>JAWNLU010001549.1:600000-1056120 GCA_035042165.1 Drosophila kuntzei | reverse complement strand
CACTTGAACCTAAACTTTTCTAAATGCCTGTTATGACTTTTAACAGGAGTACTCCTTATTTAGCAACTTATTCGATCGATGGTGTACCTTTTTCAACGTATATCGACAGTCGAAGACCTTGGCGTCCTTTTTGATAATAAATTAAGTTGCACTCTTCATATCTCTAGTATAGTAAATTAATCTAAGGCCACTCTTGCTTTTATAAAGCGTTGGTCTAAAGAATTTAATGATCCTTATGTCACAAAACTTTTATACACTTCCTTGGTTCGCCCAATTCTTGAATATTGTTCATGTGTCTGGAATCCCCAACACAAACTTTATCAAGACCAAATTGAGTCTGTGCAGAAGCACTTCGGGGTTTAGATTGGAATCTCAATCTCCATTTACCACCATGCTCTAGTAGACTTCTGCTTCTCAAACTTCCGTCCCTTACCCACCGTAGGACAGCCTGTGGAGTTACTTTTCTCCATAACTTGATTATCGGTGATATTAACTCCCCATCGCTATTAGAACGTCTTATGGCGACTAGGAACTTCTACCCTTTATATTTGTCTACATGTACTACAGACTACGCTTTGCACAATAGTTTTCGGGTTTTATGGGTTAATTATAATGAAATTTATCATTTAATTTCGACCAATCTCTCTCTTCCCCTTAATAAAGCTTCTCTTTTTAATTACCTCAGGTAAATCTCTGATCTCATTAGGTTTTGAGATGGGCTTTAGCTGTGCTAAAACATCGACTTCAGATCAGAGATCTATCGGGCTTTTGCTTTTTAGCTATTTTATATTTTCATATTGATCTGATTGGGGTTTTCTGGGGTTTCCCCAATCCTTGCAACAAATGTTGGATCAATTATTTAGTTTGTATACCCCAGACTTAATCATGTTTTTTTAGACCCCGTACTTAAAAAAAGTACAGGGGTCTATTAAGTTTGTTTCAAAAAATGTCCGTCCGTCCGTCTGTATGAAAATCGAGATCTCAGAGACTATAAGAGCTAGAGACACCAAACTTGGTATCTAGGTTCATCTATATTGCAAGCAGATCAAGTTTGTTTTAGAATTTTGCCACGCCCCATTTAACGCCCTAAAATCCAAATTTAAAATTTCATTTCTAAATTACAAGAACAATTTGAAAGCGAGAAACTGCAGATTTTCCACAGATGAAGCGTAAATAGTCCACGATCTGTGTAGAAAATTTCATTGCGATCGGACGGTAAATAGCGAAGATATTAAAAAAATAAGTTAAGCTGTTTAATTGTGTGAGGGTTGGCAATAATCATAAATTAATAGCAGAAAAATGCTGTTAACAAAGCTGCATATTGGCAGATCAATCTTACAGAGCTCCGTGGCGTACTGTGCTAAGTTGCTAAATTCATCTAATTTTATGCGATCACGCAGGTCGAATGTTCGAGTCCTGCCTCGGGCAAATGTTTTTTTTTTTTTATTAATTTATGTTATATTGTCATGTCTTATTGATGTTATATTGACATATACATTAACATTTGATGTTATTATACAATTTTTAATTATTTTTTAATAAGATTAATTAACAAGCAATTTTGAAATATATTAGATGATGGCTCAATGGGTTGAGTCCCCATACTTTCTAATCCTATTTTGATATTGGGTTGCGGGTTCAAATCCCAGCTGTGTCAACTCCTTTTTTAAATTCAGCTGATTTTAGCTATTTGTCGTGCTTATAATCCGGCATGTTCATATTTATAAATGCTAATCTAGAAAATTGTTTTGTTTTGGCTCGTGCTTACATATGTGTGTATGCGTGTGCTTAACCGATCTTGGAAATACACATATTGTTGTCTCGCTCTCTCTAACACATATGTCTATTCGACTTTACATTGATTATTTGATTTTTTTAAATATAAAACCCTACGACGAATCAATGTTTAACTAAAATATAAATTAATTTTCACCAGTCTTTGCTTTTTTCATACCAAGTACGGGGTCTCTGACAGTCGAGTATGGTCGACTGTATCGCGAGCGAAGCGAGCAGGGGGCAGAGCCCCCTTGTTTTTGTATCAGTTTTTAATTTAAATTTATTAATTATTAATTTAATTTTTAAGTTTAATATAATTTTTTTTTAATTTGTATTTTAATTTTTTTTGCACTTAATTTTCCTTTTGCCGAATGCTTTTAGTCGTGAATAAATAAATAAAGGTAATCGAGTGCAATACCATTACGCTCTTGCCACATTTGCATAAAATACATCAAATTTTATTGAATAACAAGAGAATCTGAAGATTGATGGATGAGGTTAGAAGGGTTATTAAGTATAAAAGAGCTATGATATCAATCTTATTTAAGTTAGAGGATGTGATACAATGATAAGAAAAGTCTTCTAAAATCAAGATTTTGGTCTCAGATCTAAGAATTTTGGTCTAAAAAATGCGTCGAGAACATAAAATTCTTAAAATAAGAAAACACATCTTGATTTTAAGAACATTTCAAATAAGAATAAGTTCCTGTTTTTAGACCAAACAGTCTTAAATTCTCAACCCAAATAAAAAAATAAGCCAGGTGTTTTTTAAACTTATTTTTTTTTATATATGCATATACTTTTTTTTGATTTATTTTTTTTATAAATATTCCGACAATATGTTCTTTCCTTGGCTGGGACGGGTTACGATCCCTCGGGCCTGTTATCAAACTGAACGGCGACTCTAACCATAGCGCCACGGTGTCATTATTGTTTTCAGATTTACAATTTTTAATTCTTATATTAAGAACTGCTAGTTTTTAGATTAATATTCTTAGTATTAGTAATTTGGTCTTAAAATGGTCTTATTTTAAGAACAAAATAATTAAGATGAATATTCTTGATATTAGAAGTTGGTCTTTTTTTTCTGTATAGGATATGTATTTGAGGGGGAATGCTATCTATTAATAATTATAAAATATATAAGCATGTAAATATATAATTTACACAAAATTAAAATACATTTAATCTTTTATGGTAAGAGTTCACAGATTTCAGTTTCGTCTCTTCGAATTCAAATTATTCTGAATATACTCTGAATATGTCTATTATATCTCAACTCTCTGAGTCAACTTTTCTAATCATCAATTCGAATTTATTTTCATCTTTTCGATTGCATCATTTTGTTGTGACTTTTACACATCATCAGCAGCATCGAAGTGATTTCACACCTTTTTTAGCAATCCCATTTTGCAGCTGATTACTACAGCATTTTCTCTTTCTTACTCTAAAGCCCCCTCTCTCTGTTTATTTCCATCCAATAAGTGGCACATTTCATTGCAGTTTGCAGCTCGTTTAAGCTGCGTTGAAATTGCCACAGTTTTATGTAAGCCTCAAATGGCATTCAAATGCAAACCGCATGAGAGTCGCATAAGGATGCGCCGAAGGATGCAACTAGGAGCTGATGCTGCCTCTGCTGTGGCGCAGTCAATGTGACAGTAATCCGCTGCGGTCATACTTTGTCTCTCTCTCTCATTCTCTTTGGAACCCATTTGCCACAATGGTCTCCCGAAAATGGAGCAGAGCTGGGGGAAATGCCTGTTTTATTACGGTCCCGGAAACAGTTCATAAATAACCATATGCATGTGAATACGAGTATATCTTGTGAGTGCATGTATGAGTGCATTTGAGTATACTCATGCACTCATATCGTAGGTTTGCAACCCCATTTATATCAACATAACTCTGTTTGCGGTTTTTCATAGTACGTAAAAAGAATTGAAATTATATTACAATCTTACTTCATTTTGTTATATTCGTTATTTTGACTTTTGGTTTTGGGTTTGCTCTCATACTTCAAAGCTGTTTTCTTCCACAAAAAGTGTTTGTCTTGCCTCAAATGTCTCTTAAAAGCTCTGCAAATGCAATACAAAATCGAATTTTCCAGCTTCAAATTGTAGAGCATTTTATATTTAAGCTCAATTTTCAATTTCCCAGCTTCAAATTGTAGAGCATTATATATTCAGCTCAATTCACGAAACTCTATTAACACCAGACAAAGTGTTTTTTAACCATTTAAATGGGCTAGAAGATAACCTTTTTGAGTATTATAATTCACACTGCCTTTTAAAAAAGGTGACCCACATTTTTTTTTATATATAATATAAAATATACATATAACGTTTTTTTAGATACAATACATTTTAAATTTAGCATATCCAGTTTTATTCACCTTCTACAACATATTACAATTTACAGGGTGTACGAAAAACAGCCTGTGGGCGTGGGCGTCGCTTAAAAGTTTGCGCTCTTACTAATAAATAATAAAAATTGAAATCACAAGACAAAACTTGTCCATTATCAACATTAGCAAACGAAATTTCCGCACACAACTTTTTGTAAATGTTACAACAAATTTAACTTTCCCGCGAGCGTTACGCGGGACAGCAATTCAATGAGTGAATGGATGAATGAATGGGGATTGAATATTCAATTTATATTTCATGAATTTCCAGTTAAGCATTTGGCCAACGGCTGTTAATCACTTGAACCTAAACTTTTCTAAATGCCTGTTATGACTTTTAACAGGAGTACTCCTTATTTAGCAACTTATTCGATCGATGGTGTACCTTTTTCAACGTATATCGACAGTCGAAGACCTTGGCGTCCTTTTTGATAATAAATTAAGTTGCACTCTTCATATCTCTAGTATAGTAAATTAATCTAAGGCCACTCTTGCTTTTATAAAGCGTTGGTCTAAAGAATTTAATGATCCTTATGTCACAAAACTTTTATACACTTCCTTGGTTCGCCCAATTCTTGAATATTGTTCATGTGTCTGGAATCCCCAACACAAACTTTATCAAGACCAAATTGAGTCTGTGCAGAAGCACTTCGGGGTTTAGATTGGAATCTCAATTTCCATTTACCACCATGCTCTAGTAGACTTCTGCTTCTCAAACTTCCGTCCCTTACCCACCGTAGGACAGTCTTTGGAGTTACTTTTCTCCATAACTTGATTATCGGTGATATTAACTCCCCATCGCTATTAGAACGTCTTATGGCGACTAGGAACTTCTACCCTTTATATTTGTCTACATGTACTGCAGACTACGCTTTGCACAATAGTTTTCGGGTTTTATGGGTTAATTATAATGAAATTTATCATTTAATTTCGACCAATCTCTCTCTTCCCCTTAATAAAGCTTCTCTTTTTAATTACCTCAGGTAAATCTCTGATCTCATTAGATTTTGAGATGGGCTTTAGCTGTGCTAAAACATCGACTTCAGATCAGAGATCTATCGGGCTTTTGCTTTTTAGCTATTTTATATTTTCATATTGATCTGATTGGGGTTTTCTGGGGTTTCCCCAATCCTTGCAACAAATGTTGGATCAATTATTTAGTTTGTATACCCCAGACTTAATCATGTTTTTTAGACCCCGTACTTAAAAAAAGTACAGGGGTCTATTAAGTTTGTTTCAAAAAAAATGTCCGTCCGTCCGTCCGTCCGTCTGTATGAAAATCGAGATCTCAGAGACTATAAGAGCTAGAGACACCAAACTTGGTATCTAGGTTCATCTATATTGCAAGCAGATCAAGTTTGTTTTAGAATTTTGCCACGCCCCATTTAACGCCCTAAAATCCAAATTTAAAATTTCATTTCTAAATTACAAGAACAATTTGAAAGCGAGAAACTGCAGATTTTCCACAGATGAAGCGTAAATAGTCCACGATCTGTGTAGAAAATTTCATTGCGATCGGACGGTAAATAGCGAAGATATTAAAATAATAAGTTAAGCTGTTTAATTGTGTGAGGGTTGGCAATAATCATAAATTAATAGCAGAAAAATGCTGTTAACAAAGCTGCATATTGGCAGATCAATCTTACAGAGCTCCGTGGCGTACTGTGCTAAGTTGCTAAATTCATCTAATTTTATGCGATCACGCAGGTCGAATGTTCGAGTCCTGCCTCGGGCAAATGTTTTTTTATTAATTTATGTTATATTGTCATGTCTTATTGATGTTATATTGACATATACATTAACATTTGATGTTATTATACAATTTTTAATTAATTTTTCAATAAGATTAATTAACAAGCAATTTTGAAATATATTAGATGATGGCTCAATGGGTTGAGTCCCCATACTTTCTAATCCTATTTTGATATTGGGTTGCGGGTTCAAATCCCAGCTGTGTCAACTCCTTTTTTAAATTCAGCTGATTTTAGCTATTTGTCGTGCTTATAATCCGGCATGTTCATATTTATAAATGCTAATCTAGAAAATTGTTTTGTTTTGGCTCGTGCTTACATATGTGTGTATGCGTGTGCTTAACCGATCTTGGAAATACACATATTGTTGTCTCGCTCTCTCTAACACATATGTCTATTCGACTTTACATTGATTATTTGATTTTTTTAAATATAAAACCCTACGACGAATCAATGTTTAACTAAAATATAAATTAATTTTCACCAGTCTTTGCTTTTTTCATACCAAGTACGGGGTCTCTGACAGTCGAGTATGGTCGACTGTATCGCGAGCGAAGCGAGCAGGGGGCAGAGCCCCCTTGTTTTTGTATCAGTTTTTAATTTAAATTTATTAATTATTAATTTAATTTTTAATTTTAATATAATTTTTTTTTAATTTGTATTTTAATTTTTTTTGCACTTAATTTTCCTTTTGCCGAATGCTTTTAGTCGTGAATAAATAAATAAAGGTAATCGAGTGCAATACCATTACGCTCTTGCCACATTTGCATAAAATACATCAAATTTTATTGAATAACAAGAGAATCTGAAGATTGATGGATGAGGTTAGAAGGGTTATTAAGTATAAAAGAGCTATGATATCAATCTTATTTAAGTTAGAGGATGTGATACAATGATAAGAAAAGTCTTCTAAAATCAAGATTTTGGTCTCAGATCTAAGAATTTTGGTCTAAAAAATGCGTCGAGAACATAAAATTCTTAAAATAAGAAAACACATCTTGATTTTAAGAACATTTCAAATAAGAATAAGTTCCTGTTTTTAGACCAAACAGTCTTAAATTCTCAACCCAAATAAAAAAATAAGCCAGGTGTTTTTTAAACTTATTTTTTTTTATATATGCATATACTTTTTTTTGATTTATTTTTTTTATAAATATTCCGACAATATGTTCTTTCCTTGGCTGGGACGGGTTACGATCCCTCGGGCCTGTTATCAAACTGAACGGCGACTCTAACCATAGCGCCACGGTGTCATTATTGTTTTCAGATTTACAATTTTTAACTCTTATATTAAGAACTGCTAGTTTTTAGATTAATATTCTTAGTATTAGTAATTTGGTCTTAAAATGGTCTTATTTTAAGAACAAAATAATTAAGATGAATATTCTTGATATTAGAAGTTGGTCTTTTTTTTCTGTGTAGGATATGTATTTGAGGGGGAATGCTATCTATTAATAATTATAAAATATATAAGCATGTAAATATATAATTTACACAAAATTAAAATACATTTAATCTTTTATGGTAAGAGTTCACAGATTTCAGTTTCGTCTCTTCGAATTCAAATTATTCTGAATATACTCTGAATATGTCTATTATATCTCAACTCTCTGAGTCAACTTTTCTAATCATCAATTCGAATTTATTTTCATCTTTTCGATTGCATCATTTTGTTGTGACTTTTACACATCATCAGCAGCATCGAAGTGATTTCACACCTTTTTTAGCAATCCCATTTTGCAGCTGATTACTACAGCATTTTCTCTTTCTTACTCTAAAGCCCCCTCTCTCTGTTTATTTCCATCCAATAAGTGGCACATTTCATTGCAGTTTGCAGCTCGTTTAAGCTGCGTTGAAATTGCCACAGTTTTATGTAAGCCTCAAATGGCATTCAAATGCAAACCGCATGAGAGTCGCATAAGGATGCGCCGAAGGATGCAACTAGGAGCTGATGCTGCCTCTGCTGTGGCGCAGTCAATGTGACAGTAATCCGCTGCGGTCATACTTTGTCTCTCTCTCTCTCATTCTCTTTGGAACCCATTTGCCACAATGGTCTCCCGAAAATGGAGCAGAGCTGGGGGAAATGCCTGTTTTATTACGGTCCCGGAAACAGTTCATAAATAACCATATGCATGTGAATACGAGTATATCTTGTGAGTGCATGTATGAGTGCATTTGAGTATACTCATGCACTCATATCGTAGGTTTGCAACCCCATTTATATCAACATAACTCTGTTTGCGGTTTTTCATAGTACGTAAAAAGAATTGAAATTATATTACAATCTTACTTCATTTTGTTATATTCGTTATTTTGACTTTTGGTTTTGGGTTTGCTCTCATACTTCAAAGCTGTTTTCTTCCACAAAAAGTGTTTGTCTTGCCTCAAATGTCTCTTAAAAGCTCTGCAAATGCAATACAAAATCGAATTTTCCAGCTTCAAATTGTAGAGCATTTTATATTTAAGCTCAATTTTCAATTTCCCAGCTTCAAATTGTAAAGCATTATATATTTAAGCTCAATTCACGAAACTCTATTAACACCATACAAAGTGTTTTTTTTTTAACCATTTAAATGGGCTAGAAGATAACCTTTTTTGAGTATTATAATTCACACTGCCTTTTAAAAAAGGTGACCCACATTTTTTTTTATATATAATATAAAATATACATATAACGTTTTTTTAGATACAATACATTTTAAATTTAGCATATCCAGTTTTATTCACCTTTACAATTCTTGTTTAGTTCAACAACCCTTCTACAGCATATTACAATTTACAGGGTGTACGAAAAACAGCCTGTGGGCGTGGGCGTCGCTTAAAAGTTTGCGCTCTTACTAATAAATAATAAAAATTGAAATCACAAGACAAAACTTGTCCATTATCAACATTAGCAAACGAAATTTCCGCACACAACTTTTTGTAAATGTTACAACAAATTTAACTTTCCCGCGAGCGTTACGCGGGACAGCAATTCAATGAGTGAATGGATGAATGAATGGGGATTGAATATTCAATTTATATTTCTTGAATTTCCAGTTAAGCATTTGGCCAACGGGCTGTTAAAAATTGAAAACTCAATAAATTAACAGAATTCAGTGCTCGGATTCGAATTTTTGGGAGTTCTAAAAGAAGTTAGTAGGAAAATTGTATCCTTTTCTGCAGACATTCAAAATGAGGAAATTCTATGCTTATTTTAACTATTTCACTATTTATAATATTTCAAAACTTTTTAAATCCTTCCCAGTATTCCGACTCAACATTTTAACGACTCTGCAATTTAACTTTTAGATTGTACCAGTTTTATTGACTGACCTCTGAGCTCTATCTATTTATTTGATCTTTGACGTTTGCCCTGCCAAATATCGCATCCATATTTTACCAATCCAAAATCCACCAAATCGAAGAAAAAATTGAAAATATATATGGAAAAAGAAGAGAATTTAGAGAAATTGCCTGGCAGTTGTTGAGCCCAATCCGAAAACGAAACGTGGAGCCCATAAATTTTCAACTTTGCCCCTCGCTCATTTTCACAGAGGATTAAAGGGTCTTGACGGGGTTTTGCACTCTCACCATTTGTTATGCCATTGCGTAGGGCTTTGCTTTCCAATTTCTCTACCCATTTTCTCTCTCTCTTATTTGCTTTTTTCCTATTTTTTTCGACTGGGTTTTGTTGTTGTTGGTCGTAGCGGAAAGCTTGCAAAAGTGATTAATGCAAAAGTCGACGACCATGTCGATGGCGACCAAACAACAAATTTGTCAGGCTCGTATAGAAAACGCCCGCAACGCCGGCATTTTTATTGAATTTTCAGCTTCGGAATGCGCTGGCCACTCCATTTACCTGTGCTACCTGTATAAAACTAGGAGCTCTCTCTCACTGAATTTCCCACAACAACAGCAATGGCAACGGCAACGGCACACAGACAAAATGCTAAATGGAAAACGGCACTTCGACTATGCTTTGACTACAGTTGCGCGGATTAAAGCACAAAATGCTCCAAAAGCCGCTTCCCCCTTCCACAGTAAAGAGTATACAGAAGCAGGTGAAAGAGCAGTGTGTTAAATCTGCTGAAAACGAATTTCGAATACCAAATGCACTTACCAAGCAATTGTGTAGAGCATTAGAATAGTTAAATTGTTCTCTCATCTTTTTTATTTAGAGCTATTGGTGTTTCTGTAATTTAGATGCATTTTATAAGTAACAAAGCTAATAACATTTAAAAATATTGTATTTTAATTAACAATAAATATTAAAAAAAACATATTAATTTACTTCTACAAAATATAAAAATATATAAATAGGAAAATTGTTGAGCTACTAAATTTTCTGCTAGCTAAGTCAAAAAACGTAACAGGTTATCTGCTAAAGCTGAAATGCTCTTTTAAATGTTGTGAAACGATTTTCAATAAATACGAAACAAGCTGGAGACAATAAAATGTCAAGAAAATCAGACAGTCAGCCACCCTCTTCAATGGGGATGTGAGAGGGGCCTTGGGAACTTGGTGAACTGGCAGTCAGATTTCTATCAAGCCATCAAATCGTAAATGAGTTCTGGCCTCAGTTTTGTTGTTGCTGGGGTTTAGTCAAAAGTCAAAGCACCGCCCAAGTGTCACTGACACCGTCGAGCCACTCACCACACACCACCCACCAGCATTTGGTATTGTGTTGGGTGATTCACTCTCATACATTCTACATTATTGATGGTAATTTTAAAACGTGCCTAAAAAAAGAAAATTTTACACATTTGCCGGATTTACAATTTGTATGCTTTGTTTTGCTTTTCGTTCGATTGACGCTTATCTTAATGGACCAAACATATGGCAAATGCTAGTACCTCCCGCCACACCTTCTTTCGCTCTTATTCTCTCCTAACATTATCTACCCCTGCCGAGGCAAACGTGTTGATAATTTAAATAAGCTACTTTTGAGCTCTGTTGTTTGACATTGCGCATACGCAACGTTCGCCTGTCGTCGCTGCGATAAGCCTTGGTAAATGTTTTTCGATTTTGTATTAATTTTGTGCTCAAATCCCAGCGAGATTTCAACATAAGCGTTGCACACACCGACTCTCACACCAACAACTCAGGGTGAGCTTCATTAAAAAAATATTTAGCATTTTCTTTTCGAATGGAAATTCTCGCCCATGCAATGAATCTGTATTGAGTATGTTCGCATATTTGGGGTGTGGAGAGATTTTATTTATTACAGCCTTTACATAAATTCCACGAATAGTTAAGCTCAATAATTGAGTGAGTCTTCTGATCAAGACAGGTGGTTTATTATTTTTAAAAATAGTATACAAATTGGTATCATTAATTTGTGTGTATGAATTATTACAGAGAACAATTTTTAGATTTTACTTCAAGGACTATATAGCTAGAGACAATTATTTGTACAATTAATATGTCGTAATCAGATCGTAAGTTTTATTAGTCTGTACTACATTTTCATCTGTACTACATTTTCCTTAAAAATCGAATGGCAATCACAGTTTAAGGATATATACATATGTACATCATCTATATATACAATTTCCAAGTTATTTATTTAGATCATCTTAAGACTCTTAATTTGATTGATAACAAATTATCTGATTCCCTATACTGAATACATACATATATCTCTGATATAATATTATACAAGTTCGGGTAAGAATAACTGCAAGTTCAGCAAAATATCCAAAAACATTTTCTCAAAAATAAATTATATTTACATCCACAATGTTGTTGCTTAAAGTTGCCTCACAGTTTGTACATTGGCCATGCTGTGGCACGTTTCGATATCGAATTAAAATGCCATGCCCACTTATTAACAAAATGCCAAGGATGCTAAGTTGCAAGGACGTCACGGACTATGTGCAATTTAAGCATATTAAGGCAGCAGCAGGAGCAGGACATTGGACAAAGGCAAACAGAAACCCATGTAGATGATGTCTATGGTAAGAAAAGAGCAAAAATCAAATCAATTTTAATTTAGAAAACAAGCAAAAACGCGTAGGAAAAATGCCAAAGCAAGCGAAAAGTTGGAAGAATGGCAAAAGGAGGGACTAGACAGGGAGACAGGATAACAACAGGAGCAGCAACCCTTCGAATAATTTGTAAGGAAAAGAAATAAGAGCCAACCCCCAAAATGGGAACAAACTCAACTCCCCCTTTAAGGCAAACAGTGTGCTTAGCATATGCGCATAAATCTCGGCCTGGACAGGGAAAGTAGTGAAGAAGAAAGAGAGCGAAGGGAGAGAGGATGAGGGCAACCCCAATGCAAACTGGGGCGATCCGCTGGGTCTTCAAGACGACAGCACAATCTAATAAAATGGCTAAACGCTTCAATGACAATTCGAGCATGTAAAGTAAGCAATGTGGAATGGGAATTCAGGGGACATGGGGAAAGCAGAGATAGAGAAGACAACGGTAAATACATGTTGCATATGGCGCTTAGCCGTGTCGTACAATCATCAGATGTTGCTCCACCTTCCTTTTGGAAAAGTAGGCAATAATCGTAAGTGAAACTGCGTTTGGTAGCTGGCCAGGGGATTGAAGTTGACCTAAGGGGGACGATGGAAAGGAAGATAGAAATAGACTGGGAAGCCAGCCGGTCACCAGCTGCTTAACTGACCTCCCCGTAGTCTCCCCATCTGTTTTGTTGCCCCGCACTCAGCTCTTGTATTGAAATGCACTTTAAGTTGTGGCGATGTGTAATTGAATTAAATGGATTTTAATATGCTGGCGCATGTTTCGATAAGAGAACGGGAAGAGCTTAAAATATAACCGGAAGCTGAATGGGAAGCAGTTCAATGGGGGAGCAAGGGAAACTTACGACTAAGAGAATGTACATGCATAAACAGCTGCTGAGATCAAAGTCTTCTATGAAGAAAAATAGTTAAGGCATCTAAGAGCTTAAAACAATACATTTGGAACTTATTGAAATAAGAGTATGTTTAATTGTCTAATTTATATTTATAAATATCTACAAATAATCGATTTATTTTTATGTATTTCTATAACTGCAGATGCATTGATAAGGAATAAATTACAGTTTGAAAAAGTGTAAAGTACGGATTTAGACTAATTAATAAAGTACATTAGCAAATATGATTTATTTATTTGTATATTTTGCATATTTATTGAGTTTGGCTGTCTATTGTTACAAGTAACAAATATCGAATTATATTTTCCTGTTAATAATATAACTTTAAAAAAGCTTTGAAAACAAGAAAAAAGAGAATTTTCTATATTCTATTTAAACACAAATATCGAGGCTAATATTATTAATAAACTTAACAAAATTATATAATAAATCCAAAAGATCAGTTACAAAGATGTGAAAATCTCTCCCATCTTATTTAATATTTATAATAAATAATATGTTTCTTCATTCAATATTCTTATATGTTATGCAAAGCTGAGTTTAATTACCTATATTTTTAGTTCAACTATTTTTTGTCACCTAATTATTTATAAATATATTTAGAAACTTCGATGTCAATGAAAAGATTCAATGAATACTCTAATAAAATTAATATAAGCTTGTCAGAAATTGATTTGATTTGAATATCAACTACATATTGTACCCGACTTCGAAAGCTTTTGTTAGTACTTA
The DNA here is from genome assembly GCA_035042165.1 of Drosophila kuntzei. NCBI lineage: Eukaryota > Metazoa > Arthropoda > Insecta > Diptera > Drosophilidae > Drosophila > Drosophila kuntzei. The sequence goes on along the minus strand of JAWNLU010001549.1, from coordinate 1,042,589 downwards.
TTTACAATACTAGAGTTGGGGAAACAGGTGAAAGTTAGTCAACTTTATTGTTAGATGGATTGTTTTAAGAGGAGGGTAGAAACCTGAAGACTCATTTTGAAAGTTTTGGCAACATGCAAACTTCAATCAACACCCAGCAAATATGAAACTCAAGACAAACTTACTGACCAACTGTCCCGCATTGTGTAATTTTTCAACTTGAGACCGACAAAAATAAAACCGAAAAGAAACGAAACGATGCGAAACTTTCTGTGACTTCTTAACGTCGTCTACGTCTTTTTTGGTCGTTCATTGTTTTATTTACCTGGTTCGTTGTCTCTTTCTCTCTGTGTGTGTGTGCTTATTTATATCGCATGATTGAATCTTGCCCAACAGCAACTTTTTCTATTAACTTTAATGCCAGCAGAGACCAACAGCAGTAACAACTATGTGGCTATAAGTATACATAGAACTGTCGAGTTTTCTTTTGGGGTTTTGTCGGGTTTTTCCACCTGCGAAACGGGCGTCTCTTTAGCTCGTAAATGAACTTGATTTTTATCGTCTCCAATGTCTACTGCTCTCCCCTTTCCCTTTCCCATCAACTCTTACTCCAACTCAATGTGTATTGATTTCCAGTGGCTTCCACTTGGTTGCTTCAACTTCTACTTCGACTTTTTCCAAGTGGTCTCTTGTCCCTGGTCCTACATTGTTTTTATGCCACGATTATTGGTTCGTCTCCTTGCGCTAATGAAAAAGTTTTAAAGTTAATGTTTTTTGACTTTTCATTGCACTTCTGCTTTGTAAGAAGCTCGTTCTCTACCCTCCATAGGAATTTCTTATTGCAATTTTAGTTCCGAGTCAAGCGTTTGTCCATTATTGATGACTTGGCCAAGTCGCAAATAGCTCTGAAGTAGTTAATTAATCGTCGCAAACCGAAGCACTTCTATCCTTTAACCGTTAAAAGTTATTGATATGGATAATCCCTAGCTTGGTTAAGTAAATGGTAAACATCTAAAGACTTTTTTATGATTCTTTTTTTGACGAAAAAGCGACACTGTCCATTTGAAAATAAATATAAGCCTATCTGTTTGTAATTCTCGAGAACTATTAGAGCTGGGGTTTTGGATTTGGATACCTATTCTTCATAGAGCATTCATACCCTTATCTTTAAGTAATAAAACTTCCTATTAAAAAAAGGATGTCATTAACGTATTCTATTAAATTTTAAAATTTATTTATTTATTTATTTACAAAATTATGTTTAATAATAATACTTAAACATAATACTAATTTAACGAGTGCTAACCTAGGCCTTAAACTCGAGTTGACTAATATATAATTAGATTTTAAATTCAAATTTCTTTACAAACTTATTTAGCGCTATAATGTTTTGCGAGGAGCAGTCGTTGAGTAGAGGGGAAAGGGTAGTTTTGAATATTGATATTTTGTAGCTTGCCGTTGGCAGGCATTCGTTTAGTATGTGGTTCATCGTACATGGCTCTGAGCACTGATGGCATATCGGAAGTGGTTTCCCGGCGAGTAGATGACCATGGGTTTGCTGGCTGTGTCCTATGCGGAGACGGGTGAATGTAGTGGCGATCTTCCTGGTAGCTTGAGTTGGCAGTTGAGTTTTGGTGCAATTCGGGTTGATAGCGAGATATCTGTGATTGAAGTTTCTCCAGAGGGTTAACTTCGAAGTGTTGTGCTTGCTCAATACTAGATTGACTAGATCCTTTTTGTTCTGGGGCGAAAAAAGGTGACTTGGAGCCGATTGCACATTCCGGGCTTCGTTGTCAGCGGTTTCGTTGCCAGTTATACCCCTGTGCCCTGGGACCCAGAGAATGGTGATTTTTGGGTGCCTTGCCATTATATTTTCCTGATGGTTTGGTCGACGTGGTAGGGGTTTGATAGTGCTGCGATCGATGATAATTTTTCCTTTGATTTTTATTGCCAATGAGCAGGCCTCCGAAATAGCCAATGCTTCAGCAGTGAATACTGAGCAGAATTGGGGGAGGTGACCGCAGGAAAGTATCATATTGTTTTCGTTCACGACTGCAAATGAAGTCATATCCTGAGTTTTTGACCCGTCAGTGTAGAGCCATGTTGTGGCGGGGCCCATTTTTTCTTTTTCCATCCGAAATAGTTGTTGGAAAGTTTGGCTGCTGGTACTTTCTTTGCTGAACTTGTGCAAGGAAGTGTTTATTCCTGGCTGTATTTCGCTCCAAGATGGCGCAAGATGCATACGAGATAATACCCTAGGAGGGAATAAATCTAACTCTTTGCTGTATAGGGCGCAGCGTCGGATAGTGGAGATGCATTTGTATGTTTTCTTTTGTTTCAAGGAGCTGGTAAAGTCCTTGACTAATAGCGGATTGGGGGAGCAGTAGATTTTTGGTATCAGCTTTAAAGTGTTTTCCTTTATCCTTTCTTCAATGCTAGAATCCGCCAAAATGCATCTGGTTGGAGATGTAGGGAACGCATTGATTGCTCGACGAACCGCCGCATGGAATATGGGTGCTATTTGTTTGAGGTGGATGGCCGCCGCCAAGCCATAGATTGGCAGCCCGTAATCAATTTTAGATAGTAGGAGTGAGCGGGTAATGTTTATAAGGGTGGTGGTGTGGGTGTGATTGAACTTAGAACTAAGAAATTTAATAATGTTTAATCTGTTGCTTAATTGTTTTTTCAAAATTTGACAATGCTCTTTAAATGTAAATTTTGAGTCGAAGGTGATGCCTAATATCTTTAAATAATTTTCTTGTTTGACCTTGCGGTTTTTATATGTTACATTGAGTGGGTTACAATTATGTTTCCGGCATATGTGCAGAAGCCTACATTTTTCAATTGCTAGGGTGGCGCCAGATGTGGTGCCCCATTCCTCTTAGTCAGATAGAAGTCTATTAAAAATGTTGTTAACGGTGTTAATGTTTTTTTCTTTAGTAAAAACAATGGCGTCATCGGCATATAGTGAGGAGTTAATATTGTTAAATCTACGCATTATTGAGTTTACTTCGTCGAATGCAATAATGAATAGGACTACCGAAAGAGGTGAACCCTGGGGTATGCCGTTATGCAATTTGTAAGTGGCCGATGTGTTGTTGTTGACCCGGACTTTGAAAGTACGTTGAGTCATGAAGGCTTTAATTAGCTTATAAAGCCTGGGACCTACACCCCATTGTTCGAGCCGGCATAATACTGCGTGCAATCCGACGCGATCAAACGCCCTTTCAAAATCTGTTGCCAGTATGGTAACATGATTTTTTGTAGAAAGGGCGTTTGACACGAAGTGTTGGATGCGCAGGAGCGGTGGTGTTCTGTTGTTGTGTCTGTCGATGAACCACATCAGACGGCGAGCAATCATTTGCTCAATAGTTTTTGATAGACATGAAAGCAGAGAGATTGGGCGGTAACTATCTAATTTATGAGGAGGTTTATTGGGCTTAGGTATGGGGATAATAGTCGCTGAACGCCACATATGCGGATATGTGCCGGTTTCGAGCATAGTGTTGTATATCTCTATTAGTTTACGCTTGGCCATAATGGGAAGGTTTTTAACATAGGATAAGAAATCCGGTCTGACCCGGAGGTCCGGCCTTTGGTGTACTGAAGAGCTGTTTCTAGTTCGAGTAAGGTGAAGTCTAGCTCTAATAATTTTGCTGTGGTGGATAGTGTGCGAGGGCATAGGATTTGGGAGAGACAGGAATTTTTCTTTTCGATGTATGAGGGCGAGAAATTGGAGTCAGCGCAATAGTCGGACCATGTGCATGCAAAGGACTCTGCGATATCGCCCTCGGTGCTCAACACTTTATTTCCATGTTGTAAATATTTAATTTGAGTAGGTGGGACACCCATAAGAGAGTTTATATCGGCCCATACTTTTTTGGTGGAGGAAGATGGAGATATACGGGAGGTAAATGCTTCGAATGCGCCTCTTTTTGCAGCAAGTACCGACTTTTTAAAGACTGCGTTAGCATTATTATACCTAAGCAAGTTATCTGTTGACATGCAACGTCTGTAATTATGCCAATACTGTTGCTTTTCAGTGCGGAGTTTTTGGAGATCGGCATTCCACCAGGGGACTGACGATCTGTGGGGGACAATTTTTGTATGAGGGTTGCTGCAGTTGGCGGCCCCACGTATGGATTTGGTTAATAATCCCAAAAGTGATTCGCATTTTGTAGCGAAAATGGGCCAGTTTGCCAGGTCAGTCTTGTATTTTGAGATAGGTTTAGTTTTGTTAAGTCTATTTTCGGAAATAATTTGAATTGTGATAGGGAAGTGTACACTGCCGTGAAGACTATTTGAAATAGTCCAAGAGCATTTGTGGTATATTTGAGGGGAAACTAAAGATAGGTCGACGTGCGTGAGGGAATTGTGGGACGAAAAGTGGGTGGGTGAGCCATTATTGAGTATCATCCAGGTCGTCGTGGAGAGGGTGTGTTCAATTTTTTTGCCACGAGAGTTGGACTGAGGTGAACCTCATAGAGGACTCCAAGAGTTGGAATCGCCTAAAATCAACATCGGAGTATTAATGTTGCTGGATAATTGGACTAAATCGGACGACGAGAACTGTTGGCTTGGGTGGATATAAAGGTTCAAAATTGTTATTGGGTTTTGGACCTTGAGTTGGAGGGATGTACAAAGCAGATTTGAGGATACTGATGAAGTTAAAATTATGGGGCAAACATAAAACATCGGACGAGTGGTCTTTTATCAATAGAGCAAGTTCGTTATAGTTATTGAAAATGCCGTTTATATTCCATTGTAAAAATTTAATAGACATTGTAAAAGTTAAGAGATATGTGTTATGTTTGCAAGATAAAGGGAATATCAATGGTAAGAGATCTGACTAGGAGTCAAGTTCTTTCATTGATGTATCCGAAGCATCGGATATATTTTGTAGGGGGTAATTGGATTCTTGTGAATAGGTGATTTCGTTGGGTTTATTCGTGTTGATTTGATTTATGTTTTTTATTAAATCTTGCGCTGCTAATCTAAGCGCGCGAGAATTTTCAATATGCTTTTGAGTGTTTTCGTCAAAGAGAGATGTTTGTGCAGAGGTGTTAGAGGCAGAGGGGTCCGCCGGGGGGGACTTGAGAGTACGTATTGACGGGCTCTCGGAGAGTTTCTTGCTTATCGCGATTTACAGTTGTTTTGATGTTTGTTGTGATCGCCGTAGAGGCTGTGATTGTTTGGTTTGCTGCGGTAGCAGCATACGAAGATAACGGATTTACGCTAAGTTTTGGTTGTTGCTGTTTTAGTATTATGCGTGCTTCCCGCATACTGCATTTCTTTGTTGTTTTTATTCTGAGGAGGTCTCTTTGATGTTGATATTGTGGGCATGATGGGGAGGAAGCGGGGTGATCGCCGTTACAGTTAGTACAGAAAGTGCGAGTGCAAGGTTCTGGGTGATGGGGAGCTAGATTACATGATACACATGTAGCTGGGCTTTTGCAGTGTTTTGCTGTATGTCCCAATAGTTGGCATGTCTTGCACCTCATGGGGTTGGGAATATATTTCCTAACCTTGACAAAATGCCAAGAGATGTCCAGCTTGCCTGGTAAACTATAGAGATCAAAAGTGATTAATATTACTCCGGTAGGTTTTGCTTTGCCATCTGTTGTTCTGGAGAACTTGAAAACGGAATGAACATTCTGTGATTTGAGCTCTTCAACAATTTCTTCATCGGGAATATTAATGAGATAAGGCGCATATATGGTGCCTTTAATAAAATTAAGAGAGTCATGTGGTTTGCACTCGATATCGCATATGCCAGGTAAATGAGAAACTTTTGTAAATTTATCAGCAACCTGCTTGGATTTTACCAGCATCAGTAGGTTGCCATCACGGAGTGTGGATATAGAGATAATTTCTTTACTGCGGTGTACTGCGAAGCACGAGAAATCGGAGATGGGCTTGTCGGGGTTTTTGGAGGCTAGTATTAGAAATCTTGGGTTTTGTTGGGTAGTTTCGGGCAGTTCGGGGAATTCCTCTGGAAACTTTTGATAGGAGCGTTTTTTTTTGGCTCTGGGGCTAACGCTAAGGCTGGCGAAGCGGTTATCCACAAGTTTGGGAGGCCCAGGGGCCATCGCTGAGAATTGGAGTTTTCTGCCGTTTGTTACAGGCACAAGTGCGCGAATACGAAAACGAGTAGAAAAAGAAATAGCAAAAAACACTGACCGTATATAAGACGCAGACGTCCGCACTCGAAGAGAGATAGTCGGTGACTGTGTTTTAAAATTTAATTTCCAACATCATAAACAATATTAAAATCTTATAAAATATACTTACAAAAATACAACTTATTCCAACAAGATTAATTAATCTTTTAAATATGTTCTCTTAAATGTATTCCTCGTTGAACGCGACTTGTCCTGAAGGAATAAGTTCCAGATTTCTACTCACAATGGTGTTTAAAACAGATTTTGTAAGTATATTGCATAATTTGCTCATTAAGTTCAATTACAAACATATTTCGGAGTGTAAGTATGTGTATGTATGTGTGTGATTGTGTTTCCGTGGTTGGGTGTGTGCGAATGTAAAATATTGGCATTGTACGACATGCTCATTAATTATGCAGTATATCGCAGTTTATCAACACAATCGTTTGCTTGACAACATATTCTGCACCCCCCTTTCACCATCGTCCACCCTTTGCCGATTCCCCTGGCACAGGCAATGTTATGAAGGACTCTCGCATTGTAAGTTGGTTGTACTTGCATTTAATTTATAACCCGAAAAGCCCAAAGTTATACATTTTAACAGGATATGAATAAAGTTGAAGACAATAAAAGCAAATAAAGCAGACAGACTCAACACAACTTGACAGGCCGAACTTAGAGGCAAGGAGACAGACATAGACTGGGAGAATAAAAGGGGGTGTAAGGAGAAACAGAGGGGAAGAGAGATTCATTATCTAGCACAACATTTATAAGTGTATGGCAACTGTCTGTGGCCTGCTTGAGTTCTATGTGACTTCCTCTGACACTCTATCTGTCCGTCCGTCCGTCCGTCTGTCTGTCTCCTCCCGATGCGTATGCGTATTTAATGAGCAGACGTGCGTGCAAATTCAGCTAAGCCCAACTGAGGCTTCCAGAAACCCCTCACAGACCCACGAAACCCAAATCAAGCTCCAAAACTCAAACCGTGCGCGTGCTTAGGTACTTATAGAGAGCGAGACAGAGAAAAAGAAAAAGAGAGAGAGAGAGTAGATAATGCACAGTAGGTGTAATCGGTGCAACAACAGAAGTTGATGAATTTGTGGTATATTTCTGTAAAACATTTCCGTCTCTTTGAAGTATTTTTGTCTATTTTTAGAGACGGTTTGAATATTTCTATAGATAATCTGACTATCAAAACGTCTTGCAAGCATTCAAAAGTGATTAAGCTTGTACATAAATTAATGATTAAAGTTAATTTCTAACTAATGAAGTTGAGCTTACCACAAATAAAAGGTTAAAAAATCTTTCAATTTATACATTATACATAAATGATAATTATCAATAGATACAACTTTATTGTTCACAGTAAATTGACCCATTTTGACCACTGTACATGATGCTCTGGAAAGCGCAAGTGTTGTGCATGTATGTGCATATGTGTTTGTCTGTGTGTGGGCACAAATACGTGAAATGTGCAAATACGTGAAATGCCAAAATTAAACCAAAACTTTTCATGCTTCATCGCAGCGCAACAACAACTCCAAGAACAACAACAATAGCAACTACAGCAATACAAGAACAACAACAATGTTGGAAGCAAACGTGCACTTGGCCACTTTTGGTGACTACGTGCAAAAGTTTTTCATTTCCGCTTTGGCAAACATTAAAGCTGCCAGAACGAATTTACAACGAGCTGCAGCTCCAGATACAGTTACAGCTGCAGATACATGAGCAGTTACAGCTACAGATACATTTAAGAGCTACAAAAAGATACACGCACGCTTGAACTGAACTGAGCTTAGCTGTGGCTAAGAACTGAGAACTGGGAACTGCGATAATCAACGGCCCCAAACGGAAATGAGCAAAGCGTATAAATCAAATGCAAAAGAATTGAGAAAACCCAAAAAAAAGGAAAATAAACAAGGGCAAAGGAATAATAGGAATAATAGATTGAGATATTTTTCTCTTGAGCTCGTTTGATAAAAGATTAAAATGTCAATTAAAAAGTTGATAAATGTATCGCACTACACATTGAACACAAACTTTGTTAGCTAATTATTTTATCATGTTACATTAAAATTATTTAAAAAAAATTATATTCCTCTGAATCGTTGATTTATATATTTACGATTAAATTATGAGACTTCAGTATTGTTTGCCACTCTTTAAACCTTTTCCAACCCATTAAAATCACATTTTCAGCTAATTTCTTCTTCTGTTGGATTTCTTTAATTTTTTAAAATAAATAATAATTAAAACTGTTTAATTCTCATTTTGTAATTGAAATAAGTAATCTGCAGACCTGTTGCCGTATCATATTTTTAAGGATTTTAAAGGATCATCTAACTATACCGCAACACTATTATTCCAAGATGGTCGACTTAATCAGCGTTGGCTGAGCTAATCCCAAAATCAAGTTTGCCACTTTGACGCCACTGAAAATTAGCGCCCGTGACCCGGCCAATTAAAGGATCTTAGAGTCCTGCTGTTGTTGCTAAAACAAAAGCCGTGAAGCGCGAGGTAGTAAACAGTTGCCATTGGCCATAACTCTAAGCCAATAGTCAACATGAGAAAATAAAACAAAAACAAGGCCCAGACCAAACACTTGACTTTAGCTTTTGGACCGGGCCAAATCAGAGAAGGGTCGGTGGAGGGGGGTACGGCATTCACGCATCAAAATTTCCAACAATAGCAAAATGAAGCAAACGAAGCGACGATGCCACTTTAAGCTCCGCAAATCCATAAAGCAAACAAAATGGTTTTCAAATAGAAACCGCGTCTCGGATGCCAGTCAGCTGAAGAGAGGGGAGTGGGGGTAGTGAAAAAATGGAGATGGAAGAAGGGAGAGGCTGCGACGTTGCCATTGTTACCGACATCGATAATACTGACTCCCATATATACGACACCAAGAAAGCAAACCCACAGATCCAGACTGGGAAAAAGAGGCTGAAACTGAGGCTGAGACTGAAGCTGCCATCGGGTGTCAACATTGCCAGCGGCTGACTGTTGCCGCTCCCGCCTCTCTTGTCCCTCTCCTGCCCCCTCTCCTCGTTGCACTCCTGGCAAGTTTGTTTGGTTCTGATTTTCAATTTATTTTTATAAATTTTTTGGAATGCTCTGACAGCTTTAGCTGGAATATTGAAAATTTTCCTACTAATCGCAATCGATATGCCTTGCCAAATGTCACTCAGTCTTGAGGCCAGTGGACGATTGTGTGGGAAACTGTTGAAAATTGGGGGGAAGTCACCTCGTCTTTGGCGTGGATTTGTTTGAATTTCGATTGTGCAAACAAATAAATTGAAGAATGCTTGAAAATTAAATAAATATTTGACATTTTCGGCTGCAAATAAATTACAATAATGAATGACTTTCTTCCCCGTTTTGTTGGATGGTTTGGTTGTTTAGCGAGTGAGAAAGATAAATTACAGTTGATTTGACAAATTAAGTTGTTTTCCTCAGTTGCTCAAAGCCCACAAGAATAATTGAGAAAATTCCCCAGCTGGGCAATTGAAAACAGATCGTTATTTAGATTATGTTGAAAAAAGAAAAGTTTTCTTTAAAAAATGATAAAATTTAAAGTACTACTTACTTAATATTTATTATTGTTTTAAAAAATATTTTGTGGTGAGAATCGAACCCACTTTCCAAACTGAAAAGGTTTATTTATATTTTTATACTCTAACTATAACTAATTTTTAAAATACGGGTATATAAATCTGGAAAAAAGTTTTTTGTCTAATTCAAAAGTAACCAAAGCTCTTAGGTTCGGTCGTAAATTTCTTTCCAATAATAATTGAGTTTTCTACGTAAAGCAGAATTCAAAATAAGATATCAAACTAATTTAAGAATCCTTGAAATTTAGTGAGTATAACGTTCGGTAGTACTGCTTAAAGATTTCTTTAAAGCCACAGCTCTGAAAGTTGTTCGACAAAGTATGTTCCCAGCAATTCACAACTCGTTGCCGTTAAAGTCGCAACGATTTCAATTAAAACAATTGCATGGCTGATCAAAATACGCACTCAGGGAACTTTTGAAGCCGTATTGGCGTTGCAAGGGAAGCAGAGGGGATCAGGACGACGAGTGGACGGGCTACCAAATTAAAACACCGACACCGAATAACCAGGCCAGCAACAGCAACAGAAAAAGCAACAGCATCAGCAGCAGTGGCAGTGGCACATGGGTCCATTTATTGCTGCGTGCCACATTTCGTTGCCATCATTTGGATTTTTGCCTCGACTCCTTCAACAAGAACAACACTTCGATGTGCGCATAATTCACAGCTGAGTGAATTTTAAGTGGTTATTGCAAAAGTTCGTACAAGCGAAAGTGTTGAATGCCCTTCTGCAAGCTGCCTCCCATCTCCCTTGCCACTTGCCACTGCCCCTGAGTTCCCTCTGTAGTTCTCGGGATATTGGTTGCCAGCAAATTGGAGCCCAGTTTTTATTGAGTTATATGCGAGGGAAGGAGACAGGAGGGAACTGCAGCAGCGACGTCGTTGACTAGGCCAGAAATTAGGTTAAGCATTATAAATAATTTGATTAGCCTTAATTGGCGTGAACTTGCAACGACGCGTCGCCCAGGCCGAGAAAGCAAAAGGTCGTCCGTCTTCAGGCTTTTTATGATTGACAGGCAGATGCTCGGGGAGGAGGGAGTAAGAGATGCCAGACGGAAATGATTATTATATAATTGAAATTGATAGGCAACTTGCGAAGGAGAAGAAGGTGGTGGGAAGGAGGACGAAGGTCGGAGGATAGGGCGGTAAAGCAATTGCCAAAGTTGCCACTTGCCTACTTCAATAATTCATTAAAAGAAAAATCCCATTTAATTCCAATTAAAGATGCTAAAGCAGCTGCTCATCTAACGATAAACCGACAAGTGACCGACCCCAATTTGAAGTATGTGTCATCCTCTCCATCCAAAGAACGCGTCCAACCGAGAAACGTGCTCAAGTTGAGATTTAAGCTACACTCGATGGAAGAATTTGTGTACTTTTAGCCAAGATTTTCAGTCGGCAAAGTTGCTGTTAAATAACAACTAGCTATTACCCTGTAAACGTATTTATATTATCTAATTTTAAAACTTTTCTCATCTTAAAATGTATATAAATTACGTCAGGATTGTCGTCTCAACTATTTAGCCATTACACAAACCATATTCTAGAATTTTTCAAAAAACACGTTAATCGTACAAGTTTTTAAGCATTTTCAAAAGGATATCAAATACAATCTTTTAGAATTGTGTCTTAGCTAAGTATTCAGATCACAAACCTTTCCCTAGACTTTATATATTTCAAAAACCCCCTTAGATAACCCGAATTTCGCCAACTGGGTGGTCCTGAACCTTGGGAGGCTGTACGCTCTCTATTATTTCGCTCAATTATCTCAGGACACATCCAGTTGTGGGTTCGAATTCCGCCATGGGCATGGATGTTTCACATTGTCTCGTTAAATGTATTGTCTTAATTGTCTACATGTTTGTCTCTCTTATTGTTCAAACACAATTTTCTCATCTCATTTTTAATCCATCTAATATCCTGAAATTAAAGAAGTGGGTCTTTTTCGAACTATGTAAAAATGTTATTATACGTATATAACCAACTAATATGTATAATTTAATTTAAGAAAATGCATAGAGATAAGACAAGACGACTAATATTCATAGATCTAAGCGATTTCTCTCATTGTCATCGGATAAAGGCACTAAAATCATGGAAGCGGGTTACACTTTCCACCTCATCAAATATATAATCATCCAAACAACATCAACGGGGCTTCGGTATATAGAAGGGCGAAATAAATAACACTAATTGTAAATCTATTTATGTATATAAAATTCTTTGTCCTGACTGACTGACACATCAACGTGTAGGCCAAACGGCTAAAGGTAAAGAGCTGAAATTTTTACAATTTTTACATTTCATTGTGCAATAAGACGTCCACCTGGAAGTGTGTTTACCCGAGGTCAAAAGGTCATGAAATTGCTTTGTATAAAAAACTTTTTTTTTGTTAAGATATCTTAACAAAACTTACAGATTATATGTTTGGGACTGTCTCTTACATCCTGACCAAATTTGGTCAAAGTCGGATTACTATATCATATAGCTGCCATAGCAATAATCGGATGAAATTAACCTTTAGTATGGAAAACTTTTTTGTTTCTTAAGATATTTTAACCAAACTTACAGATTAGATGTTTGGGACTGGCTCTTACATTCTGACCAAATTTGGTCAAAGTCGGATTACTATATCATATAGCTGCCATGGGAATAATCGGAAAAAATTAACCTTTAGTATGAAAATCTTTTTTGTTTCTTAAGATATCTTAACTAAACTTACAGATTAGATGTTTGGGACTGTCTCTTACATTCTGACCAAATTTGGTAAAAGTCTGATTACTATATCATATAGCTGCCATGGGAATAATCGGAAAAAATTAACCTTTAGTATGAAAATCTTTTTTGTTTCTTAAGATATCTTAACAAAACTTACAGATTATAGGTTTGGGACTGTCTCTAACATTCTGAAAAAATTTGGTAAAAGTCGGATTACTATATCATATAGCTGCCATAGGAACAATATAAAGCAAATTATCGATTAGTATGAAAATTGTTTTTCCTTCTAAGAAATCTCAACCAAACTCATACTAAAGGTTACTTTAACTAAACTTAATTAACATTATTAGCTAAATTTCATTTCCGCGAGCGAAGAGAGCCGGGGGTTGTCAAGCGAAGCGAGCAGGGGGCGGAGCCCGCTAGTAAATAATAAAATCTTAAACTTTTTGAATATTTTCGATAAAAAGATGCTGGTTCCTTCAGTAATTATTGTTGCTAATTTATATTTAATTATAATCAGAAATTCGTCCAAGCATCTCAAAAAAAATTGAAGCATTCTAGATAATTAACGTAAATTTCAAATTCTGGCCGATATTCATTTTATTTTTGAATATTTTGAATTTATTATTATTATCTATCATCCTAACGTTACAAGGTCTCCCTTATGAATTAGTGCACTAGTCTGCTAAGCTTATGAATAGTGAATGAGAATTGATTTTTATGAGGTTTCTAGACTGCATACATTTTAAACTGAATTTATCGTCATTAAACTTTAAAGCTCAATAACATTCAAAAACACACGCACACGTGAATTTGTTGTTAAACCAGTTAAAAACCACTGTAATCAGCATTAAAATCCACCAAAATAAATAAGATACAATGCGCTAGGAAAGCATGCTCGGCATAGTAGTTACCCTGTACTCCGATCAGATTAGTCGTTTTGCTCTACTCTGATATTTGATTCTGACGCTGTTAGAGAGGTACCCTCAACTTTAGACAAATTATAATACCCTTTCTACCACTTCAAAGGTTATACAAACGCAACAAAATGTGTGGGCGCAATTAACAGAAATATAGCTTTAAAAAGGAATTCGCAAATCGTTCAGTCAAAAATCAAATGAACTGATAAACGAATTCAATTCAATGCGCATTGGGGCGTGGTTAGGGCGTAGGTAGAGACAGGAGAGCGGAGACCGAGCCGAGTAAATGCAAAGTGAAATTTGCACAATTCGATGGTCACTCAAACCCAAAATGCAAATTGTTGCCTGACGCCAATTACAACAAGGCGTGTAGAAATAGGGGGAAATAGAGAAAGAAAACTTAGAAGAAAGATTTAGGGGATGAGAGTGTGGAAATGTGCGATCGATGTGCACAAATTGAAAATAAAAATTTTAAAATTACTAAATTCGAACAGCGGCTAAGTGGATTTCGATCAGCAGGCAATTGAAAGTATTATAAGAAATTACAAAAAATCCTTCAAAATAAATAAACATTTTTTTAGCTATCATAAATAAACTAATGGAGAATCGAGAGAGATAGTGAAGTTGTCAGAACAAATAAACTGCCAGGCCATAGTCAAAAATCAAGCTAACAACAAATCCCAATGACAAAATCAAGTAATTGCAATCGATATGTATTGCAAACCTTCACATACACACACACTCAGTAAATGGTCATGTTTCGGTCTGTTGAAGAGATCACAGTCAGGTAAGGGAAACGGTGGGGAAGGGTAGGGGTAGAGGGAACCCGATACTCACCCATTTCAACAGACATGCGACATTTCTGTTCATTTCTCGCTCTGTCGAAATGTCAATGCAATTGTCCTTCTCTGCCTCAGTTGCTGTTGTTGTTGTTGTTACTATTTCTGTTGTTTGCCGTATGCATCATCAATTTAGTGTGTGTCCAGCAGGATATTCGATTGGTGTTAAGGGGAAAAGGGGGAACTATGAGCCCAGCTGCTGCGTCTCTTATTGATGAGTTACAGGCTCTGAAAATTCAAATGCAATAAGCGGACCCAATACTTGCAGGCCAACAAAGAAAAGGGATTGGCAATGAGTGAAGGAAAGAGAAATTAGCGAGGCAATTTTGTTTGGTAATTTGATAGGACAAAGCTTAAATCAAGACAAGACAAGAATATTAGAACTGGAAATTTAAAAATGAAAGAATCGACTTTTGTCACCAGTAAAAAAATTACATAATTGTTTTAAGACGAATATCATATATTTAAGTTTAAAAAAATAAAATTTTTTTATAATTTATCAAATGTTTATTTAATTATAAGTACCATAGAGCTTTATAGTGGTTCGAGTTTAAGATTAAAAGTATTTAAACTTTTTCCTTTAAAACTATTAAAACTTAATACAACAGTACTAATATTAAACATTTCTGTATATTAAAAACTAATACAAAAATGATTAAAAATTAAGTTCAAAATAATACAATATCGATCAAATTTTTTATATGCTTTACAAAGTAACAATTAAATTCAATAGGGCAGAAAAATATCCATTCATAACTACTTATGCTAAAATTATTTTAAGCTGTTTAAATAAAAATTATATGAAAATACAAAGTAATTATTATTTAAGACAATTATTGTATTAAGAAAACTTTCCATTTCTTTCATATTCAAATTAATCGAAATTTTATTTTTAGATTCTTAAAGTTGAATTACATATACCTAAAGGACTTACTTAAATGTGATTGTTTGTCGTAAATCACCAAAAAAAAATTATATTTAACAATTCAGGTACCCCGAAAATAAATTACTTGAATTTCAATTATTCTTTAAATTCCAAAGTATGTAGTTTGAACAGAGAAAGCTCCAATCTGAAACCCTTCATGTGCATCAAATATTTGGGGTAATACGAGAAATGAAAATTTGAACAAAGAGCGCACTTAATACGAGCAATGAAAATAATTTTCCAAAATTTGTGATAACCATGGCAACTGCAGCAGACAATGGACAGAGCAGAGCCAGAACCAAAACCAAACACAGTCCAGAGTAGAGTCGACTCCAAATGCGGCATAAGCGGCTTAAAATAATAGCCGAAAAAATGCCATATATGGATGCAGGAATGGGGGAGTTGGCAGGAAGTATTCAAAAATAAAAATCGCACTGGAAACTCATTACAACAAAAGGTGCTTCATCAGTGCGACGGGGGCAGTTTCAAAAGCAACAACAACAGGAGCAGCAACAACAGGAACAACATGCCCACTTAAGTCGGCATTGGTGGCCATAATCAACTCGCCGCCGCCGTTGTTGAACACCTTGAAAAGGGCCCGGCTCTGGCAGTTAGGACTGGTGAGGCGAGAGGTTTGTGGCTGTAACTTGGGGCAGCATTTCATTTGCAGCATATCCTCGTAAAAAGTGAAAAGAACAATGGCGTGGCAAGTACCAACAGGGAATCACGACTGCGGGTCTCTGCTTTCGCCTCTGCCCCTGCCCCTATGCCTGTGCCTGTCAGCTTGCCTCACAATGCCGAGGCACTTAAGCTCATGCCTTTTGATGCTGCCACCCACGAGATCTCGTCTTCTCCCCGTGCTTTCTCCTTGTGCCTTTGTCCTGCTCCAGTTTCCGATGTGTGTCACAAGATTTTTCTCATTTTGCAATCGGTCGGAGAGAGTTAAGTTCAGCGTGTCAGGGCGCAAACCCATTTGCCTGTCTTTCTTCGCCTAACTCCCACCTGTCTATCGCCGGAATGTCTCTCTTTCTCCCTCTCTCTCTCTCTCTCTATCTCTGGTCATGTAGACAGCCAGCAATAATTCTGATACCAACAGTGTTGTCGACAGGTAGCTCCCGCTCCCGCTCCCTCTTCCTCTCACATCTCCTGCTTCTGTGGACTGACAATGTAGAAGTTGACGTCATTGGCATTGGCGATGCCTGCTGCTGTTTGTCATTCATTTACTGTCCCACCTTCCCGCCCTCTCTGTCTCTCTTCACTTTCCGTCAGCCTTTTGGGTTCTCAGTATAGGTGCAGCTAGTCCCATTATTTATGCTTTTTAGGTAGCTCTCTGTACACACTGGAGAGATTGTTAGCATCCCAACTGTCGGCTCCTAAAGGTATCTCCTCTGTCCCTTCAGCCTCTCACTCCTGTTTGTGTGTGCGCTTCTGGCAGGATGCCAGATATTGGTGCAACCATCTTCAATTTGCACTTGTCGTACACTTTAATTGTTATTGTTATGCGTGACGAGATTGTCCCAGTCGATAATTGTCATTCAGTTTGATTTTAATTTGAAGCACCCGTATTGCATGACTTTTGTTGCAGCTATCATTTGCCACACACATACATACATACACACACACATACAAACATGGTATAACTAATATAGTTTACTCTTTTCAAATTCCCAACTTCTATCTTAATTTTAGTCTGGTTTCAAATTCTTTCATTTAGGTAAGACACACATCATAACATGCACTTACACTTTAGCTCAAGAGATCTAATGAGATGTGATATATTTTTAGCAAGCACTGTTCGTATTAAATATTTTCTTATTAAATATTATTTTTAGACCCCGTACTTAAAAAAAGTACAGGAGTCTATTAAGTTTGTTTCAAAAAAAATGTGCGTAACAGGCAGAAGAAGGCGTCAGCATCAACAGCCGAGTCGATATAGCCATGTCCGTCTGTCCGTCCGTCCGTCCGTCCGTCTGTATGAAAATCGAGATCTCAGAGACTATAAGAGCTAGAGACACCAAACTTGGTATCTAGGTTCATCTATATTGCAAGCAGATCAAGTTTGTTTTAGAATTTTGCCAGGCTCCCTTTAACGCCCTAAAATCCAAATTTAAAATTTCATTTCTAAATTACAAGAACAATTTGAAAGCAAGAAACTGCAGATTTTTAACAGATGAAGCGTAAATAGTCCACGATCTGTGTAGAAAATTTCATTGCGATCGGACGGTAAATAGCGATGATATTAAAATAATAAGTTAAGCTGTTTAATTGTGTGAGGGTTGGCAATAATCATAAATTAATACTTAGCAGAAAAATGCTGTTAACAAAGCTGCAATTTGGCAGATAAATGTTACACAGCTCCGTGGCGTACTGTGCTAAGTTGCTAAATTCATCTAATTTTATGCGATCACGCAGCTCGAATGTTCGAGTCCTGCCTCGGGCAAATGTTTTTATTTTTTTTTTAATTTATGTTATATTGTCATGTCTTATTGATGTTATATTGACATATACATAAACATTTGATGTTATTATACAATTTGTAATTCATTTTTCAATAAGATTGATTAACAAGCAATTTTGCAATATAAAATATTAGATGATGGCTCAACGGGTTAAGTCCCCATACTTTCTAATCCTATTTTGATATTGGGTTGCGGGTTCAAATCCCGGCTGTGTCAACTCCTTTTTTAAATTCAGCTGATTTTAGCTATTTGTCGTGCTTATAATCCGGCATGTTCATATTTATAAATGCTAATCTAGAAAATTGTTTTGTTTTGGCTCGTGCTTACATATGTATGTATGCGTGTGCTTAACCGATCTTGGAAATACACATATTGTTGTCTCGCTCTCTCTAACACATATGTCTATTCGACTTTACATTGATTATTTGATGTTTTTAAATATTATATAAAACCCTACGACGAATCAATGTTTAACTAAAATATAAATTAATTTTCACCACTCTTTGCTTTTTTCATACCAAGTACGGGGTCTCCGACAGTCGAGTATGGTCGACTGTATCGCGAGCGAAGCGAGCAGGGGGCATATTGGATAATTGGGGCAATTGCATAATAACTTTCTGTAAATGGGTGAAATTAACTGATAAGAGGAGAGGCGCCTCTGACCTACATATGTATGTATGTATGTATAAACATCGAGTTTGTACGTTCGTTGGACATGCGAAAATTCTGAAAGGTAAATAAATGTCATGCGATGTGTAACTGAAATTTGGTTTACCTATAAATATTATTGAAATTACTCAGCCAATTATGTATTGACAATTTAAAAAATTCACATATATACTTTTTTGTTTTTAGACATGAACCTCATTATTTTTAATTTTTTGTAAATTTTATAATTTGACCAAAACAATTTCTTAATTGTAAGTATGCATTTCATTGTTATAATGAATATATATTAATGTATCTGTTCCCAAATAATTTTAGAAATAGTTAATTAAAAGAGGTTATTTAAATTATAATAAAAATGTTTAAATATAGTTCAGACAAACTATTACACCCAGTTAATAGAAAAGGGTGGAAATACTATCGAGATTCATTTAAATATTTGGTTTTAAGACTTTGATTTGAAGTACTTAAACAGCTGTTGCGATATCCTAGGCTCACAACACTTTATCATCATCAACTGGAAAGCCCAACCCCTTTATTTGGTGGTGTGAAGAGTGGGCGTTACAGGCAAAGTGCCCTGCAGTGACCAAAATTACAAATAGCGGTTATTATGAAGCCATAATTTATGCAAATACGTTTGCGGATGACTGTAGAGGATGGGGGTAACTGAGGCAGTTACTTGACGCAGCCAGCTCTAATTGTTTGATTAATGGTTTGGTAAAAACTGAGACACGTGCTTGTTGGAATGAGCCATGGCATTTAAGTTGACGAACAGTCCCTTTGTAGAGTACTTTATGCATAGTTAACAGTGTTGAGTGTGTGACACGTTAAACTAGAAATCTGTATTGGATAATATAGTTTACTTGGGTCTATTCATAGTAGTCTCAAATAGTTATTATAAAAGTTCTGGAAATTCTTAATTTATAAAACGATTACGATTATACAACGATGTAAATCAATTAAATAAATAAAATATGTAGTTTGCTTTTTATAGCAAATTGGATAATACTTTTTTCTGCATAAATGTATAATCATTTAAATAACTCAAACAGCTCTTTGACCTCACCAATTTTGATGCTTCATGTCACGTGTTCATCCCTAACACTCCAAGTATTTTCAGTTTGTGCTCCCTGACCTGTTCTACGTGTATTTGCCAATTCCAATTGCAAAACTTGCACACAGAGACAAATATTTACCTGGCGGGCACAGACAGGCACAGCGTAAAGAGAGTATTATTCAACACTGGAAACTATCTGCGAATACAACTCACGTATCTCGCGAATATGATATGCAGCGGAGTGCATGCAGTTGAGATACATATGTATGCATACATATATCTTTAGAGAAGATGCATGGATGCATATATCATGTGTGCTTTATGCATAACCCGGCCAAGGTTCCACCTTATCGTCTCCTCCCTCCTTCTCCGTTTTCATTCTTGCCCTTAACTGCATATTCGTTTTGCAAGTTGTTTGCTGTTTTTCATGTTTATGCGAAAAACTTTTCCCAAGCTTTGCCCGTACACGACACGCCTTGCGGCATATTTTCTTTCTATGTCTTCCGCTGGGGAATCCGATCCAGACGAGCTGGGAGGAGACGGGAATGCAGGGTATCTGTCTGTTGGGAGCAGTGCCAGCAGAGTTCTTGGCGGGATTGCATTGTTTGCCTTTTGGCTTCAGCCGCCGTGGCGCTGTTTGCATTCTGGTTTATGCATCTAGTTTTTTATGCAATTTTTCAGTTTTATTTCATTTATTCTGATGTTGCTGTTGCTCCTGATGCTGCTCCTAGTTGTGCTCCTGCAGTATCCATAGACCATATTAAAAGATTTACATAGTTAAGCTCTTCAAATTGCAGCCAAATGACGTCATATTTTGTTATTATAGGTAAAACCGACTAGCCAGTCCAGCTTATGCATGTATATTGCCAGCAACTAGAAAATCATTTGAATGTCGTAACTTAGATATAGTTAAGCATCTTTATAACAAACATTCCCAAACAAAAATTGTTCCTTATATGTATCTAAAGTCTGGTTGGGTTTATATGGTCAGTTACTTGTTTTGTAAGTAACAAATCAACAAAATGTTTAAACTTTACAGTCAAACTTCCATGCAAAAGTACTATATACAATATACAAGTGTTTTTTATTAAACTGTATTAAAAGAACTTTTTTATTTTCAATTAAAAAGTGAATTACGTGAGGTCAGTGACTCTCTAGTTAGAGTCACATATCTAGAAACTCAGCTTGAAAAATAACTGGGTGTGATTTCCCCGTCACACTTATTCCAACTGTGTTTTAAAGATCTTTAGAAATTAAATGCAATTCATTAATACAACATATTGCACCATATTTCGCGAAATTTACACATTAGAAATGTCAGATAATTTCTAAATTAATTGTCTTCGACAAGCAGATACCCTGTTAGGGGCTTTTTAGATCTTAGACTGATGGCAACTTTTAAAAAATATACGCTTCGACTTGAGCAACAGGTCAGATTGAGGTTGATTAGGAATATATGTGAAAGATTCCAATTATCCTACTTTATTTATCCCTTCAATACAATTTTATAGCAAAATTAACCCGCATTTTAATATTTTTAAATTATGTACAACTGTAAGCTCTTTCTGCCCTTTCGAAGTTATGGCTGCACTCAGTATTTCTTGGGCAATGGGAAATCGTCAAAAGACAGACACAAATTGAGAAAGTTTTGTAGTTTTTTATGCTCGATTCGGTTTCGAGAGGATTGTAGGGGTCAGGAGGGGAGCACGCTGCCCCTCAAACAAAAGATAAGATAAGATAAAGTTCGGCACAAAAGTGTATGCAGAAAATTGAAAACTCAATGGAAAGTTATTAAAATTGCACAATAATTTCTTCAATTGCATGCGCTATTGAATTTCTGTCATAAGTTTGCTCATCTCTGTCCTTTTCTCAAGCATCCTTTCCCATGACAGCAGCAGGGGAAGGGGTCGAATACAAAGCGGGAAGAATAAAATTCTGTTTTGCTTTGTTGTATTGTGTGTAATTATGGGCAATGGGGAAAATTGTAGTAAAGTTTTCTGACCGTCATTCAGCATTCAGAACGGGTAATTACTGATAATGGAAAATTTTGTATTCAAGAGCCAAAGAAACAGAATAAGAGCCTCCATTATGATTATGACCAATGCAATGATATTACACTTCACTGAGCTCATGCTCATATCAACTGAGCTTAGATTTTTATAAGGAATTTTAGTTTTGTTTATTGAGTTCAATTTAAGGACAAAAGCAAGCTTCAGAAGTATGTTTAAATTTGTACTGGTAGACTAGACTAGACATTTTCAAAAACATTTTTAAAATCGAGGAAATTATTTAAATTGAAGAATATATTTGCAAGTTCATTAAAGTCAATTCAGAGGACATTTAATACGATTTAACTAAAAAACTATATTGTAGACATATTTGAATGAATTTGAAAAGTATTAATTTACTAAAATCTCACTCACAAACAAATTATTTAATTAGTAAGCACACACACTTTAATTGATGGATGTATCAAAATAATCTATCATAAATAAGCTTAATAATAAACATTCAAAATGTATATTCTTTTTATGAACACATCCGACAAAAAACTCATTAATAAGCATTATTTTAAAACAAAATATTTATATAATGAAAAAAATGAATGCCCGCACTCGGAGTTGCATTCGTATTCATTTTCATTCATATTCGCATACACGTATCTGCTATTGACATTTTATGCATGACATTCTTTCACTTGCGGCTTGTTATCGAACCCCTATCGAACCTGCCTCTCTCTGCAATACGTCAGCCCCTCATACACAAGCCCGTTGACATACCCATGTCAAGAGCAAAAGAGCAGTGGACCACAAAAAAACAGAATGTTATTGTTGTTGGACTGCAAATGACGCGAGTTGTCAACGTGAATTAAAATAATTGATTTATTTTTAACGCAAGTTAAGCGAATAACAAAAGGAAATTTGACAAAAAATAATATAAGTCTATGGAACGACGACAAATGAATACCCTTATTTTTTCATTAAAACTTCTTCTCCTTTAAAATGTTACAAACTTGTCGGCAAAATCAAAACTCCCTTCTATAAGCTGATATAATATAACTTGAAAAGGGACGCCAACTTGAAAGTTGTCAGTAGCAGAAAAATGGACTAATTTGAAGGGTTCTGAAGCTGCTTGAAATGGAATGAAAAACAAATGTTATATGAAAATTATTAAGGAGAACAATAAATATGCAATTAACAAATTAAGAAAAAGTGTACAGTTTGCTGAACTTATTAGTAAAGTGAATAAATTAGAAAAGAGCTTAGGAAGAAAGGGGTTTCTTGTTCAAAAGAATTGCCAGAGTTGCCCCAACCATGCGATTCCCTTATCGGCCCAATGTTGTGTAAATTGTCAAAATTATTAATTGCGGTCATTATTTACAGCTCCTTTCGTTTCATGTTCTACACTCAGAGCATATCCTGCGGGGCTTTGTCCCTCCCTCCTATCATCCACCCCAAAATCCCCTTGAACTTCATTTTAATTAGCCAATAAATGCCGCGGTGAAAATTACGCCACAATGAGAATTAATGCTGTCTGTTAACCGTAAGCGATTTGTTTTCGTTAAAAAAATAATTTGACTTTGCCCGACATTTGGTAAGTTGTTAAGCTGCCAAAAACTTTGACTGGCCGCCCTTTTTATATCTCTTCTGGGTTAATCGCTTTCTTGCCTGCCCGCCCTTATATTGGCCAACATTAATATTTTTATAGTATTACACCCATTCCCCCTGTTATACATTTGATACAACCGCCAAACTTTATGTTTCGCCTCGTTAATAAAAACATAACGATAGCCTCAAGTCCTTTATTGAAGTGTCTTTATTTGGTTGCGACGTCCGATAAGTTCACAAATTGCATCTAAATTTCAAATTGTCAATTGTTTGATATAAATAAAATAAATAATACTTAGCATTTCTGTCTAGTTTTAGCATAGGATCTGCTGAACTTGTAATTGTTCAGAAATGTGTTTGTTTGATATAACTTGAATTTCATTAGAACCAAATATATAATTTCTAAAATCTGAGAGATCAAGCATTAACATTTGCTTTAAGTTGCCTATTAGAATAAAAACAAGGGGGCTCCGCCCACTGCTCGCTTCGCTCGCCTACCCCCGGCTCGCTTCGCTCGCGGTGAGGTGCGGCTACAGTCGAGTGTACTCGACTGTCGGATACCCTGTGCCCATAGTCTTGTATGCTGTTTGGTACGCCGAAGACTTAATGCCCTTGCGAGCGTAGTATTAAATTGTCGACTAATATTTCTAATGACAGTTATGTGATATAGTAAACCGATTTAAATCAAATTCAGTGGGGTTGTATAAGACCCCACCAGATGCATTTTCTGTCAAGCTGGTTAAGAAAATTACTAATTTGGAGTTTTCAGTGCTCGGCAACGAGCAAACAGTAGTGCTCGAAAATGTTCTCTTGTGCTCTCATGCAGCACAATGGATAGCACTCAGCTTTTGTCTTGCTGTATTGATAAATGTGACGTCACATGGCATTTTGCAATGCACACATACAGTGGCGAGCACATGTGGATACATGTTCATCACTTTTGGCTTTAAAGACCTGTAATTTCTATAAAAATGCATTAATCCTTCTGAAACTTTTTTTGTTTAGTTCCTTATTAATATTATAATGACATAAAATAATAACTTTACTTTAATTCGAACGAATTAGTTAAGTTTTTTTATCTAATAAGAAATATGCCAATGTATCCACTTTTGCTCGTTTACAATTTTTTTTGTTTAAAAATTTTTTTTTCATATTTGGCCAAAGGATCCATACATTTATTGCATTGATTATATGCTCAGGCATATTTACAACCAAGTTTGGAATGTGTTTGGATGAAATCTTTTGCCATTCCGTCTGCACGCGTACATTAAGCTCGTCCAATCCCTTTAGTGATGATTCGTATATTGCTTGTTGGTTTTTTAGCAAAGCTAATTGAATTTGAATGGGATTCAGATTTGGACTCTGAGCATTCCACTAAATTAGTCGAAAACATGAGTTTTGGCCTTTTTTTCACGATATTAGCCGCGTTCTTCGGGTCTTAGTGTTGTTCAAAAATAATCTCGTAAGCGCATATGTCCACAAAATCTGATAAACTTGTCTCTAAAATATAAAAATAATGCTCTTTCCTTAATCTTCCATCGATTTTCACCAATGGATGGACATTTCACCAAGAGAGACAGCACCACAACACCATGGTGCCTCCCCAATGTTCCCTTATCATTGTGACTTCGTACTTTTTAATCTTTTCATGAGGTTGATGCCAGTAATACTCCTTCCTATAAGACTGAAATCAGTTAATCTTGGTCACATCTCACCAAATATCCTCCTTCCCATCAAAAATGCTTTAATTTTTTTGTTCCCTCGGAAGATTTTAGACGCCCCGTAGAATTTTTATCGGACAGGATTAGTTTCTACTTCGTACCCGCCGCTTATTGGCCGCTACTGTGCAGAACTTTTTGTGTCCTCCACTCCCTCTCGGCTTTGTCTAGATCCGCCGCATATTGAATGGATGTCGTCCCCTTCCTGATGGTCAGTTGATGCTCCATAGAGCAAGCATACCTTTCTGAATGCAAACGTGGACGTCTCTTTTTGGATGTGTAGATCGGTTCGGTGGAAAATACCGAGTGATTTAGAAATTTACTATACTATTTAGTTGTTTTTAGTCAATTCAGCTATTTGGTTTTCAAAATTTGGTAATATTTTTCTAATTTATGATTAAATAGAGTTGTTCTAGAAAAACCGCGAAAATCATAAGCAAGAGAAATCATTTGTTGTACTATCTTTATAAAAACAGTGAATAGTAACACGGTTTTACCATATTTCCTGCCAATAATTAGAAATATCGGTACAAAAGAATTTACAAAAATTTTTAAACAAAAAAATTGTAAACGAGCAAAAGTGGATACATTGGCATATTTCTTATTAGATAAAAAAACTTAACTAATTCGTTCGAATTAAAGTAAAGTTATTATTTTATGTCATTATAATATTAATAAGGAACTAAACAAAAAAAGTTTCAGAAGGATTAATGCATTTTTATAGAAATTACAGGTCTTTAAAGCCAAAAGTGATGAACATGTATCCACATGTGCTCGCCACTGTATGTATAAATCTATGTATTTACACAATTATATTTTAATATATTTGTAATAAATATGTATGTATGTACATATATCATACATCAATAGCATATGATGCTAAAATTATATCGATAATGATATCGATAAGCAAAATCGCTGGAGTGTGCGGGCACGCTCGCTTTACATATAAACAAATATATGCTGTCTCGCTCGCACATTGCATTGCATATGCAAATATTCTTTAATATCTTCCCTATTTATGGGTCAATCGTTTTGAAACTTTCAGGGTCGTTTAATGGGCTTACATCTCAACTGCTTGGTCAGTTAAGAAGTGCTATATTAAAATTTTAGCCTGTAAATCTTTTTGTGTGATTTGTGGGCGGAGGGGGCGTGGCATCCAAAATTGGAAACAAACTTGACCTGCGTATGGTACCCAGCGACCTACATTCCAAGTTTGAAGTCTCTAGCTCTTATAGTCTCTGAGATCGGCGCGTTCAAACAGACGGACAGACGGACGGACGGACGGACATGGCTATATCGACTCGGCTGTTTATACTGATCAAGAATATATATACTTTATGGGGTCTGCCACGCCTCCTTCTGCCTGTTACATACATTCCAACGAAACCATTATACCCTTTTTTGCCCATTTTTAATGGGCACAGGGTATAAATATATATTTTGAAAATCTTGCAACACTTCATCGCTTGTTTATTATTTGGTAATCTCTGTCTGAATATTATATTTACATAAATTAGAATAATAAATAGAATATCTAGACTAAACTCAGTAATTATAGTAAATTTTTAATTTTAGCTTAAACTCAAATTTCTAAGCGAATTTCAATTAAATAAGCACCTTCTAGTTAAGCTTTAAATCAAAAGTACCACATAAATATATTTGATCAGCTTATTAATACTGCTCCATGGACTCCATGCTATGGGACTTAATTCCTTATCATTCGTTTTTTATTGACAGTTGTTTTTCTTTTTAATGTGTATTCCATACATAAAAGCGAAATGTTATCAGCGCATAACGCGAGGCGTCACAATGCCTCAATTACTTCCCCGCCTGCAGACAATCAGGAAGAGCAACAACAACAACCAGAAGAAGCAAGAAGCACAATTGAAGCACTTAATCAAAATAAATAAATCGGCAAATGTTGCCGACAAGTTTGAGGTTGAGTTACTCAGACTGGAAGGATGCCAATGACAATAACGTAAATGGCAGTCAGCTGGAAAACTTTGGATAAGGTGCAAAGATACATTTTCAATATATGTATTCATGTAGAAATTGTGCGAGTGATGCGATGATTTTAAAGGAAATTTTAAAAGGAAATTACCTAAAAAGTATAGGGAAGTCGTATATTTATTTTATTGTAAATATAAATTCATTCACAACATACTTAAAAGCATAAATATATGATGCGATAGGAGCAGAAATGGCAAACCAATTCAACTTTACACGCAAAGCGAATACAAGAACCCTTTTTTGCATGCCGAGTATTATGCGATTTGCATATATAAATAAACTTTATCAAAAACATATTCATAGCGCCCGCACACACTTACAACATGTGGCAAGGGGGGCAACAACAACAGCAACAAAACGATTTTCCACTTGACATGTGCTCAAGTGGCTGCCACTCGGAGTTGCTTTCGCTTTTGCTGTTGATGCTGCCGTTGTTGCCGTTGTTGCTGTTGTTTTTGTTATTATTGCGAGGATATTCAATCTGTTTTTTCCATTTAAACAATTTTCAAAACTTGTTTATAACTCAATTTTGCAAAATAAAACGAAATAACACTTAAATAAATAAACACAATGCGCACACAGCATCATCCAAAAGTTGAGTTCCAAATGAACAATTCCCCAGTTTTGGATGATTGTTGTTGTTGCTGTTGCTGTGTTGCCAACTTCGCACGCATGTAATACAATAACAACAATTGCTAGAACAACACTAACAACAATTGCTTTTGTTGTTGCCAGCTCTCAACAGACACGCGAAGAATCCTCCAAACCAAATGGATATATCAAGCGCTTTAGTCCTGTGTGCTCCAAAAAGGATACACAACAAGTGAAATTGCCAAATGCCATTTGCTCTCTGTATCTGTATGTACATGTGTGTGTGTGTAGCTGAGTGTATGTGCGAGTGTATTTGTATGTGCTGGAAGGGGTATTCGTGGCAGCTTGCAAAAAATTAAACGAATCAACAACTTCTTAAAAGCAATTTCAGTATTTTATTTTAAACGTTATTCAAATCCAAGAAGTAAAACTATTACGACTTTACTTTTAACCTACTTAACGTGTCTACATATGTATGTATGTCTCTATAAGTAGAACTACACAGATGGAAGAAATCAAGTATTTCTCACTAAGATTGAAATTACTAAAGTCGAGTGCTTTGATCTTTTTTCAAGTACGATATTTTAAGTACGAAATTTAAGTATTTTAGTATTTTCAAACTTAAATTAACTTTAAAACGTACTTGGTTTTAGTACAAATGAACTTGATCCAAGTCCTTTTAATTCTGGTACTTAGTACAAAATAATGTTAAAATATGAACATGATACTTGATTTAAGCATAATGCAGACTTAATTTAAAATCGAATAAACTTGAATTGTATTTATAAAATGTACTTGAATAAGTATTAAGAGCATCATGAAACACCTCACGCTACCTTATAAAATTATCAAAATCAGAAGCGTGGATGTAAAAAAACATCCAGTTAGTGTGAAAGTAAGTGAAGACTGACTACAGAAATTATTCTGTTAAATAAAGTCTTATGTTGTCAGTGCCCCTCGAACTGCTTTCCATTGCAAATATGCTAGAACTATTTGGGAATTCGAAGCAAGCGAAAGCTAAAATGATATAAGAATTAAAGTACTTGATTTAAGATTTTACATACTTGTTCTGTGAGTCGAACTTGAGTCTCGAACTTATATAAAGAATTTGAGTACTCATTTCTAGTAATTTTAGAGTTTTACTTGATTCAAGATTTCTTGTTCTTATATTAAGATTGTTAGTACTTGGTCATAGAATTTTAATGCTCATTTTAAATAATTCGTACTTGTATCAAGTATTATTTTTAAGTATCGAAAATACTTCATTCTAGATCATTCATACTTAATTTTAGTACGGCTTTTCTCTCTCTGTGTAGTGGAAATATGATATAAGTAAATAGGATAAACACTTTTTTGCTGCGTTGTTCACAAAATACATTTAGTATATTACACAATGCATATATCACACCGTTTTAAGGTAAAATACATTGAAGATTTCATGATTTCCTGCTAAAATTTATTGCTGT
The DNA here is from genome assembly GCA_035042165.1 of Drosophila kuntzei. NCBI lineage: Eukaryota > Metazoa > Arthropoda > Insecta > Diptera > Drosophilidae > Drosophila > Drosophila kuntzei. The sequence goes on along the minus strand of JAWNLU010001549.1, from coordinate 1,013,856 downwards.
ACTAAGATCTACTATATACTTTTAAATAAATCAAAAATATAATTCAATATTTTAGGTCCCAAAAATATGGTACAAAACTATAGATGCTATCTACAATCAACATTGCATCTTATAATGAACATATATCTAAAAATTAGTCAAAAAAATGTATTAACACAACTAATGTAAAATGCACAGACAATAAATAAGACTTTCAATTGATCTCAATAAAGTAAAAACGCAAAGTTCACTTTTAAATACAAATCTTCAACTACGAGTTTAATCTGATCTCAAACGAAAATGTTGATCGAATAACGGATTCATTATGATATAATATGAACATATTAACAGTAAGCTTTACTATGTTTAAAAATAAATATCTACTGAAATATCTCGCTTAACGATATTTATAGAAAATGTTTAAGGCCTTCATCTAATATGGCAAATATGTTTCTTCATAGGCATTGCATTTATCTAAATTTATTCTTTGCTTAAAACGATACTGTCTCGCTCAGTTTAAATTAAAAATACTAGAAAACATTGCATTCAAGCACAACTTGTGCACTGATAAGCTGCAGCTCAACTTGGCAATTGCTAATTAGCCTGGTTAGCATCTCTCTCTTTTCCCTTCCCCCCTCTGTGCTCCTGTCAAACCAAGATGCCATTGTTTTTCAGCCACTTCTCCACTTGAGTGTCTACAATTTATGCATTTTCCATGGCATTAACGTTGAAAAGCGTCGCAAATGAAATGCCATTCAAATGTTGTGGGAGTCTGGCTAAAAAGGTGGGGCTGAGTTTGGGTGGCTTTTGGTTAGTTGGTTAGTTGGTTACCTGGGTTGACTGTGCTCCCTTAGCCAAAGGTCATGCAAATTAGTGCAACAACAGTAACAAAATCAGCAGCTACAACAACAATGCAAAAGTTTTCATGAATAGAAACTGCCACAGTCTCAGATTCAACTTCAGCTTAACGTTCGTAATCTTGGGCAAAAACTTGTAAAAGCAACTAGATAATGCAGCCAGAAGCTGGAATGACATAAAAATGCAACCCACAGGAGAGGCTAATAAAATGTGACTGTCCGAGCTAAGGGAGAAAATCATGGGATGGTTCTTGTGGATTTGTGTATACCTTAAGTATTTGCGATTGAATAATATTAAGATCATAGTGGACACTTTTCGTACTGAAAGCAGATAATTTCTGGAGTTTTATTATTTACAGAATATAATGTAAATTGGTAAGCATAATTAAATTAAATTTATTAACAGAGCCCAGCTTTAATTTTAATTCTCTTTATGATGCATCAAACTGGGCCTTGATCGGGAGTTTAGATGAGTATAAAGTTCTAAATTAAGCAATTTCATATATGTATATTCGTAAAAATGTCTGTTATTATGTGGAAACTTTAACTTCACTTTTATATGATTTTACGAACTGTTCTTAGCTTGAAACTTTAGTTTTCATCATGACTATACGGCTTATACATTTCATTACTCCTTACTCAGGTGTGTGATATTTATTTATTTAAACAATAACCGTTTTTATCAAGCAAACTAGAGCAGAACTAATCTTTTTGTTATCTGGATGATCTGAAAGACCTCTGTTGATAATTTCTCACAGATCAAAAGCTAAAAGATTTAGACCCTATTTCTTACCATAAGCTTTGTTAAAGTCTATTGAGATGAACAGCTTTTTAACAAAAGTAGTTTTTTACATATGTACCTATTAATTAAATAATTTTAACAATTCGTAGATATTCAAAATAATTCGAAGTCTATTTACAAATCTTAACAACTAATTTAGTCCGAAAATTGCTGAAGCAAATGGAACGTGAGTTCATTGAGCCATAGAAAATTGATTACTAATTTGATGTATATTAATAACTAGCAAAAATCTTTGCAAATGTCGCAGACCCACACACATTTACGCACACCTTGTGGAATTGGAAACGTTAAAATAATTAATAAGCAAATTAATATATAATATGGCCAAATAATGAGCCAATACTTGCGCAAATATTGAGGGAATGGCAGAGGCAGGTCTCAAATTACGACATCAGAGACACAGACACATATACACATGAGTGTGTATAGATGTGTGTGTGTGTAAGTGTGCCCATTCAAATGCCATCATTATCGTGCTCATCGTCGTTTATATGGCAAGTGCCCAACATGCCACAATGTCTGCCTCTTGCTGTTGCTGCTTCATTATCCTTATTACTCCTTTCGAAGCTGGCTTCAGTTCTCAGTTCCCAGTTCTCAGCATCCAGCTCATGCTCCAGCTGCAGAGCTGCGTTATTGTTTTCATTTTGATTTATGTCTGGCTGCCTCAGTCTAGGCCATTCTGTCCCTTCCCACTCCCACTCCCTATCCCCCTCTTCAACCCGCTCTTCTACAATTTTAACGTTGTTAACCAAATTGCATAAATTAAGTGCGTTCGTTTGGTTGAGTGGCGCTGGCTTGGCACAGCTCAGCTAGTTGCTTTTGGATCTCTTTCCCTTCCCGTTCCCCTTCCCCTTACCTCTGTACCGCATCTTCTTCCTCCTGCTCATAGACATCCTTCAGGCATCTCGACTGCATTTGTGTTGCTAATGTGCGCACATTAGACGCACATGTTGCCACAAGTTGAAGCTCGACGATTCCAGCTCTGAGGCACAACAACTTCTCTTCCTTCTCCTGACTTTAGCACATTTTTACTTCTTATTTGTTTTTGCCTCCTGCTGTGGAAATCCCAAAAAAATGCACATAGTTTTGCGAAATATGTACATCACTTGGCTTCTATAATTATATTTTGCCATGGAAATGAAAGCCAGAAAACAGTATTCTCTTAACTAAGTTATACTGTAGAAATTAATCTGAGATTTAAAATTAAATGTACCTAAAGATATACCTAAAGATATACCGCAACAAAAGCGGACATGATCGAAGTCGTGTCTTGATGCAACGCTATATTTTCGTTGCGTCACCTCGTGTTGTGTTATTTGCCGGGAATCTGCACGAACACATGGTCTGTGTATCAATAATTAAAAATCAAATGAAGTATGTAAATAATAAAATAAATATCACTGCGGACGAAAGTTCGCGTTAGTGACGAAAGCAACACGTAGTGTGCTAAACTGACTAACAATATTATACAGGAAGAATGGAAAATTTATTGAAAAAGTTATGTATATACCGATAGAAAGCTATAGTCTTAACTTACAAAATTGCCTACTAAGAGTGGGTGGTGCAAGATTTTAAATGATTGCAGCGGATGGAGCCGTTGGAGCCTTTCGGTAAAATTTTGTTTAATATCCAATCCAAACTCACAGATTGTCTGACCAAATTTGGTCAACGTCGGATTACTATATTATATAGCTGCCATAGGAATAATCGGATGAAAAACAGGTTTTAGTATGAAAAACTTTTTTGTTTCTTAAGATATCTTAACCAAACTCACAGATTTGATGTTTTGGGCCTGTCTAGTAAATTATAAGAGTACTTTCGATAGTTTTTATACCCTGTGCGCATTTAAAATGGGCAAAAAAGGGTATAATGGTTTCGTTGGAATGTATGTAACAGGCAGAAAGAGGCGTGGCCGACCCCATAAAGTATATATATTCTTGATCAGTATAAACAGCCGAGTCGATATAGCCATGTCCGTCCGTTCGTCCGTCCGTCTGTTTGAACTCGTCGATCTCAGAAACTATAAGAGCTAGAGACTTCAAACTTCTTGCGAACGATACTTTTGCGAGCTATCGCGTTCGAAACAATCGTTTGCTTATCTTTTTCAGATCTGAAAACGAGTGTTTTGTCCGTTTTAAATCCGAAAAACTATCGTTTTCGATATCGTTGACGAGCTGTTGGTTCACTGGGTACTTTTGGACACCACTGCTTTAAAGGATTCAAAAAGTAAGCAGTTTCTTCTTGCCTATATTGTTCCTACCTTTTTACCTCTTTACTCCTAATTAAATAGAATTTCGGCTAGTTATTATATTTAAATGTCGATTATCTAACAGGTGAGATAAATGAAATTATATACAGTATAAGCGCATACAATGGAAATAATTTGGATATATTCAAATATCAAACAGTTTATAGTAATTGTATGATAGCTGAAAACTTTAGTTCATTTCAATTGTGGAGCAACAAAAGCTGCTCGAATTATATCAATTACTCGAGCATTTAAATGTATTTGTAAATATTTGCACGAGTTGCACAAATAATTGCAAATTGCTGAGTCTCAATTTGCTTAATTATATTTGCGTTGACAATTTGAGTCGGCGATTAGTTGTAAACAATATCGATTGAGGCAGCTATAAAAAGCTGACGGTTTGTATCCATAAGCTCAAAAGCTTTCCAATGAATTTCTACTACGGTTTCTTCCTATGCGTGTTGTGCCTGACACGGGCCGAGCAGGACGAGCTGAATGTGAGGCGCATTATGAAGGAATTGGAAGTGATACCCGATGTGCTCAAGGAGCCGCCCAAGGAGCTGTTAAAGGTTTTTAACTCTTAGCTACCACGAAAAGAAAACTAAAATTATATTTAAATCTTAGATGCGATTTGAAAATGAACTGGAAATAGTCGAGGGGAAAGTTTATACGCCAACTGAATTGAAATTTCAGCCGAAACTCGAATGGAATGCGGATTCTCAATCGTATTATACCATTGTAATGCTTAGTCCCGATGCTCCAAGTCGTGAAAATCCCATGTATCGCTCCTGGCTCCATTGGCTCGTCGTGAACGTGCCCGGCATGGATGTGGCCAAGGGTCAACTTGTATCCGAATACTATGGTCCTTTGCCACCCAAAGACAGCGGCCTTTGTCGATATGTCGCTCTCGTGTATCAGCAATCTGACAAATTGGATATTGTGGAAAAGCAAATGGATCTGAAAAGTGCCGAAGATCATAGCAATTTCGATGTGCAGAAATTTACTCAGAAATACGATATGAACGAGCCATTGGCTGGAAATGTTTTCCAATCCAAATGGGATGATTATGTGCCGGAACTCATGAAAATGTTGTATGACGTGAGTGAGTGAGGGGCACCATAGCGAAAAGGTTGTAATATGAATAATTTCGTAGTTTTGGTTATGGGTTCCTATAAATATATCTTATAAATGATCAACTTTTTATATACTTAATAATCTTTTCAAGAATTATTCATATGTATATTAATAAAATTATTTCACATACTGACAAATGCCAAACAAGCATTATATCAAATTTTTAAACACACTTGAGTCTTTTTCGAGTGCTTTAATGGGCAAAAATGGGAATAATGGTTTCGTTGGAATGTATGTAACAGGCAGAAGGAGGCGTGACAGACCCCCTAAAGTATATGTATTCTTGATCAGTATAAACAGCCGAGTCGATATAGCCATGTCCGTCCGTTCGTCCGTCCGTCTGTTTGAACTCGTCGATCTCAGAAACTATAAGAGCTAGAGACTTCAAACTTGGAATGTAGGTAGCTGCGTACCATACGCAAGTCAAGTTTGTTTCCAATTTTGGATGCCACGCCCCCTCCGCCCACAAATCACAAAAAACAATTTACAGGCTCAAATTTTAAGATAGCACTTCTTAACTGACCAAGCAGTTTAGAAGTAAGCCTATTAAATGATTTTGAAAGTTTCAAAACGATTGAACCATAAATAGGGAAGATATTAAAGAATTGGTTTTAATTCAATATTTGGATATGCAATGCAATGTGCGAGCGAGAGAGCATATGTTTGTTTATATGTAAAGCGACCGCAAGACAGTGTGCCCGCACACTCCAGAGATTTTGCTTATCGATATCATTTTAGCATTATATGCTTTTGATGTATGATATATGTACATACATATTTATTACAATTGTACTAAAATATAATTGTTTAAATACATTGCATTGCAAAATGCCATGTGACGTCAAATTTATCAATACAGCAAGACAAACGCTGAGTGCTATCCATTGTGCTGCATTAGTGGACAAAAGATAATTTTCTAGCACTACTGTTTGCTCGTTGCCGAGCACTAAAATCTCCAAATTAGTAATTTTCTTAACCAGCTTGACAGAAAATGCATCTGGTGGGGTCTTATAAAACCCCACTGAATTTGATTTAAATCGGTTTACTATATCAGATAACTGTCATTAGAAATATTAGTCGATAATTTAATACAATGCTCGCAAGGGCGTCAAATCTTCGGCGTACCGAACAGCATATAAGACTATGGACACAGGGTATCCGACAGTCGAGTACACTCGACTGTAGCCGCACCTCACCGCGAGCAAAGCGAGCCGGGGTAGGCGAGCGAAGCGAGCAGGGGGCGGTGCCCCCTTGTTTTGGTTAAAATGGTCATATTTGCGCTCGTGTTCTGTTCATAAATTATTCTTTTGTCAGGTGAAAAAGCCTCATTTTCGAGTCTTCTGTAAATCGCGCATATGATTAATTTGTTTTCTAATCATCAAAAGTGCTAGAAAAAGACTCATTGTGGTAATTTCAGTTAAAATTATCTTCCAAATAATTGTCAGGGAAATCAAAATGATTTCAAAACATGAGCATATTTCCCTTTTCGATAAGAGTTCCTTATGTGTTTATATTGACAAGAATAGCTTTACTAAAAGTTTCGAGAATTTTTGAGAAATGTTCATGCTTCGTGTAACTTTATCCTTAAGCAAATCAAAAACACTTTGATACATAAACTTATCTCCCAATTTAATTGCTATAGCTTAGCTAAAAGTTGTGAGAATCTCTGAGAGAGGCACTTGCTTCAAGTTAAGTACATAGTACAAATCGAAAGCTTGTCAAAGAATAAACTTTACAAAATGCATCGCCTAATCGAAATTTAACTAACTTTTACTTACATATAGAGCTGGTACAATCCCACCCCAGTGTCAGGCAACAACATTGATTGACTTGCTACATTTTCCAACTACAATAACAACAACATCAAGCTGAGTAACTGTTCCAGCTATCGCTTTGCACTTGCAGAAAAGTCACTTAAACTTTGCAATCATGATAAGACGTAATACTAGATTTCCATTTATATTTCCTCTTAAACCCAAAACCCTCCCCCAGTTACAATTCCGGGTCGAAACAAGTGTTAAAGGTGCAACGGCAACGCGACTCTGTGTTATGCGACTCAAGTGTTGCCAAGTCAACTTTGCTAAAGAGGAAGCGGGAAGCGGGGAGGAGAGACAGGAAACTGGGAACTGGGGACCCACTTGAATAGTAACTAAACGCAGAGGGCACAAAGCGTTTTGTGGCAAACAGCAAATAACCTTAAGGTTAAGATTACAAGGTAATTTGATTCAATTCCACTGATAGGCGTGCCAAAAGCAACAACAACATCAGACCAAGATGCCAACGCTTGAATTGATGCTGCAGGCAGCTTTAGCCAATTTCAATGGCAATTTCCCAGTTCCCCAGTTCTAGAGATGACAATGTCAAGATAGCAATTGTTGCCAGCAGCCATAAAAAAAGAGTCTTTTTTTTATATTTTCTTTTTTTTATCAGTTTGTGTAAAAATTTGCCTTTATTTTGACATATTTAGTGGCGTCTCACTACGACTGTGCGATAAGGCCAATAAGGCAGCTCATGTGATGCTCACAAGCTGCTAGTCCATTAAAACGCAATATAAACACATAAGTAAGTGAAAGTGGTTGCAGTTCCGATTGTGGCATGGAGTGAAATGAATTGTGGAGAGAATAGAGAAGTCTTCAGGAAACCCTCGAGTGGAAGACCTTAAAATAAATTTAAATATGGTGTGGAATATTGTCTGGCTTTATAGAGTCGTTAACTTTGGCACTGACGTTTACTAATACCGGAAGCAGACAAGTCTAGTTTTACCTCTTCGATATTTAGCACACACATACTTTACCACGCTACTTATTTACTCTACAAATTTCATGACAATAAGTTGATAAGCACACACTGAAAAAATTACCAACCTCTAAAATCAAGAACATTCATCAAGCATATTTTGTTCTTTAAATAAGACCATTTTAAGACCAAATTACTAATACTAAAAATATTAATCTTAAAAATCGCAGTTCTTAATATTAGAAAAAAAATGTTGGGAAAATATAAATATGTCCTATTTTATGTCAAGCCAATAGTGGCCTGTGGAGCTCTGGTTAGAGTCGCCGCTTCAGTCTGATAACAAGCGAGGGTTCGAATCCCACTCCTCTTGTTAAGGAAAAACATATTATCGGAATATATGTGTACATATATACAAATAATCAAGCCGGAAAGAAATATATATATCAAAAAAAAAAAAAAATGTTTAAGCTTAAAATACTGGCGTTAATTTTTTTGTGTTGAGTACTTTAAACTTTTTGGTCTATAAAGAATTTGGTCTTATTTAAAATGTTCTTAAAATTAAGATGAGTTTTCTAACTTTAAGAAGCATTTTTTAGACTAAAATCAGAGCAGAAGTTATATAAGAAACTATTTTCGATAGCGTGGAAAGCTGGACTGGCGCCATCTAGTGCTCGCAGATTGCGAGTTGTCTATCTTGTGTTTAAATGAATTTAGATGCAGTCATATTTTGATACCCAAAAGTACATGAAGTTAATTCAAGTTATCAGAAAATTTAACTCATAGTTTTGTCAAAATATTTATGCCGTCGACTGTATATTGTAACGATTACCGAACATCGTTTTGTGAAGCTGATGGGCGTCTAACTGACGATCGGGTACGCGAGTGCTCTCGGCCGCATTCTGGTCGGAAAATGGGTGTGGGCTTTAAGAAGTACCGAGCGGTTAGGTTGCTTCGTAATGTTATCAAAATAAATCTTTGCTTAAGTTAGGTTATAGGCTATTTCCACTACAGCACATTTGGCTCATTCGACGCCATTTTCATCATCCCAGGCCGAATGTTCAGTTCGTTCCCATACAAAATAAAAATGATCATCCAAAAAAAATGTAGTCATTTATTGCCATTCGCCCTGGTTGAATTCAGTATTTTTCTATCGAAAACCCGATGTTTATCGATGATCTCGTGAAAAACTATAGAATCATCTCTAATATCAGCTGTTGTGTCAGAAAAAAAAGTAAACATAAAATTTGCGCCAAATATATTTTTAAAAGGAATATTAAAATGCTATATTTTCTGGTGAACAAGCAAAGGAGAGCAGTCATTCAGTGAAACATGACCATGAGGCCATTCTTATGGACCTAATTCATTAATATTAATTATAATTAAGCTTTTATTTTATACTTTATTATTGTTGCACAGACACTTAACAGCTGATTTATTTCGGGCGAATGGCAAATCTAGTAACCCGTTTCACATTTGGTCGTGGAAATCCAAAAATCAGGCACATTCATATGTGAGTGAATGAGGCAAATGTTAGTGCTCGTGGAAATAGCCTATTAATAGGCTATTTCCACTACAGCACATTTGGCTCATTCGACGCCATTTTCATCATCCCAGGCCGAATGTTCAGTTCGTTCCCATACAAAATAAAAATGATCCTTTAGCTCATAGGGAAATAGTTTAATTGTTGGTTATTTAAAAATAAAAATGGAGAATGTTAAATAATTAATAAAATAATAAAATAAGTACTCTTTGAAAATACGTTATTTTTGGAAAATGCGTTACTTTCAAAAATACGTTACTTTTTGAAAATACGTTACTTTCAAAAATACGTTAATTTTCTTTTGGAAAATACGTTACTTTTAAACGTACTTTTAGGAAAATATGCCATAATAAAAATAATAAAAAAAAAAATTAAAGTAAAATAAATATTATAGAAATCTTAAATATTAAAAAACATAAATTAAAAAATTTTATTACTAAATAAATAATTATGAATACAATTTAATTAAGCTATAATAATAATAATAAAAAATAAGCAAACAATAATAAGAAAACAATTATAATCGAAAAACTAGTAAAAAATCAAATTTAAAATAATTTGAAAATTTAAATTAAACGGAAAATTCCTAACGGATACAAATTCGATAAATTTCCCTTTTTTTTATCGAAATGCACCTAATTAGGTCAAGGTCGCACGGAAAGTACTTAGGGTTGCAATGTACCCCACGCATTATGTTAATTAACATAGGTGTCGGATCAAACTGTTAAGGCCATCTTGGCTTAAGCTCAGCTTAACCTCGACCTTTTCCGCTTGAGACGTCGCCGAAGACACACGCAGCAGCTGAGGGAAATTTTCAAATACAAGAAAAAAAATTCAAAAAATTTTCTGCCATCCTGCAATAATTTTGAATAATTGGTAAATATTTCAAAGTAAAATTTAAAAGACTACACGTCTAATATAATATTTCACTAATTTAATTTAGATTTTTCCAAAAATTTTCAATTCGACAATCGAAGAGTGGAAAAAGAGTCTTTTCAAAGATCACCTTTTTCTGTCGAAGCTGCTCTAATTTACGAGGTAAATATTATAAAAAATAAAGAGCTTGGCGAAAAGCTCGTATCTCAGCAAATTCTAATAAAAGAAATGTGTGCGCAGGTGCAAAAAAGATTATTTCTAGATTTGACCATAGGAGCACCCCGGCTCATTGGAGCTAAGTCTTTGCGGATGGGGGCTCCGCTGATCCGACCCAGGGTACAAGTACGAAGCTCAAAGGCTGGCCTACTGCGGAAAAACAACCTTTAATTAAAATGAAAAAATCCCAAACTTAAAAACGAAATCTAAAAAAAGTGAAAAACGATTAAAATATAAACAATGATAAAAAGATTAAAATACAAGAACATAAATAATATAACATATTAAAAATAACATAACAAAAAGATTAAATTATAAAAGAAAAAGAAGTGCATAAGAGTGGTGATAATGTGAGTTGATCAATTTTTTTTTTAAAGAATTTAAGCTGGTACAATCAAAAAAAAAAATGAGTGAAAAGAAATGAATTCTTTTAATTAAAAGCTTATATTCAAATTTGATAAAATTTAGTTAAAAGAAAAAAAATATTTAAAAATAAAATTTTTTTATCGGAGATAAATAATAAAAATCGAGTACAACAAAAATTATAATTTACGACATGGAAAAAATACAAATACACCTGGAGAAATGGAGGCCTTCATCTTTCTAAAGGGTAAGTGACACACTACGCATGCTTTGATAATTATTTTTATGTCCGAATAAAAAAAAATTTAAATAAACAGAAATTAAAAAAAAAGAATAAAGACAAATATTAAATGAACAGAAATTGAAAATAAAATTTTCTTTTTATATATATATATTGTATTTTAAAATAAAATGAAGTATAAAAAAAAATTACTTTGAAAAAAAAAATTTTATTTGAATTTAAAATCTAAATTTGCTTAAAGATAAAAATTTTTTAAATTTAATTTTCTTTATTATGGTATAGTGAAATGTTAACTTAAATTGAGATTAACTCACATGATATATTTACTCCTAATATTGCACATAATATATTAACAAATAATTAAAATCATTAATAAATACTATAAATAATAAAAATGAAAAAATAATAATAAACAAAAAAAATTTAATTAAATATGACATAGATAAAAATAAACCAAATAAATAATATAATATATAAATAATAAATAAAATGCATCAACTGAATTTTGAGTTACGTAAAAAATAATATTGTACTGAAAAACTTTATGGTTAAAAATAAATCGCATTTTAGCTATCGGAACTTAGTAAAAAAATTGCATTAAAATAATTTGTATAGTTTTAAGCGATTTTCTTTATAAAATTTGTTAGTTTTATGAAACAATAATGAAATCCAAAAGCAATTAATTAAGTCAAATTCCTTCTTATTTTAAACCAACAATTATTTTTATTTTTTGAATTTATTTTGAAATCTATGCCATGGAGCATTTAAAACAAATAACTTTTTCTATGGGTTGAATAAAACTTATTATAATGTTTGAGTAAATTCTTTTGAAATTTTTCTTGAAGCAATGGGATAATTTAGACAGGGCATATACATTTTGGGATTTTTCTATTTAACGCGCCGTGGAAAAATCATTGGTTGGGCGGGTAGTGAGCGTTGCTGCCATGACATCTGGCTAGCTTTCAATTTGATAATATTATTTGTTGCTCTCTTTTACATTTTCTTCTTCTTCTTCATCTAGTCTTTTTCTTTGACACTCTATCAATTTCTTTATTATGTTTAATGTTATAAACAAGGCATCGGGATTTTATAAATTTTATGTTTTTATGGGTGTTGAAGGCGAAAGGGTCAAGAACCCCCCACAGGCTGTTTTGCTAGTCGATGAAGTATCCCGCCCGACTCTCTTCTCTATCAACAATAAGCCCATATCCCAAAGATAGCAATTATGTTGTCTGCTCTGTCAAAGTCATTGCATATTGTCACCAATGTAAAGGGATGCGAAGAGTCAGCAATTTTTGAGGTTTGGGTAAGATCCAATGGACTCTACAATATTTTTATTGTTAAGAGTTTCTATCCGGTTTTCTTTTGGGAGGCTATAACTGCACTGCATTTTTTTTTGTGTGTTTTTATGGCCATTACACAGTGCATACTTTTAAGCTGGTCGACTTAAGCCAGCATGCAAAACAAAGCTTGGCAAAAGTTTAAGCTTGTATAAAACACCTGAACTTTTTTCTTATTTTAGTATTTTTTTCAATATAGTTGTTATTGTAGCATCACTTACATGACATTCCCACGTCAAAAGATCTTTCGATGCGATGAGTGTTTTTATGTGTGTTTGTTGGAGTTAACGCTAAGAAAAATAAAGGTTTATGTTTTGCTTGCGTGTCATTCTATGCCATTTGCCAGAGATTTGAAAAAGGTTACGTTTTAGATTATTTTCATTATTTTCTAGTGCGATCAGCGTAGGTTACTTTACTTTAATTTTCAAATGAATATTTTAACTCGCAGTTGTAAACAAATAACAAATATGGACACGCAGGCGATATTTTATGGGCAGAAGGCCAAATTACGATTACATTTCAACATTTAGAAAAAAACACAAAACGATCACAAAACATAAATCTCCGCCAGACACACTCCAACGAAGAACTTACATCCCCTGAAGAAGCAGCTGAAGTTGCGCTAGCTTGGGCCCAGTGCTGCTCAAACTGTGGCTAAAATTGCGCACTTGATAGCCTAGTCTGGTGCTCCAAAAGCTTGGGGTCTCAAAAGCTCACTGGCCCAGCTGATATCGGTAAACTTTTACGACCGATCCGGAAAGTTAAAGCCTATATATTAGGCAGCTGGGTTATTCACCAAAATAGCACTTAGTGCCAAATCTATTCTGTTTCAAAATGAAAAAAATTTAAATGCAGAACGAATTAAGAGGTAAAATCATGCACAAATTTACATCGCGCATGGAAATTGATCAACTTTTGACAAAGTTATGGCAGCTAAAAGTTATCAAAGTTGCTCATTAGCTGCGACGGCCAAAACCGAAATTAACCCTTATAAATGAATCGGTTACTAAACGGTAATATCGGTTTAAAGAGTTTCGGTTTATAGGTTTCGGTACACCGGAGAAAATTTTTTACGTTTACGGTGTTAGTTAAGGTTACAAATTTAAATCGGCTTTCATCGGTTAAAGGTTACGGTTTCGGTTAAGGTTTTAATCCCTTGTTACGATGTTTTAGAACTGGATACAGGTTATCTTTTAGTCTAGCACCATCCAGTAAGTCTTCTTTTAATACAAAATTCTTTCATTTTTCTACAACAAACTTTCAGCAGTTAGCATTTGCGGTCACATGCGACTAACTAATTTCACGGTGGCCTGGTCACACTTTTCGTATATTTTCCCAGAGCTCGTCGCACAAGGCTTATGAGTAATCTGCCCCAGCTCTGTCACAAATCCCACAGCGCCAACACTCAGCTCTAGTTGAAGCTAAAGCTCCAAGGCTCCCTTGGCCTGTGTCACAACTTACTGTGGGGAAAAGTTTAGCAAGTTTCTTCTTATTATTTATCCCATGTGACAAATTTGCTGCAGCAGATTTTTGCCTCGCATAATAAATTATGCGTCGCAATGCAAAAAAGAAACCATAAAAGGAGTATGTTACGAAAGGATACGGAATATTATATACTCTAACAAATAGTTCTTATGATAAATAGAAAATATACGAGTAGTCAGACGATCTGTTTTAAGATTAAACATGTTGAGCAGCTTAAAATTAAACAAATGTTGAAGAAGCTTAGAAATAGAATTTTCTATGGTAAATATTTATTTAATTGGTCGTGTCCTTGATTGGTCTTAGCTTTAAGAATAAAGTCTCCTGAAATCGTTACATTATGACTATCGAAATTGAGATGCTTTCAGAGACCATAAGTCCATAAAACTTGTCATCATATTGAGACCGTTGGATTATTTTTATAACAATTTGAAGTCAATCATAATACTAATTTATTTGTCAAGTTTCAACAATTTAAATTTGGAATGTGACATCTCCGCTAACAAAATGTGAGTACCCTGGGTAAGTGCATGAATAAATAAAAGTTTCCGCTTTAGATAAAGTTTTTTGTACGTTTTAATTTAATAATCGACGACGAGTCGTTAAGTTGCCGCAAAGTTTGAGATTCCCCCGAGCCAAAACTTGATAGTTGTGCTGCATTTACATTTTACTTAATAGCCAACTGATGAGTAGGCTTTTAATTGCTCAAGTTAAGGCTAAGTAGACATCAGAATGAAGGCGAGTGAGAGAAATAGAGAGAGAGAGAAAGAGAGGGACTGCATTTGAATAAATAAATAGACAGCACACTTGTTGCATTTGAATTATTTATATTTTGTTGTTGGATTTGTTCGAATCAATGACTGTGACACTTGCTATGTCATTCAATATGCGAAACTTGCACTTGCACATATTGAATAACATTTCAAATGCATGCCTGACAAACTCGAGCAAATGACAGGATAGAAGAGGACACCAGCAGTTGGACTAGCATGTGACCACACACACACCCGCACATACACACGCACACATACATACATTGACTGCTGCTGACGTTGTCGTTTCTGTCACACAGTTAAAATGTGATAAATTCCATTAAATGACAGACGCACACAAGCATACAAACAGAAATCCATTTTGTGGGCTCAAATCAAAATCTACCAGGCTCACACACACACTTGCCCACACACTCTCGTACACCCGCACAAATTCTAAACATCAACTCGAAAGTTCATGTTCCACATTGAAAGCCAAACTGCCACGGACAGACATTTGTACGCATCGCATATTGAAATTGTAATTTGATTTCTGTCTTTTGCCACCAACCGAAACAACAACGACAACGTCAACTCTTCAAATGTCTAACTCTATCTCTTTCATCCTAGGTTTATCTCTCACTCTGCATCTGTCAGTCTGATTGAAAAGGTTTTCATTCGTTTCTAGCCCGCAAAAACAAATCAAACTCTGAAAATAGCTTAATTAAATTAATAGATCAATAGCTGCTGATTAACTTAAAAATCATAATATACTCTGAGAACATAACATATTCTGTTAAGTGACGCGGCTTAACATTTGCTGCTATTGTTAACAGAAGCCATTACTATTCTTTTACATAGACAGATCGATGTTTTAAATAGCAATATAATTTTAAATTATTGGATTGGTTCCAGGTAGATTGCTCTATCTTCTATCTGCCACCTTAATGATGTTACTGTGGACATCAATATATTGAAATGTGTCTCATTTATTAATGTACAGCTTTTGAGAAGTGGTTTAACTGTTTAATATTTTCAATAGAATTGTTGCAGACTTATAAGCCAATTGTGTTATTTGTATTAAATGATTTGCAAGGCCTGCTTAAATTATTTTGTATTCCCCTTATAAAACTCGAATATAATTGCTGGATATTATGCCGACTCTAACTCCTTGTGGATCTGACAACAGACAAAGCCTCGCGGCGCACTTAAATCATTATTTAATTTTAATTTTAAATGCACTTTTCTCTGTCTTTTATCAGTGAGTGCGTTTCGCGTACGACGAGACAAAGCAGTGGGCAAATAAATAAAATAAAATGGCAAACTCATTACATGGCAAGTGGCGAATGGACGCCAAGTGGCAGCGTCACGGCAACAAGTCCTGCAACGGGATCGACGTTGCACACCGTCAACAATGCAACACACACATTCATAAGAAAAAAAGGGAAAAAATGGCCAACAATGTGCCGCTCAAAAGGCACAATGGTGGCTCAACACACGGCTACCTAGTGCTGCCCCCTGTTGTCCCCTGCCACCTCTCAGCTGCCTCATCTTTGCTTCCTGTTGCTGCTGTTGCTGCTGCTCGGTTGGTTGCATTGTTCGGTGGCAGTGGCCAAAACGCCAGAAGCGATGGCGGCGTCGACTCCATTGGGGCATTGATGCCAGGTGACAGACGGGAAAAGCTGCCAACCAAGAGTACGTGTGTGTGTGTGTGTTTGTGTGCATGTATGTATATGTGTGTGCCTGTGTGGAGTATACAATTTTTCGACCGCAACCAGGCATGTTTTCAAGCTAATTGCTCGCTATTTACATTTTAAATTGAAATACTTAAAGTGCGCGTAATATTCTGTCGTTCATGGTTAAGCGTAATCTTAATCACGTATTTCGTTTAATATAACTTCAAATAGAAATTTGCGTAACTTTAAATATAATGACCATTTAATTTATTATGTAAGCTAAATAATAATATGACTAAATAAGTCTTGGCTAAAATGTGACATTATTGAATTAAAATATCAACAGCTTTAAAGTGACTCTGTCAATGTTAATAACATACTCTGCAGAACAAACTCACATTAACATTTGCTATCACTGTTAACATAGAAAGAACGTTACTATTACTTAGCATTTTCATTATTAATGAGATTAGCTTAAGGTATTTCTAATAACATCATATTGATTATTATCATACTAGTTCTAATGCCATTAAATACAAATACATATATTATATCTATCGAATGCCAGTAATAATATATACGACAAACTCACACTATCATATTCTGATACACTTAACTAAAAAGATAGAACGATATTTAATCTTCTTTAATAAAGATGAAGATTTACATGGATGTACAGCATGATATTAATTGTCAGTCAGCAGTCACAAAGAATATAATTTTTGATTGAGATTAGCTAACTAAATGACCTTATTAAACTCGTTAGAATTAAGATCAGTTAGCTGACAAAAGATTCCTTTTCTATAGTTTTAATAAAATTCAGCCATACATCATGCACAAGCCTTTAAAATATGCCCCTGTCAGAATGATCTATGCGACTAATCACATGCGTAACTGCAAGATATAAAAAAGGGGTTGAAAAAAAAAGAAAAGTAAAGGTTAGCATATCGCTGGTTGGCATATGCCAAACATATATTTACAGAATATTGAAAAGACAACAATGAAGAATAGGAAGAGGAAAAACTGAAAGGAAACGAAGAGTGTAAAAAATGTGCAAACATTAAAAAGATTTAAGTAAATTTGTCTTGCTGCGTGCGCCATCAATAACTTTGGCAGCATATTTGACTTCTGGGGCTGTTACGATATGTTCATATACATATATATTTTTACAATAACTCTCCCTCTTTTGAACTGGCAGCTTATTACATTTTGGGGGGATTGTGATTTTGGGGAGTATTTTTGGGTGGACGCATAAATCCCAAAAGTCAATGCGAGCCTTTTTAAAAATGTTTGGTCTGGTTGCCTGCCAACCAGTCAAACCAGCTGCTGGTTCACCTCACCCATTCTCAACCAACTTAACTCAACCCAGTCAACCCACTCAGCAGACAGTGTGCCAGCTATCAGGCTAATGTTTGCTCTTGGCATAGCATTACAAACATTAGCTTTTGGCTGCTTCCATGCCATGCAAATATTCCCCGCAACTTCTCTATCACTCTTACTCTCAAATTGCCCGAAAAAGTATGCTACAATTTTTTGAATAGAGGGCGAGGCGCTCTGGCTAATTTGGTGTTTCCTTTTCTTACACTTTTGTGCATGTAATTTTAAAATCGATAAGCAACAGAGTTTTCTTTACAATTCCCCTCTCTCATCCCCCTAAGTTTCCCCATTGGCGTGAGAGTTGCCATTTTGTTTTGCCATATTTTTGCATGAAAATCACGAACTTGTTGTCAAAAATTTCTACCTTATCGACTTTAGGCCATGGAATCGGTTGAATACGCGGCGACCACTCCAAACATTGCCACATTGGCGGCCAGGCTGAGCGTACATGTGTCTGTGGGTGTGTGTGTGTGGGCGTTTTGTTGCGGTAAAAACAATTTCCAAAGTTGTCAATAAAAAGTAACTGCTTGAATTTTGGTTGTCGAACGGCAGGGGAAAGTAAGAGGTCAAATTGTTATGCACGGTTACTGTCAGCCTTTTCTTTGGTTTCCTTGTCAAATGCAGCCCACAAGAACAAGCAGAACAACCACAACAAGAGCAAATCCAATAACAAAGGATTGACATATTTCAAGTGGCCCACAAATGACAACGCATTTCGTATGCATGAGAATTGTTAGTCTCGTTTCTCGTATTTTTGATTACACAATTTATAGGTCACATTCGTGGCTCACAAAAGAAATATTCTCATTTTTTAAAGAATATTGCCCCATTACGAAAAAAAATCGCATATTTAATCTAAGATACATGTCTTGACAATAAAAACATTTTGAATTTTATTTCCAGAAGGTTTCCACTCTTGAGCAATCATCAATTTGGCTGAAATTAATTTGTTCGTAACTAAATCGGTTTTTGAATTCAGCTGCACTCGAGTTAACATTAATATATACTTACATTATTTACCTAAATTTGCACATTTTGATAAAGTTTCATTTCATGTGGATAAAAAGTTGACATAAATAGAAGATTTTGAAATTATTCAAGCAGAGAACCAAATTTAAGTGAAATTTGACAGAAATATAATGCTTAGTTCTCAGATAAACTTACAAGTTTCGCAAAATAACTTAAGGTACTTTCATGTCAACTTTAAATATGTAATAATCTCACTCTTAGACACCCCAAAAAGAAAGCTCTAAAAGGACATTACAAAGTAAAAAAAAATATTTTGTGGGGGAATTCCCTTACATGCATACCGAGTATTTGCGACTTAATCAACAAAAGTACTAATTGCATAGAAGACTCGCTGACATTGATGTCTGTGCTGTCTGTCCGTTTGCCTCGTTGGCACATTCACCTCCATTGCCACTTCCTAGTCACTCTATAGTCACTTCCATATCCCAATTTCATTTGCGCTTATATGCAATGGCAATGGCATTACCTTTACCTATGGGCCCTAACGATAAGTTGTCTGCATGCGTAGGGGGGGAAAGCTCCCCCCTCTCTCTCTCTCTCTCTCTCTCTGACTCCGCTCTGTCCCTTTCTGTCACATAGCCTCTGGGCCAGTCGGCGTACAACTTCATTAACGCAAAGTAAACACACGCATGCAGTTGGCGCTGCCAGCAAAGTGTTTGATGTTGTTCGAGTTGTTGTTGCTGTTGCTGTTGTTGTTGTTCTGGGTGCTGTTGCCAGTTTAAAGTTACATTTTCGGCAAGGAGGGGAGGTAACAAAAGTGCAGACAAGCTCATCTTTGCTGTATTTGTTGATTCACTTAGGCGAGCTTTAAATTTGAGCATAGAAATTAAATTGCGTATACGCCGCATAAAAGATCTTTGGCATCTTTTAAATGCATGCAAATTAACATGATTTACATAATTAAATATAATTTGATGTGCTTTGCGGCTATGCCGTTGTTATTGTTGTTATTGTTGTCATTGTTGTTGCCGTTGCCGTTGTCGTTTCTTTCGGCACGTTTATGAGCCTCTGCTAGAGTCCATTAACAAAACATAACGATGTGTCATGTGACTCATAACAGGCACAAAAAGCCACACACACGCACACACACACACACACACACACACACACACACACACACACACACACACACACACACACACACACACACACACACACACACACACACTAGAGCACAGGCAAACCACAAAATGCGGCGTTTGCTTCGCATATTTGTCGCTGTTTTCTTTTTTCTTTCATATTTATGAGTTGTCGACTGTCTATGTGTATGTGTGGTCTGTGTGTATTGGTGTGTGACTTCTAACAAGCCTAACGAACTGCCAAATTACGCGAAATAGCATTAAAAATTTAAATTTTGTTCGTGCTTCGTCAAAAGCGTAAGCGCCCCAAAATGTGGGTAACAAAAATACGCACAAAGCTTTGCTCTAAATGGTCATTCAAATTGTTGATGTTTCTTGTTGTTATTGTTGCTCCGCTCGAAATAAATCACTTTACAAACGGCATAACAATGATATATATATGTCTTAAATTTTCTAACTACATCAACAGTAGAAACAAGCTAAAAAGAGGCAAGAAGCATAGAGATATCCAAATTATTCGTATATATAATATATTATATTATAGTATATTCTTTAATGTTTCAAATATCAAAACTAATTGTTCTGTTGCTTTCAGTATAAAGATATCACGATTTTATTATTTATTAAGTAAATGTAATGGTCATTACTAAAGTTGTTTGATTAATAATTCCTGTTAACACAAAATCGTATGTAATCATTTATAAGCCAATCTCAAGCATATTTGTATTCATAATAGGGAAAAACATAAATCATCAAAGAATTTAGTTGTTTCATTAGGGTGAGACTTCAGACCTAGAAACTTAAAGCGAATGGAAGAGAGTTTGAATTTAAAAATAAATTAAGAGTATATTTAATAAAAAAAGGTTTAGTAAAAGCAAATTTCCGGTCAATAGTGATACTAGTTAATTACTGCACTTTTAAATAGTTACGAATAAACGCTGCAGAATAGCAAGCACCAAAGAGAATTGTGTATAAATTAAAGATTACTGGGGCAAATAAATCAAATTTTTACCAAAATATAAATTTAATTAAATAAAACCTTACATTGCCTTTGTCAACTAATTGATAAATAAATTAAACCTATAGAGAATTGCCAACTACTATTTATAACGAGCATTTCATAAAATGGAAAATTTTAAAGACAAAAATTGTATGTTGTACTTGCAGTAAAAAGTGTTCGTGTTGCATGCCTCGGCTCAATTGACAAGAGTCAATTGTGAAATGAAAAATAGCTTTATAACCGCATGTTAAATCCTGACTACGCTATCTTGCTCTTACACACACTCTCGAGTTCTCTTTCTCTCAATCTTTCTTTCTCTCCTTGAGCTGTGTTTATCGTCGGAGCGTAGACAACATACAATTGCACAAGATATCCGGTAAGGTAATAAATAAATTGCATACGTAATTAAAATCGACGACTGTGCAGGCCTCGAACTCCAAGACAGGTCTCCGGCAATTGTAGCAGCAATTACAGCAACAACAAAAGAATAGCAAGAATAAGAATAAGAAGAAGAGAAAGAGAAAGACGAGGACAATACAAAAGTTTTCTGACTTGACTTGTGCTTCCTTTTAACGTCAACCAGTTGCCAGTTGCTGTTGTTGGCAGCTCTTTTGTTTTTGTAGTTGTTGATTTTTTTACTTACTACAAGTTGCATGTGAAACATGAATGTGGTTTGTTGGTGTGTACTGAGATAAAGGGCAAGGGGGGTTTGGAGAAGGTAAGCACTGTTAACTTGCCTGCTTGTCTGCTGTTTGTTTTTAATTTTATATCATGGGTTGTCTCTGGAGTCCGCCTCGCTTGTTGAGCCATTTGCATGACAAAAGCTCAACAGGAGCTGCCCACTGTAGTGGAGTGTCTTTTCGTCTAGGAAACACCTTTTGATTGTTCCCAGTTCCCAGTTCGCTTTTCTTTCTTCCATTGTTTGCTACAAGTCACGCAATTCGTGTTTGAAACAAGAACCTTTCATGCTCATAACTAGCCCATAACATAATTTTTCACAACTTAAGAAACAACAAAAATAGAACAACAACAACTCAAACAGGCATTGTGCACCGTTTGCTGTTGATTCACTGGAAGTCATGTTTTATTATTAGACACTGGCTTTAATTACAGACACAGTCTCAGTAAATTAGATAAAAGAATTAAGTTTAGGCATTAGATAATTATGACTATTTAATATACAGCTTCACAATTTGAGCAGGTTTTAAAACAGTTTGATTAAATATAAAAAAGCTAATTTCGTAGATGATTTAAAATTTTTTTTAATTTTCCTATTAATTTTTGAGGGTTATGAAATTATTTCAATAACAAAATGATAAACCATCGTTGTTAGCAGTTCTGCTTTTAAATGCTTATCTGTTAACTAACATACCTCTGCAAAAGCAGGCGGCAATGTTGCTACGAATTAAGTACATACATAAATATGTAAATAACATATTTGATAACATAAATAAACAGAGCATTAACACGAGCAGCGAAGTAACAGTTCTCTGGTTGTTAACATAAGTTCAAACAATATTACAGAAATAAATGCAAATAGTAATGATTAAGTTTTTTTAGTACATTCTTCTACATTACATACTTACTTCTTTTTCAAGTGACAGCCTTACACACAGCTGTAAAGTAACATGTTTGCTAACAGTTTTAAAGTCAAGAAATTATGAAAGGCATAAATGCTGTCGCCGTCGTTGTTGCTTCTGCTGCTGTTGCTGGCTGCCGTTTGCTGATGTTGTTAATGTCATGCGAGCCATTAAAAATCAAAACAAGTTAACAGTAACCAGCTAGTAGCAGGCGAGCCGCAAGCCGGAAGTGAGAACAGGGCGCTGCCACAAGTTTGCGGTGGCGACCGTGCGCGGCGTGTGCAGGAAGTGGATACAACGCAACGGCAACAACAACAATAACAAGAGCAGCAGCAGCAACAACAACAACAGCGAAGACGATAGTCCAAGCAGCATGTGCTGTTGTTGAAGTTGTTGTTTTGTTGCTTTAGTTGTTGTTGCTATTGCATCAAAGCCATGTTCTGTGTGGCACTGAAGCAAACGACTCGCGATAAAGTTGCCATCACGTTAACAAGTTAAAGATGTACGTACGTGTGTGTGTGTGCTGACATTTGTGGCCCATGTAGTCCAATGTCAGAGCTGTTAGCCGACCTGTTGTTAGGACCCTAACAAACGAGGGTCAATTGCAACGGCCTCGCAGTCGCCTGTCCCCCGTTTGCTGCTCCTGGCAGCGAATAATCGACAACATTTTTGGTAACAATTTAAGGCTCAAACTTGGATCATTTCATGGAGCTGACAACTTAACGGACAACCAGCCGACAGCCCCTAGCTAATACTGCCACAACATTGGCTCTCTCTCTCTCTCTCTCTCTCTGTCTCTGTCACTCACTCTCTAACAGCAGCGCTTTTGGCATTATAATGCCATTAACTTTGTCAGAATTTAGCGCTGCAAATTTTCGCAGCGACAATTTATGCATAATGAGCTCAGTACCACATCCACATCCGTACACAAACACACACACACGAAAATATATGTCTAAATGTACATACATGCACTTTATACACTTGCAACTGTCCAGGCAACAGTTTATTACCCAACAAACATTTTCATTAAGGAAAAGCATTCTTGAATAACTCGGTAACAGAAAATTCCGCAATGCTAAGAACTCATTTTCAATTGTGAATCATCTATGAATTAATTTAAAAACTCAAATAATTTCATTAAAAATTCCAATGTGACAACATTGTTTTTCAGCTTAGATAAATCCTTTCTTTCAAAAAATTAGCATGTACATAATAAATAACATATTAAATAAAAAATATATGATTATATAGTAGGCAAGTATGACCTTAACACTTAGGATCAGTTAAATAAAAATACATAGGTTGGCATAGGTACTTTTAAAACTTTTTAAAAACTATACAGGAAAAGTAAAAGATCAGCATCCGTCTCTGCGATCAAGTTTGCTTAAAATTTTTTCCACGCCCCCTTCCCTCCCCGCATATCGCAAAAATCCTTAATATTCATAGGTAATGTAACGGCAATCTCATAGTCGGGGTCTCGACAATGGGCTTTTCCGCTTTTTAATTCTAATTCAATAAGAAAATTTATAAATATGAGAATTTATTTTTTTCGAACTGTTGCAAATTAATTGATATTATAATTTTTATTAAAACTTAAACAACTCAAGAAAAAGATAATAAAAATAAGTTTGCTTATGCGAAAATTAAAATTGGAAGGATCCTCTTGATTATAGAAAGGATATTAGAAATACTTATGTCCTAGGTTTTTTGTGATTTAGGTATAAATACTGCCCCCAATTTGAAGCTTTTTATACTTTGTATAAATTTAGATTTATATCAATAAAGTGGTTCTCTGTGTTATTTGGCTAACACAATGAGATTGTTTATGACAGCGAGTGCAACAGCACCCGCTGGTTAACTAACAGAATCTGATGTTGGAGTGCTGGTGCTGTTGCAGGTTCTGGATGTGGCACTGACACTGTCACTGGCTCTCTGCCACTGCCATTGCCACACATCCAGTGGCAGTGACGACAGCAAGTGCCAGTACCGAGTACTCGTATTTGGCAGTCATAGACGTCAACTACTCGTAAGCTAGCCGGTCATAATACCACTACATTTATAAGTGGATATGTGTGTGTGTGTGTGTCGGTGAGTGTTGATGTAGCTTTTGTCTAGGGTTGCCATGGCAGGTGAAATTTCTTGGAAACACCGCACAACAGCAACCTCATTGTGGCAATTGGGTAGTCAAGTCTCGAGACAAAGTTGCCTCATGACTTGCACTGCAATTGACTATGCATGTGTGTGTTGTATGTGTGTGTCTGGTGTGTGTGTTTGGTGTGTATGCTCATGTGAGTGCTGTATATTTGCACTGTGCTCGACTTTGCTCTCGTCAGCGAAAAATTTGTATTATTTGCATGGGTTTTTCGGGTTTCTCTTTCTCTCTCCCGCTCTCCTTCTCTTTCTGCTTGAATTTATGACACCGCACACAGAATTTTGCATATTTGCACTGGGCAAATTAATTTCGCTGTTGTATTTGTGTTCTGTGGTACGGAAACACCCTTTCCAGTTGCAAGTAGATTGAGTGTGTGTAAAAGCGTTTGGTTAAATAAAAATTTCATTAAATTATTTGAATATCCTCGTGCAAAATCAGTTACAGTTTGAATCATTAAAATAATGTTCTTAAAATAAAAAATAAGTTTCAATTAAAAATAAATCATTTTTTCATCAGAGTGTTTTGATGACTAGTTAAATTCGAATGATTACCGCCACTTTGGTAACCCTAAACGAATTAAAATTATACCTAAATAGGACAATGCTATTTGCTATTTCTACCTACTAAAAAGAACCAAATTTAATTTACTTACAGATTTCTACTTCATTAAAGCGTCGACTTGTTCATAATTTATTTAACTTCTCGATTTAAGCTTAAATGTGCTATAAATCGTATCAATAAATTTATCTAAAGTAGCACTCGAAACTGACACAAACAGAACGAACAAAAACAAAAATAAATCTAGTAAAAATTGTAATTAAGGTTTATAAAATGAAAAGTCACGTTTTTTAAATTCGAAATTAACAGTCAAGTACTTTCAAAATGTCCATTTTGCTGTCTGTTGTTTTTTTGTTGAGTGGCACAAAGTCAACTCTCTCTTTCTCTTCCTCTACTCTTTCACTCTACATCTCTCTTCCTCTTCATCTGTCTCTTAAATCTTTAGCTTCTTGAACCATTAGTAAATGCAGTCGTTATCTTTATTTATTTTTTTTTTAACTTTTAGATGTCCAAGGGAAATGGCAATTTTTTGTAGAATGTAGAGATGAGAGCGTATCGCAATAAACACTACTTATTTTTGAAAAAAAAACAATCTAGAAGTAATATGATTGTGAGGCAACAACAGTATTAAAGAAATTGTACGAAAGAATGCCTTATCAAAAAAAACATTCAATGCTACTATCTACATCAATTTACTATCGAATCTTTTAGAACTATTAAATATGATCAATAATTTTAAAAAGGGAGTAATACCGTTACCGTTATATTCAGTACCATAACCGGAATCAGAACTGAAATAAATTAATTTTCAAGAACCGAAAAGCTTGTACCGGTACGGTTCATTAAATTTTTCGAAAAACTTTTTTGTTTTCTTTATGTACATACAGCTGTGTTCATGAAAATAGCAGTGTTTTTGACCTGCACTTTTAAGATTGATAAATCCTATGATAAAGACCATTATGGGACAAAATTTGTTTAATAGTGCTAAATGTATTTATTTTCACATAACTTAACAATATTTTTTTTATTTTTTATTCACTAGTTTTTATATATGGGTTAATAATAACATAAAATCGCTATATTGTGCTGTTCACTGAAATAGCAGTCTTAACAAAAAAAATTAAAAATTCAACATAACTCATTAAAAAACTTAATGATACTAAATAACATTTAGTTTATGCCCTAATACTTAGTTGTGTATCCTTTTTTCGCTATTACAACCTCGCACCTACGTGACATGGAGTCGACCAAGTCCTGGGAAAGATTTAGGGGAATCTACGACCATAACATGTGAACGCTGCAGCTTAGGAGACGGGGATTGATTTCAGACATAGCGTTTGATGTCCCCCATAAGTTTTCTATCGGGTTGAGATCCTAGAACTGAGCTGACCATGCCAAAAAATTGATCCTTTCCTGCCTAAGTCAATTTTTAATACATTTTCTGGGGTATTTTGGATCGTTATCCTGCTGGAATGTCCTTTTTAATTCCAAATTCCAACTGGCATATGTCAACATAATGTTCCTTAACATATTCACGTTCAAATTTTTGTCCAATATTCCTTCGATCATAAGTATTGGGCCCACACCGCTAAACGAAAATCATACCCATACCAAAATTTTAAGTCAACCGTGGTTAACTGTCTTGTCAGTATAATTTGGAAGATACTCCATGGTCTTTCTTGGTGGAGTAGGTTTGGGGGTCGACGGATATACTGTCTAGAACCAAAAAAGTGCAGTTTGGCCTCATCTTTCTAAAGGATATTACGCCACTTTGAAATAGGCCAGTTCTGCTGCACTGCTATTTATATTTCTATTTCTATGTGGGCCCAATACTTATGATCGAAGGAATATTGGACAAAAATTTGAACGTGAATATGTTAAGGAACATTATGTTGACAATTTTTTGGCATGGTCAGCTCAGTTCTAGGATCTCAACCCGATAGAAAACTTATGGGGGACATCAAACGCTATGTCTGAAATCAATCCCCGTCTCCTAAGCTGCAGCGTTCACATGTTATGGTCGTAGATTCCCCTAAATCTTTCCCAGGACTTGGTCGACTCCATGTCACGTAGGTGCGAGGTTGTAATAGCGAAAAAAGGATACACAACTAAGTATTAGGGCATAAACTAAATGTTATTTAGTATCATTAAGTTTTTTAATGAGTTATGTTGAATTTTTTAATTTTTTTTGTTAAGACTGCTATTTCAGTGAACAGCACAATATAGCGATTTTATGTTATTATTAACCCATATATAAAAACTAGTGAATAAAAAATAAAAAAAATATTGTTAAGTTATGTGAAAATAAATACATTTAGCACTATTAAACAAATTTTGTCCCATAATGGTCTTTATCATAGGATTTATCAATCTTAAAAGTGCAGGTCAAAAGCACTGCTATTTTCATGAACACAGCTGTATGTAGTACATTAGAGTGCGTCATTTTTTTTCTCGACCAAGCGTTTATCAAAACCGTAATCTACGGTGAATTCTGAGAATATTTGCCCATGAAACCATGGATCTAAAGTCAAAATCGAGCTTCCGATTTTTATCAACAAAATTTGTTTATTTTCGTCTTAGTCCCGGCGACACACCATGTACTCCTCCCTTTGTCTTTTCGGAAACAATATTTTTTTCAAAATTGTAAACCATATGTTTTCACTTTTACCCAAATTAGTATAAAATTAGTATAAATATACATACGTATCTACATATTTGTAAATACATTTTTGCTTTTTTTTACATATCAAAATTGTATTGATACCGGAACCTTTTTACCAAAAGAGTAATTTCGAGGCCGGAACCGGTATTTGTTTCAGTTTGATTCCCAATGGTAATAATTTCGTTATCTTGTAAATTATAAAATTAATAATGTCGCTTTCTATAATAAAGAGGACGTGTTCGTGTCACGAGAGAAAACACGATATGCTGCCATCTCCAGGCGTATGTACATATGTATATATGCGCTTTGGGTGTACATATTGGCGAAAGTTTGACATTTGCATTTGTCACAGTCAGTGGGAAAAGTTTTCAGCTTAAATTCCTGCATGCATTTCAACACGCAATTGGCATGTGACAGTCAAAATGTTTGCACAAGATAAGACTCACATGTAGATAGAGATAGAAAGGCAGCATGAGAGAGAGAGAGAGAGAGAAATACGTGGGACAACAATGAATAGGAAAAGGAATACGAATCGAATGTTTGATATATCAATTTGAAAAGTTTGACTTAGTTTTCTCACTCGAGCATTTCGATTAAAGTTTTCCAAGCGGCAGATTAAAAACTTTTTGTTCCAAGCTTAAACTTTTTGCATTCTCTGCATCTCTCTCTTGGCAACATCCACAACATCCAATATGCATCTGGCATTTATATTTTTTTTTTTTTTTTTTTTTGGCATTCCCACACTTTTTAGTATGCCAACTGTGCCATGAGCGTGAAAATAACAAGAAGCTATAGAAGAAGTAGCCACATCAAGTGAATACCACATATTTAAATATTATTTGGTACATCATTTAGAAAATACGCTAAAAATCGCACTAATATGTAAACCAACAGAATTAAAAGAGAAGGGGACATTATATGTACATATTTATTCTCGACCTTCTTATTCACCTGTAGTTGCAAAACTGTATACCAGAATTCTTCTGCATATCGGTAAATATTAAAAATAATGGTATATTAGAATAGATCATAGGATAAACTGCACAAATTTGTATGTAAAATACAAAGACAGTCCCCAATATTGCAAGTTTATTTTATGTGTGTTTATTAGTTTGGATGCAATTTAAGACTGTTGATAAAATTAAGATGAAAAATTCATCTTAAGGTATATTCGTATACTAGAAATGTCTGTTAAGTGTTATCATACAGCTTCCGAAGGTATATAAATATTGTAGTCAAGCTCCAGAGAAAATGCAGATTTCAAGATAAATATGTACAAACTCCCTTAGCTAACTAAGAATCAAATAGTACACGAACAAGGGTAACTTATAAATATGTCATATAAGTATACTATGTATATAATATTAATTTTATTGTACACACACCTGACAGTAGGCTGGAGTGAATGAATGTTGCGTGTGTTCCGTAAATTAGCGTTTCATTAGAAAACAAGCAAAATTTGTTCGCAATGTTGTCGCTTGAATCGAAAAGGGGCTCGGTTCGTGTCCGTGTCCATGTCCGTCTAAATAAAAATAAAGGGGGACACAAATTAGTTGCATTACTTGATTGGAGAGTTGCACAATGCTATTATTAAAATTCAATTTCCTTTACGTGCACGGACGTGCAGCTCAGCTCGTTTACGGCATTTGCATGTCTAATCGAACTTAACATCGTTTCCATTTGCATTCCTGA
Organism: Drosophila kuntzei; assembly: GCA_035042165.1. Classification (NCBI taxonomy): domain Eukaryota; kingdom Metazoa; phylum Arthropoda; class Insecta; order Diptera; family Drosophilidae; genus Drosophila; species Drosophila kuntzei. The sequence goes on along the minus strand of JAWNLU010001549.1, from coordinate 984,482 downwards.
TGTGATAAATGTGTCCGGCCGAAAATACACACAGTGAGCGAGAGAGGTAAACTCATGAATGAATTTCAACAGTAAGTGCAAATTCCGGCGTGCAATTTGTCATGCGATTTTCATATGGCGTGCTAATTTTATACGATTTGAACTCCAAAAAAATACCGGTCCTTAATGTTATCGCCATCACCCGTAACTCGAAGTTTTCCATAATTCCATTTACTAAGCTTTAATTTTCTGCAAATTTAATTTTTTTTATTTATTGTTCTTATTATCAGATTTCCTAAAGATGCCACGTTATGATTAATTTTGAAATTTTCAGAATCACGCTAAAAGGTCAAACTTGATATCGAAGTGATACATCGATTACATAAAGAAACTATCAACTTACATTGCAGTAGAGTTGAAATTTTTAGATAAATTTGTGGCATAAGTTGAACTTAGTTTACTTGGTATTAGAGATGGGCGTCGGGATCGGGATTTTCAGGACTCCCACGGGTCCCGGTAAACCTGTCGGGACCCAAAAATCAGTCGGGACCCAAACCAAATGTACTCGATAAATGTTCTGTATTTATCGAAATTACCCACCGATTGCATTTTTTAGTGACACGAAATATCGCAAGTGCAATAAATGGGAGCATTTAGATGTATTTTCACTATTACGAAATTCGGTCACTCTTTTCCAATAATTGGTGCAGCTATGGCAACGCGTGTTAAGATTTTGGAAGAGAGAAAGACTCGATTAATTTAAAAAAATTTTGAGAGAATATTATTTTTAAACAAACATTTAAGTTTAAAGTAAGATTATATTTAAAAAAAATATAAATACACATTTACTTGAAAAAAAAAATTTCGGGAAAATGTCGGGACCCGTGGGATAGACACAAAATTTTCGGGACAATCGGGATGGGAAAAGCGAATTTGATTTCGGGACGGGATGGGATGGGAAGCAATTTCTTTCCCGATCCCATCTCTACTTGGTATATCGAAAAATCTATTACAAATTTAATCAATGACGTCTCAAAAAATACCAGAAAATGCATTTAGCTCTCTAACTTCGCCAGTGTTGTCACATGTTTAATGCTGTAAAAGTGCAACCCTGCGGCAGCTTTCATGTCACGCATTTATTTCTCACGCTGTAAATTTACAACAATATTCGAGAATTTTGGTAAGCCTGGAGTATATTTTTTGGATTTGTTTGATCTTAGGTCGACTGATTTCATAGTCAAATTAAAACCAACACCAGAATACTTTCAGAAATTCGATATTTCGTTACGACAAAATTAACCCGGAATTCCAGACGACCTTCCATAATGTAAGCGCTTTAATCAGCTGTCAGATAAATAATTAATTGAGTCTCCTCCGTAACCAGATCATTATTCAAAGTTATTAAGAGTTCAGAGGCAAGATGTCGGATCGCAAGGCAGTTATCAAAAATGCAGATATGAGCGAGGAGATGCAGCAGGATGCCGTCGATTGTGCTACTCAGGCATTGGAGAAGTACAACATTGAAAAGGACATTGCTGCCTACATTAAAAAGGAATTCGACAAGAAATACAATCCCACTTGGCATTGCATTGTCGGTCGCAACTTTGGCTCATATGTGACACACGAGACTCGCCATTTCATCTACTTCTATTTGGGGCAGGTGGCTATTTTGCTTTTCAAGAGCGGTTAGATTACATGCCACCTTTTGAGTTAAGATACAAAACCATGATCATAGTTCCTGTATATTCGCACACTATCACACACAAACAAACACAGCTTATACTTACACTCTGATTTGAAATGGCACCTTGTTGATACATATATTCCATGTCATCCTCCACAACAAATATTAGGTTATTGGAATGGCATAACACACTTAAATACACACAAAAAATAAAACCACAATTTAATATTCTATATTACGATAGAATTCCCACAAACTATAATACTAATCAACTAATAAAACAAACTACACACGTTTCGAAATGAATTAAATCAACTATACCAATCAAAAATGTATTGTTTTCTTGAGTTCCACAATGAACCCGGTCACAGCGATGCTGAAGCTAAGAAACACAATTTAAGATAGATTTCAAGTTAAAAGTTGAAGAGAATGTTTACTGAAATGAACTCAGTCATTGATGATAAGTTGAAAAAAAGGGAAGTTTTTTTAAAAAAATAAAAATCAACTAAGGTAGCCTATTACGCATTTTTCTGTTCGAGCTAAAGAAGTATTTATGTAGTATATTCGACATAAAAGCAATTTGTATAAAAAAACAAAGTATAGAAGCTGGATCGTACTTTGCTTTTTAAATATGCAATCCGGAAAGCAACATATTACAAATGACCTGATAAGCCCAGCCGCAAATATAAATGTTTCTTGATAAGGTCAATGAGAACTTATAGAAGCATTTCAACATTCAGTATCGTTTTCTCAACACAACGCACAAGTTCTTCTGAAGGTTTAAAATGTTGAAAATTTATTTAATACTCTTTGCATTTGGCAGTTTTATATTATCCGAATCTGCTAGACTGACAGAAAACGAGAAACAAAAATTGTCACGAGAAGGCGAAGAGCTCGACAGGCTTATAATGGAAACTAAAGGCGCATTAAAGAACGACAAAGCTAAATTATTGGAAATTCGACGTTATATAGACAACTCAATTAATAACGAAGAGTTGTTGTCTGCTAAAACGAATATGACAAACTATGCGAAGTATATTGCTAAAAATGCTCCGGAGAATATACGTAAAAGTTTACAGATGCTGGCTAAACACATCAGAAGAGTGTTTCAAAAGGAGTACAAATCGCAGAGCTGGCATTGCATTGTGGGTAAAAGCTTAGCTTACGATTTACAAAATAATAAGACAAATCGTATATTTTTTTCTGTGGACCATAAGGATATATTGTTGTTCAATTTAACCTAATAAGTTTAAATAAATAAATAAATACTTTATTATACAAACCAAAAAAACTTTAACAAATATATGTAGCTTTATCTTAAAGAACAAACGACAACAATAAGTGAAGAAATTGTTTAAATTTTAAATTGCTGAAAGCGAGTTCAATGGCTTGAATGTTTTATGTGAGATTAATTGTGCGTTCAGTATATATTATTATTTGAGCGGAGTATGGAATTGCTGCAACTATAAATTATACTTTTCAGTAGGTTTTAGCAACTTTCGAACTAAGAGATACCCTGTCGCTAGCTTCGTAATGAAAACTGTGGTTAATCTGAATTTAGTGCAAATGTAATAGAAAAGAAAAGTTTTTAGATCATAAAAGGCAGTGAATATGTAAGCTTTATAGAAATATACTTGGTTTTTACACACTTACAGGGTATGTTATGATCGCGCACTCACGACTATAATGTGGCTACTTATATTTTACAGCATCTGGTACCACACATCGATCAAGCCCTTTGAGTTAATCTTGTATCGAGCTGCATCATACGGTAAACAATGCTCGCCATCTGATGATGACAGTCTGTGTATGTATATAGTGTGTGTGTGTGTGTGTGTGTGTGTGAGAGAGTGTGGGTGGTGAGACTGTGAGTTTACACCTGACAGTGGCAAATAAAAATGGCTTAATTAAGTTAATTAAAATATTTTTGCTGCTGCACGCGGTTCACATTTATGTGCTTTTATTATCTCGGCGATTGGCAATTTTCGGACAGCAGGACCTTGTCCAAAGGATGTCGTCAGGATGGGGGCCATAATTATGCCAGGACACGTAGCCGGAGCCGTAGACCGAATGACAATACTATTAATAAAGTTGCTCTACTGAAAACATGTATTTATTTTCATATTTTTTGCTTCTGTTTCCAAATATGAAATCGTTTGTCTGTCAGCCAAACAGATGGACAAATTGTTGAGAATGTCGTCCTTTGAGCCGCTTTTACAGTTGAACGACTTTTGGCCTTGCCTTGCCTTGCATTATTGTTGGCTCGGATGAACTGACACAGCTGCAACGATGAATTCAATTGGCTGACTGCTGTCCATTCTCTGATCCCGGCACAGACAGATTCTCATGCATATTTCATGTTACGTTAAATACAGTTGAAATGGCTCCAGGCTTAACAAAATCCTTTGCGATAATAAAAATTTAAGTGCCACGAACGCACAGGACTCGCAATCAGGTTTATGTACGTACGCTCTTTATTAATATTTTTACGTTTGTCAATTTATGGTAATTTTTTATGTTCTAACATTAAAAACAACAAAAGCCACACACACTACACTCCAGTTGCAGGCAGGTGAATTCGTCATTTGTTTAATCCCCTTCCACCTTCTCCCTTCATTTTGTATCATCCCTCGCCTCGTCTTATACGTTCAATTCTGTTCCGATTTTGACCCCCAACTAAGCAGCTTGTCAGTCCACTCAGTTCCGTGGTGACTTTGCCTAGCAGCTGTTTTGGCTACTTGAAGTTGCAGCTGACTCCTTTGAGCTGAATGGAGCGACCTTTGTTGAGTCTGCGCACTCGCCGAAACCTTGACGCCGACGAGTGAAAAGCTACTAGCGAGTGTCAAGTATCTTGACGATTTGATTTTCCAAATATTTTGAACATATTTACACCTAATTTCAAAAAATAGTACCAGAAACTTTAATTAACATTCAACATTTTATTGTAGTTATGAACAAGTAAAAGTCTAGTGACGAAAGGGTTCCACTGCCCCAAAATTTCTGATATCGCAATTTGTGAAGAAGTATATAATATATAATTTCTATAAAAAAAAAGTTTGGCGAATGTAGGGCAAACTTTTCATCTCATTTTGAGAAAGCCATTAAAAATTATTAAACATTGAACCAAATTTTGGATTGGAATGATCGAGGTACAATAGAAAAAAGTATTTCTATAAGAATTTTTAAAAATTATAAAATTTAACCAAAAGGCTCCAACGGCCCCACTAGCTGCAATCATTAAAATTTCCCCCCCCCACTTACACCCACTTATCTCTTGAGCCAGGTGTGATACTAAAAGTATTAGTATGCACTTTTGATAGAGAAAGTCATACCTTTCGATTGGTATATAACTCGATCCGATCAGACAGTCGTGGCAAATTTTCCATTCTTCGTGTATATATTGCTAGTCGTCCTTAAGTATTTAAAGCGATACAAGTTATATTCCTTGTCATATTAATTTGTATAAAAAATTACGTTCAACAAAGTTTAATTTATTTGTATGTCGACTTGTTAGTTGGCTATTTAGACCGAATAATTAAATTTCAAATCTAAATATATTATATTTAAAAAGCGATACTTTTTGGTTGCTTTGAGCGTATCCTTTTGCGGGTCAAACAAAATAGCAACTTTTATAAATTACAGTCGACATCAATGACCTCAATATTAAATTACACAACATGACTAGAATAAAAACACACACACACACACATACAGAGAACAATTGCACGTGCCATAGATACGAACGTAATTGCATTTTACTTTGTTGCTTTTGGTTAGGCAAAAAGCTAGAAAGCCAAAGTCAACCAACCAGGCAAACACACACACACACACGTTCACACTTATACATATGTACATGCGTATGTTCACATGTAAACTTTTTTCCCTTTTGCAACTATTATAACTCTGATTATTATTATTATTGCTATTATTTTTGTTGTTGTAATTTTGTAACTGTAAAACGCAACAAAGCCAAGCGTGTCCGAAAATGTGTGTATGTGTGTGGGGAGAGGAGGGATGCGGAATGGGCTCAGAAGACAGGGCCAAAGTCAACACTGCGACTAGTTTTATCAGTCAGTGGCACAAAGCGTGTGGCAGCCAACTACAGCTGCAACTGCAACAATGACAAAAAAACGTAATGAAACATAAACAAGAAACAGGCGGTGGCCAACAACCAAGCAAACTACAATAAAAACAGCACAAAATAAAATATACAAGAACAACAAAGCATGAAGAAACTAGCAAAAACAAGAAAATTCTCATTTGTTGCACAATTTAACATATAACCAAAATAAACAAGGGCGCTACAGTTGATAGTGTTTTATCAGAAGATACCCTTTACTGACATATATCCCGTACCCAGTTTATAATCACAATGAAATAAGATTAACTCTGATCAAGTGAAGCATTGGCCCAACTATTAGCATTATGGTTAACATTATCAGTAACAAAAGCATTAGCATCACAATAAGCCTTAATATTTGCATTTGCACTAGAATAAGCATTAGTTTAAGCCTTTTGTTAGCATAAACACAAATACTATAATATTATCACCATAAGCCTAATCATTATTATTAGAATTGACATTGGCAACAGCTTAAGTAATTGCATCAGTTTTCATCACCTTTCACATTACGATTAATATCAACCGTATCATTAGCATTACCATCAGCTTTAACAAAACATTGGCATTAGAATTAGCTTTATCGTTTGCATAAGCTATAGAATACCATTTAATTCGCTCCAGAACTAGCGTCATTATTAGCATTACTACTAGCATTGACGACAGCATCAGAATTAGCGTTAGCATTAGAATTGGCATAAGAATATGTATTTATATAGTAATTTTAGCATGACACCTTTCATTATCATTTGAATTGGCATTACCAATAGCATCAGTAATTGCATCATTATTTATATAAAATAATTAGTATTAGCATTATCAAACATGATAATACGAAAAGTATGTATAACTAGGGGGTTAACCTCTAGTATGAGTTTGGTGGAATTTTACAAAACGCAGTCTTATTGCACGATGAAATTGTCTCAACTATGTTGTGTGAAAATTTCTGCTCTCTACCTTTAGCCGTTTGGCCTACACGTTGATATGTCAGTCAGTCAGTCAGGACAAAGAATTTTATATATATTAAAAATATTAACGATTTCTTAAACAAATTTGTTGATTGTGTTGCATCCAAATCGACGAGAATATTTAAGATAGATTCTCGGTAAGCGTTATTCGGGACGTCAGGATGGAATTTCCATAAAACATGCACTAGATAATCGCACACATAAACAATAATAATCGCATGACAGCCAGGACAGGACTGTGGCAGGCAGTCAGAATGATTCTTTGCAGTTTCCTTAACTGAGTCGGAAACTTGCATCGCTTTCGGCGTGATGAATGGACCCAAGCTCCCTCTTCTCCCGACTACCGCAAACCCATAAGTCCGACAACCCACACGGTGGAGGGAGGCAGAGCGTCAATTTTTCATTCCGTATCCTCAAACATAAGAGTCAGTCTGTCTTGTTTGAATTTGGGAATATCTTCCTCATCTCTCACACTTATTGTCTCTTTCTCTGTCTCTTGTCGCTGACCATTGTCAGTGTCTCATTTCAAAGCACTTGTCTTGTCTTGGACTCCGACTCGGACTTGGATTCGGTTCTGGTTCTGGTTCTAGTTTGTCAGCTTTGGTTTACATTGCTCGCTTTAAAGCATTGTCCACAATTCTCTTGTTAGTTTTTGGATTTATTTGGTATACTCTATTGAACTAATTTCGTAAGGCATGACAGACTGTAGAGAAAAGCATACATGAGTTGATATTATTATGTAATGATCTTATATCTGCCCTCAATTCACTTTAATTATCTTCTATTTGGTGAAATCACAATCGCTAAATATTATATAATCATCAATAAAAGATAAGCCAGGGTATTTCAGTTTTGTATCGCCTAGCTTTTTATCTATTTCCTTGAATTTTGCTTCTTTTTGGTTTGTTTTATTGTTGCCTTTTGATAAATTGTGCGCCTTTCGTTCTGACACATGTCAGCGTTTGTCTGCCCATTGTGAAAATAATATAGAGGCTTTGTTTTATTTTACAGCTTTTGATTGTCTAGGATGAAACCCAAAGGTTATCGCACTTTTTCAATTTCAGAGTCTAACAATTGTTCAAGTATTTGAAGACAGGTACACTGAAAAAAAGACCAACTTCTAAAATCAAGAACATTCATCTTAAATATTTTGTTCTTAAAATAAGAACATTTTAAGACCAAATTACTAATACTAAGAATATTAATCTAAAAATTCGCAGTTCTTAATATAAGAATTAAAAATCGTAAATTGTTAAGAAAATATAAATATGTCATATTTAATAATGGCACCGTGGCGCTCTGGCTAGAGTCGCCGCTTCAGTTTGATAACAAGCCGAGGGATTGTGAAGCCCGCCAAGGAAAAAATGTATGATCCAAATATTTATAACAAAAAAAATCGAAAAAAACATATATCAAAAAAAAGTTCAAAGTTTAAAAAAACACCTGCCTTATTTTTTGTATATTTTGCTTAAGAATTAAAGACTGTTTGGTCTAAAAATGCGAACTTATTCTTATTTAAAATGTTCTTAAAATCAAGATGTGTTTTCTAAATTCAAGAATTTTATGTTCTCGACGCATTCTTTAGACCAAAATTCTTAGTTCTGAGACGAAAAACTTAATTTTCGAACATTTTTTTTATCAGTGTATGTTATTCATGTATGGCCTACATAGTCACATTATTTCGAATGCTATGTAATACTTAAAGCATGGGAATACCAACGATAGAAAATTGGAATAAATTAATGAATTCCTAATTAAAATGAATTTGAAGCCTTTTCCAGAAGGAGATCCAATGTGGTGAACATCTAAACTGCTTTTAAATTTTGTGAAAGTCCGATATTTGTACAAAATATTTTCTTAATAATGAAGAAAGGGAGTTAAAGTATGTGAAGAACGTTAAGAAAGTGATTATTTTTATAATTAAAAGAATTTTTAAAAGTTTATATATAATTATTATTATGAAAAGAAGAAAAAATGTAAAGCTGAGAGGAACAAATGTAAAGAAAAGTATATTTAATGATTCCAATACATAAAATACTTCAATTGCTAAAAATGCTAAAAGATCTGATGATTCAGTTTGAAGATATGTTATATATGTATCGTATATAAGAATTGAGTTCTGTTGTCGTATACTGTCAGCTGTTTACTGTCGCTTCAGTGTGTTTCTCTTGATTTGACAACAGTGGGTGCACTTCGACTGTGTTGTCCACTTGGCACAGAGCCCGTTGTTGGACAGGACAGGGGACAGGACTCGGGACAGGACACGGGTGCACATGTGCTGTCAGTCAGCCGCTGGCTGATGTCCCCATGTCCCATTTTGTGTCAGTGTCAGTTTATGCGCCTGACAGCGTCAACAATTTTATTTACTTAATTTGGCTTTAGTTTGTCATTTATTTACTTGCTTGCCTCAAACAGGCCTGTACTTTTATCTATCTATCTCGCGTTATTCATTCTGAGCGTTATCTCCATCTCCATGACTCCTGTGTGTGTCTCCTAATGTCTGCTGTTGTCACTTTGATGTTTGACGTTGCCCCAGATTTTGTTGCCTTTATTGTCTTTGTTTTACCCTAATGTGAGGTTGCTACGATTATATCACATTGTTTGTACGGTAGTTATAATAAATTTTACTACAGAAAACTTATAAAAAAATTACAGGGTCGAGAAATATAAAAATATTTATAATTATTCCTGCATTTCCTTGTAACATAATTAAATGATTATTTCTATCTTGCATTCTTATAAAATATGTACACCTTTATCTTTCTCATTGTATCCCTAACTATCTCTCTCTATATATGTAAAATATTTTATATCCATCTACTTATTAAGAAACTTCTAAGGGTATTCCAAATTAAATTCTTCCGAAGAAACAAATGTTTATTTCTGTTTTTTACATGTTGAACCGTGACCGCACTTTATTGCATACGGTTGTCACTGTTGTTGTTTTCATTGTTGTTGTTGTTACTGCTGTTGTGTTGTTGCCGGTACGTGCTTCTGCATTTTTTATAAAAATTAGAGCCAGATATTGTTGTTGCTATTGTTACACTTTGCGCTCACTTTAATCAAATATTTATTGCAATCATTTTGCCCAAATGGAAAACGCGTTCAGGTAATAACAACAAAATCACAACTGACAAGATGTGGGGAGATTGAGAATGATAGAGGGTGATAAAGAGAGAGAGAGGGGGAATAAAGGGACTGCACTAACATTTGTCATTACACATTAATAGCGCATCATTAATCTTTTCGTGAGCTGTTGGCCAAATGAATGCTGCTACCAAGGGCCAAGTCCCGTTAATTAATGTATGCCATTTAGCCGGAAAATTGCAGGGGTACACACACTCACACACATACATACATATGTACATACAGCATGCCCATCATAATGAGCGCCAATTTAGTGTGAATGTGTGTGTGTGTGTGTGTATATGTGAGTCGTTGTCGCCACCGCAAACAAGCAAAGGGCAAAGCCACAGAATTCCCCATCCCTGCCCACAATCGTCTGAACTTCCTCTCTCTATCTCTCCCTTTTTCTGTCTCACTTTCTCGCTCTCCCAGTCAAGCAGGTATGCTTGATTAATGCTTTATAACAGGACATATACACACACATGCACACGCAAACAAAACAAGGATGTCGCTGTCTGAATATTGAGCCCGCAGCTGTCGCCCTTGTCGCCCCTCGCTGGACCTTTGCTGTTTAACATTAATTTAGTGGAATGCTGCAAAGGACTGCCAAAGCTTTTCAGCGTTGTCGTCGACACATGTTAATCCTGTCGTTGGCGCTACCAAAACCACTCATATTCACATTCAAAATAACATTCATTTAAGCTCATTCCATTAAAAGTATTGTATAATCGGATTTTCGACTACATTGATTTGAAGCGCTTAAGCAGACAGAACATTTTAACCATTATAACTTTAAAAATATTGTTAACATTTATGTACATATACATACATATACCTTCTTTCCACTGCAAAGTTTACTTAAATTTTTCTCCGTTTTTTTTTTTTTTTATGAAATTTTAAGTATTTTTGAGGTGTAAATAAACTGTTTAAAATGCTCCAGAATATTTTAGATTTATCTGATTTACCATGAATTTATTTATTATTTTGTTCTAAATTGTAACCATTTTAAAATTGTATTATGTTTTTAACAAACTTATTGTTAGTCTTCTTCTGGTGAAGATTCAGATTCAATAATCAAATAAATTGTAATGGTATTTTTTAGCTTGCTTAAAACAATTGCGGTTTAAAGTTAAGTGATGTATCTATTCTACAGACCACTAGGGGAAATATCCTTTTTTTAACTTTAACTAAATATTATATTTGTTAGGCTTGGCAGCAGATGTCATTGTTACATAACAAAATTTAGGTCATATTTAAAGTATTTCGTATTTGTATTTATATTTTTGGCCCTTCCCTATGTGCGATAGAAAAGCTCCAATTAACGCATCTCCTGCGCGGTGCCTGCGCTGTTGTCCGGCGCCTTGTTGTGAGCCCTGTGTCTCCTACTGCATCTTTGATTTGGAGAGTGCAGTCTTCGGTAAGGAATCTAAAGAGAAAGAAAGTATCTTTTATAAGTGTATTTGTATTCATCCTTTTGACAGACACTCGTCACATTTATCAACGCGCCTGCCGCGAACTCTTGGCCAGCTATAACAAGACTCTGCCGGATGCGGTGCTTATGCAATGTGGTCCAATGGAGACACCTGAGATGGCTGAACTAATATGCCGCAAGTGCGAGTTACCTGTTGTCTGGGAACAGTTTCTGGTGCAGTTGAATGAGCACACCTGTGAGCTGATTGCCAATCCGCCGTTGATGGAGGGCGTGGAGCGACTGGTAAATCATTTGCATTGCAACTGCATTGGCCTGGCCTTGATTACGGCCAGCAAAAGATCGATATTCTGCAAGAAGATTCGTGGCCATGAAGAATTCTTTAAGCACTTCGATCATGTGCTATGTGCTGATGAATACAATCAACCCAAACCACAACCAGATTGTTATTTGCTTGCCATGGACCTATTCTGCGAGCGACCTCCTCCGGAGTGTTGTCTGGCCTTCGATGGCACAACGAAGGGTGTTCAGGCGGCCAGAGATGCCCACCTGCAGGTCATTATGTTGCCTGATCCCGCCTTGCCCTGTTGTTGGTCTGAGTTGGCCACCCAACGTCTCGAGACGCTCATCGATTTCGATCCCGAAGACTTCGGCATGCCATATCTTGAGCCTCTTCCCGAGTTGTCGCCTCCGGAATCTCCGCGTAGCAGTGTGAAAAACATGGTGCCCATCAGATCGTCCCAAGAGGAAGAGGTGAGGGGCAGCGCTCAAGAGGAGGAGGCGCCACCAGCAGAGGAGCCAGCCGCTGAAGCAGAATAGATTTTATACATCGATGTTACAAGCTTAAACAACTCTAAACATAGATAAATTTATAAATATTTTAATAATTTCTATATTAAATACTTGCATGGAATCCTCCCCAAAAACAGATTAAATATTTAAATGCGGATATAAATAAAAATTAATTTCCAATACTTATTTTCCCAGCTTCACCCAAAGCTTAGTCAAACATTTGACAATTTTCCATTTCCTTGAGATTGATGAAATTGTCATTAAAAGCAGGACAAGTCAAACAATAAATCAAACTCTGGTGCAACATTTTATCAGTCTGTCTCTCTGCTGAATGCCAATTTTTGACAATTGAATTGTTCAGCATATTGCGCATACGCCCTGTGTGACTTGCCGAGATTACAGATGTCACTCGTATGCTGCAGCCGTCGGCGTCAACTTGCCACAACTTTTACTAACTTATAATTACTTAATGTTTCATCCAGACTTTAACTCCCAGCCCTCTTATTCACCTCCCTCTTTTCTGACTCGGCTTCCCCTTTGAAACTTTAGCTCCAATCTCTGTATATGTCTCGGCCTCATAAAAGTAAAGTGAATAATCCTTTTAACTCTATATATTCCCGTCTACGACTGCGCTGTTGTAACTTTTATTTTTATTTTATAATCATTATATTTTTTTCTTTCTCAGTTTCCCCACACTTCCGATATGTTTAATGAACGTACTCCACAGGAAACACTCAAGGGCAATAAAAACTGAAATGGAAATAGATGAGAAAATAACGCAAAAAATGTGACAAAACGATAAATGCACAAAAATAATCGCAGACGGCGCAAGCACAACTCAAAGTGTTCTATACATTTTTTATATCCTAACTTAATTAAAGCCGTCAATGCTTAAGGAGTACGAAAATGTTTTTGGGTATGAGACATTCGAACGAGGCTCAATTTCGATAATACAATTTTCATATTAATTTAAATATACGTTTTAATAATTTAAAATTTACAATTACAAGATGTGAAAAATCTGGATGAAATATAGATATTTGTGAAATATAATTTTGTTAATGGCAATTAAAAGAGTCATCGAACCTAGCAAATATAGTGCTCTATATTTACCGTGTTTATTTAATCATAATAGTCACATAAGCTATCCAATAATACTATTTTCATAATGGGTGTTTCGAGTGTCAATGCCAGCTTTGACATTTAATTTTTGATTACTCTTTTGATGCTTATAATAAAATTTAACAGTCAAACAGAAAATTTTTTTCATTTCAGTAAAATAAATCATGAATATGTTCTAGCCGAGATCAGCACAAGGACCAAGGATGCCGGATGCTTATACAAAATGTTTCCAGAAAGTGACGCATGTCATCTTTGACAATGATGGCACGCTAATGGGTAAAGTACTTAAGATGGTCTAGAATTGATAGATCTATTTATATACTTATATGTGTGTTGGCGATTAATTTGAGTAGCGACTGTTGACAATTCTTTAAAGAAATCATCATCTACCTTCTATGTTCAATCTGTGACGTATACATAATTACTGTATGTCTTAGATTCCGAAAAGATCTATTCGACGACGGTACAGAATCTGCTATCTCCATTTGACCACACCTTCACCAATGAACTCAAAATGCGTGGCATGGGAAGACCATCCCAATATATGGTGGATCTATTGATCGAATCTTTTGACTTGCCTCTAGAGCGATATGAGTTACTAAATCAATATGAAGCCGAGGCGAATCGATTGCTGGAAAATGTGCCTTTGATGCCAGGTGTAGAAGATCTGCTGCGACATCTCTATGATCAACATATTCCTATGGCCATAGCCACATCCTCGCATCGGGATTCGTTTCGAATTAAAGCACGTCCTCATTGTGATTTGATGTCCGTCTTCCATCACATTGTCTGCGGTAGCGATCGGGAACTGAAAAAGGGAAAACCCGCTCCAGATATATTTTTGTTAGCCGCATCACGTTTCAAGCCCCAACCTCCACCCCACTGTTGTCTTGTCTTCGAGGACTCGCCTGCTGGTCTCCAAGCAGGCTTAGCTGCTGGTATGCAGGTTGTCATGATACCCGATCCACTTGTTCCAGAAGAGGCCACAAAGGGAGCTACACTTGTCTTACGCTCTATGGAGGAATTTCAACCGGAACTCTTTGGTCTTCCCTATATCGACTATAGCCCTAAATTTTCCTTTGGTTAGTTAACTAAATTTATCAAAATTGTTTGTATATTGTTAATAAATGGAAATATTTATTAATATTCTGGGTGTTCTGGGTGAAGATATACTATAAATTGCTTTGTATTTTATGTATTACTTAAAAAAATTATTTATATTCTTTAATTTAAATTTACATTTTGTACAATTGTTGAAATTTTGTTAACTAGCCAAAAGTAAATTTTGCGCAGTTGTCATAGGGAGGCAGTCCAAAGATCTCCGGCTGAAATTCTTCCATGGAACGTAAGACGAGTGTGGCACCCTTGGTTTTCTCTTCAGGCACACGGGGATCGGGTATCATGACCACTTGCATACCTGCAGCTAGACCAGCCTGCAATCCAATGGGCGAATCCTCGAAGACCAGACAGCAATGTGGAGATGGTTTTGGCTTAAAACGGGATGCAGCTAGCAGGAAAATATCCGGAGCGGGCTTGCCGTGTTTAAGTTCCGGATCATCGCCGCAGACAATGTGATGGAAGGCAGGTAATAAATTGCAATGAGTTCTCGCCTTATGAAGAAACATTTTGCGCCTTCCTGAGGTGGCAATGCCCATGGGAACTCGATGATGATGCAGATGGAGCAACAGATCCTGTACGCCGGGCATTAAAGACACATTTCCCATCAGTCGATGAACCTCAGCATTAAACATTTCTTCAAATTTCTCCTCATCAACGGGTAGTTTGAGTTCCCTAACCAAGACTCTTGTCGACAAATACCCTGGTAATCCCATGCATCGCATTTTCAATTCAAAGGTGTACTTCTCTCCATAAGGTCGAAGGATATTTCCTACTGCCTGCTCGTATTGCTTTTCCGTATCTATAAGATTTTGAAGTTCAAAGACGAATTATCTATAGACTTTTTAATGTCTTACCCATCAGTGTGCCATCATTGTCAAAAATACAATGTGTAACATTGTGTATGTCCTTAGCTGGTGTCATTTTGGTTTCTGCCTACAACATGCGTCAGGAGATAAAAATATTTGTGAACATTATATTTTAAATGTCAAAATTTAAAGAGAGTGGGTTCCTAATTTGTGAGTATTATCTCTTTACTTTCATAAAGTATTTTCTTTCTTTCTGCATTCACAAAGATCCTAGCTATAAAGATTGTAATATATAATATGTGATAAGTAAAATAGCTCTAAGCATTCCTTTTTATATCCGTTACTTAAAAATTAAGTAAAAGGGTATATTGTATTCGTGCAAATGTGCGTAACAGGCACAGGGAGGCGTGGCAGACCCTATAAAGTATATATATTCATGATTAGCATCAACAGCCGAGTCGATATAGCCATGTCCGTCTGTCCGTCCGTCCGTCCGTGTGAGCGCCTAGATCTCAGAGACTACAAGAGACTTCCAAAAAAACCTTCTTAACGAAGTAAAAGTCTAGTGACGAAAGCCACTTCATGCCACAAAATTTCTGATATACAATTTTGTGACGAACAATATTTAATTTAATATATAAATTATTAAAAAAAAGCTTATTCTAGCCCCAAAATTTCTGATATCCAATTTATTACATTTAATTATGAATTATTCTAATATTAAAAAATTGTTTGGCATTCGGCACTGCGCATTAAAGTAATTTTTAGGTATAAAGAATCGTGAACTTTTTTGCGCAATGTGCCGAATGCCAAACAATTTTTTAATATTAGAATAATTCATATATTAAATGTAATAAGTGGATATCGAAATTGGGGCTAGAATAAGCTTTCGTCACTAGACTTTTTACCTCGTGTAGAGGTTTTTTTATGTGATATCAGAAAGTTTTGCAATTGCATATGCTTTTGACATTGAAACTTTCCAAAAGGTGTTGGTGTTTTTAGAAATATATCTCAGTACCATGACCAAGAGTCGATCCCATATAATTTGGCAATTATAAAGCCAGAGCACATATTTTCGACCCCTGATCTTTGCTGAGTGCCGCCCGACATTGGTCAGGAACACTTTCGCGCCATTTCCAGTTGGCACCCTCGTGGAGTGTTCAGTACTTACACTTGGTATTTGACCGATTATTCCTATGGCAGCTATATGATATAGTGGACCGATTTGAACTAAGTTTGGACATAATGTATAAGAACAACTTAAATGCATATTCAGTCAAACTGGTTGAGATATCTTAATAAGCAAAAAAGTTTCTCGTACTAAAACTTGATTTTTGACCTATCGTTCCTATGACAGCTATGACAACTAAGTGGAACGATTTGAACTAAATTTAGACATAATGTGTAAGCTTTAGATGAATACCCTGTAAAATTGTTTGAGATATCTTGAGAAACAAAAAAGTTTTTCTTACTAAAACTTGATTTTTTAATCTATCGTTCCTATGACAGCCATATGATATAGTGGACCGATTTGAACTAAATTTGGACATAATGTATAAGACCAACTTAAATGCATACTCTGTCAAATTGGTTGAGATACCTTGAGAAATATAAAAGATTTTCGTACTGAAACTTTATTTTGGATCGATCGTTCATATGGCAGCTATATGATATAGTGAACCGATTTGAACTTAATTTGGTCTGGATGTATAGGACCAACTATAATGCATATTCTGTAAAATTGGTTGAGAAATCTTAATAAACAAAAAAGTTTTTCTTACTAAAACTAGATTTTTGACCGATCGTTCCTATGACAGCCATATGATATAGTAGACCGATTTGAACTAAATTTGGACATAATGTATAAGACCAACTTAAATGCATACTCTGTCAAATTGGTTGAGATATCTTGAGAAATATAAAAGATTTTCGTACTGAAACTTTATTTTGTACCGATCGTTCATATGGCAGCTATATGATATAGTGGACCGATTTGAACTTAATTTGGTCTGGATGTATAAGACCAACTATAATGCATATTCTGTCAAATTGGTTGAGAAATCTTAATAAACAAAAAAGTTTTTCATACTAAAACTTGATTTTTAGCCGATCGTTCCTATGACAGCTATATGATATAGTGGTCCGATTTGAACTAAATTTTGACATAATGTCTAAGACCAACTTAGATGCATACTCCGTCAAATTGGTTGAGAAACCTTGAAAAACAAAAAAGTTTTTCGTACCAAAGCTTGATTTTCTAATTAGTACCATATAGTAAATAGTAAAATGTATATATTCAGGTAACCGGTAATATCTTCCAAACCTTGTGGCTGAGAGACATGTGTCATATATCAAAAGTTGCGAAATTTTACGTTTTAC
This sequence comes from Drosophila kuntzei, assembly GCA_035042165.1. Classification (NCBI taxonomy): domain Eukaryota; kingdom Metazoa; phylum Arthropoda; class Insecta; order Diptera; family Drosophilidae; genus Drosophila; species Drosophila kuntzei. Next base: position 966,958 of record JAWNLU010001549.1, on the reverse strand, counting down.
AACATATTGAAATTTAATAAAAATCGTTAGAGCCGTTTTCGAGAAAATCGCCAAAATGTAAGCCAAAAAACCTTTTTTCACCTGTAGCTTTTCACCTGAATACTTTGAAAAAAAATATTCAAGGTACGTCTAAAAGCCCTTTAGTATACCTTTCTAACGACATATAGAACACATCTGTAGCATCATTGGTTTGGAAGCTATGGGTGTTTCAAATTTATCGCGTTTTAGCTATTTCCCGCTAAACTAGCTATTTCCCGCTAAAGTCGTAAAACAAAAGTTTCTAGATTTTTGATAAGAAACAATTCCTCATCAAAAAATTTAAGCTTTTTCAGCGCTTTTATCCAAACAAACAGACAAACAAACAAACAGACAAACTCATTTTTCATCTCATTTTGAGAAGGCCCTTAAAAATTTCAAATTAATATATCTTTTGAACCAAATGTCGGATTGGAATGATCGAGGTATCATTCGACGCGTATTTTTAATAAGAATTTTTAAAAAATATAAAATTTAACCAAAAGGCTCCAACGGCTCCACTAGCTGCAATCATAAAAATTTTGCCCCTCCCACTTACACCCCCATATCTTATGAACCAGGTGAGTTACCAAAAGTCTTAGTATGCACTTTTGTTATTGACCGTCATACCTTTCGATCGGTATATAACTCGATCTGATCGGACAGTCGTAGCAAATTTTCCATTCTGCGTGTATATATTGCTAGTCGCCTTTTGCACACTACGTGTTGCTTTCGTCACTAGCGCGGACTGCCGTCCGCAGTGATAGTGAACCGATTTGAACTTAATTTGGTCTGTGTTGCTTTCGTCACTAGCGCGGACTGCCGTCCGCAGTGATAGTGAACCAGATTTGGTACACAGACTTCTTTTGTTTTCTGAGATATCTTAACCAATTTGACATAATATGTATTCAGGTTGGTTTTATGCATCCTGACCAAAACTGATTCAAATCGGTCGACAATATCATATAGCTGTCATCCGAACTATCGGTCGAACATCAAGTTGTAGTATAAAAAACTTTTTTGTTTTCCGAAATATCTCAACCAATCTCACAGAATAAGTATCTAGGTTGGTGCTTCACATACTGACCAAAGTTGGTTCAAATCGGTCAACTATATCATATAGCAGTCATATGAAAGATCGATCAAAAATCAAGTTTTTGTATGAAAAACATTTTTTGGTTCTTGTTTTTTTTATGATATCTGCTTTTAATTTGCAGAAAATTTTTAGATTTTATTTTGGGAAACTTAGGAGCTTTTAGGCAGCTCAAGTCGACTCGTAGGTCCTCAAATAATTATTTGGAAAGTGACCCCATTATAATTGTAATGGCCTGCACGTGGAGTTCCCTGGGAAACGATTTTCTGCAATCGGAAGCAAATTCGAGCGGCGATATTTTTAGATATATACATATATTTATATAGTAAATATATATAGGGGGCGCAGCCTCCTTTTTCAATTATTTAACTGTTAATTATTTAAATTGTTTAAAGTAATCGTTATAACCTTACAGGTTTTATACCTTTAGAGATTAAAATTCACAAAATACTTTATATACATTTATATAAACAAGTAACCGGTATCTTATAGTCGGGAGCTAATTGTTAATTCTATATTCTTTGTTGTCCTCGTTTTGTACAAAGGTCTCCTTGTAGATTATATGTTATTCTTGTTGAGATTTATCATAACAATTATATGCTTAAATAAAATGAATTTGTTCATCTTATAAACTTTAGTTCAATTCTCAATATAGTATACCAGACTACTGAAATAATTCACTTATTATGTTTTAATTACATCATTTCTTTCTGTTCTGTTTTATAAAGTTTGCAGTGGAACTTACATTAGGTCTCAGATATAATTCTAGAGGCAAGGTATTCTATCACTGCGGACGGCAGTCCGCGCTAGTGACGAAAGCAGCACGAAGTGTGCAAAAGGCGACCAGCAATATATACACGAAGAATGGAAAATCTGCTACGACTGTCCGATCAGATCGAGTTATATACCGATCGAAAGGTATGACTTTACCTAACAAAAGTGCATACTAAGACTTTTGGTAACTCACCTGGTTCGTAAGATATGGGGGTGTAAGAGGGAGGGGCAAAATTTAAATGATTGCAGTTATTGGGACCGTTGGAGCCTGTTTAAATCTCATAATTTTTAAAAAATGATATGAAAAGTATGTTTGTTTGTCTGTTTGTACGAAAGTGAAAAGCTAGTTTAGCGGGAAATAGCTAAAACCCTATAAATTTGAAACACCCATAGTATCCGATCAAAAGAAGCTACAGATGTGGTCAAAAATCCAGTTATAGTATGAAAAAATTGGTTGTTCATTAAGATGTCTCAATCAATTTTTGACCGATCGTTCCTATGACAGCCATATGATATAGTAGACCGATTTGAACTAAATTTGGACATAATGTATAAGACCAACTTAAATGCATACTCTGTCAAATTGGTTGAGATATCTTGAGAAATATAAAAGATTTTCGTACTGAAACTTTATTTTGTACCGATCGTTCATATGGCAGCTATATGATATAGTGGACCGATTTGAACTTAATTTGGTCTGGATGTATAAGACCAACTATAATGCATATTCTGTCAAATTGGTTGAGAAATCTTAATAAACAAAAAAGTTTTTCATACTAAAACTTGATTTTTAGCCGATCGTTCCTATGACAGCTATATGATATAGTGGTCCGATTTGAACTAAATTTGGACATAATGTCTAAGACCAACTTAGATGCATACTCCGTCAAATTGGTTGAGAAACCTTGAAAAACAAAAAAGTTTTTCGTACCAAAGCTTGATTTTCTAATTAGTACCATATAGTAAATAGTAAAATGTATATATTCAGGTAACCGGTAATATCTTCCAAACCTTGTGGCTGAGAGACATGTGTCATATATCAAAAGTTGCGAAATTTTACGTTTTACAACATATTGAAATTTAATAAAAATCGTTAGAGCCGTTTTCGAGAAAATCGCCAAAATGTAAGCCAAAAAACCTTTTTTCACCTGTAGCTTTTCACCTGAATACTTTGACAAAAAATATTCAAGGTACGTCTAAAAGCCCTCTAGTATACCTTTCTAACGACATATAGAACACATCTGTAGCTTTTTTGGTTTGGAAGCTATGGGTGTTTCAAATTTATCGCGTTTTAGCTATTTCCCGCTAAACTAGCTATTTCCCGCTAAAGTCGTAGAACAAAAGTTTCTAGATTTTTGATAAGAAACAATTCCTCATCAAAAAATTTAAGCTTTTTCAGCGCTTTGATCCAAACAAACAGACAAACAGACAAACTCATTTTTCATCTCATTTTGAGAAGGCCCTTAAAAATTTCAAATTAATATATCTTTTGAACCAAATGTCGGATTGGAATGATCGAGGTATCATTCGACGCGTATTTTTAATAAGAATTTTAAAAAATATAAAATTTAACCAAAAGGCTCCAACGGCCCCACTAGCTGCAATCATAAAAATTTTGCCCCTCCCACTTACACCCCCATATCTTATGAACCAGGTGAGTTACCAAAAGTCTTAGTATGCACTTTTGTTATTGACCGTCATACCTTTCGATCGGTATATAACTCGATCTGATCGGACAGTCGTAGCAAATTTTCCATTCTGCGTGTATATATTGCTAGTCGCCTTTTGCACACTACGTGTTGCTTTCGTCACTAGCGCGGACTGCCGTCCGCAGTGATTAGTCACTTTTGCACACCATGTGGTGCCTTCGTCACTAACGCGGACTGCCGTCCGCAGTGATAGTCACTTTTGCACACTACGTGGTGCTTTCGTCACTAACGCGGACTGCCGTCCGCAGTGATAGATCAACCAAATTTGGTACACAGACTTCTTTTGTTTTCTGAGATATCTTAACCAATTTGACATAATATGTATTCAGGTTGGTTTTATGCATCCTGACCAAAACTGATTCAAATCGGTCGACAATATCATATAGCTGCCATCCGAACTATCGGTCGAACATCAAGTTGTAGTATAAAAAACTTTTTTGTTTTCCGAAATATCTCAACCAATCTCACAGAATAAGTATCTAGGTTGGTGCTTCACATACTGACCAAAGTTGGTTCAAATCGGTCAACTATATCATATAGCAGTCATATGAAAGATCGATCAAAAATCAAGTTTTTGTATGAAAAACATTTTTTGGTTCTTGTTTTTTTTATGATATCTGCTTTTAATTTGCAGAAAATTTTTAGATTTTATTTTGGGAAACTTAGGAGCTTTTAGGCAGCTCAAGTCGACTCGTAGGTCCTCAAATAATTATTTGGAAAGTGACCCCATTATAATTGTAATGGCCTGCACGTGGAGTTCCCTGGGAAACGATTTTCTGCAATCGGAAGCAAATTCGAGCGGCGATATTTTTAGATATATACATATATTTATATAGTAAATATATATAGGGGGCGCAGCCTCCTTTTTCAATTATTTAACTGTTAATTATTTAAATTGTTTAAAGTAATCGTTATAACCTTACAGGTTTTATACCTTTAGAGATTAAAATTCACAAAATACTTTATATACATTTATATAAACAAGTAACCGGTATCTTATAGTCGGGAGCTAATTGTTAATTCTATATTCTTTGTTGTCCTCGTTTTGTACAAAGGTCTCCTTGTAGATTATATGTTATTCTTGTTGAGATTTATCATAACAATTATATGCTTAAATAAAATGAATTTGTTCATCTTATAAACTTTAGTTCAATTCTCAATATAGTATACCAGACTACTGAAATAATTCACTTATTATGTTTTAATTACATCATTTCTTTCTGTTCTGTTTTATAAAGTTTGCAGTGGAACTTACATTAGGTCTCAGATATAATTCTAGAGGCAAGGTATTCTATCACTGCGGACGGCAGTCCGCGCTAGTGACGAAAGCAGCACGAAGTGTGCAAAAGGCGACCAGCAATATATACACGAAGAATGGAAAATCTGCTACGACTGTCCGATCAGATCGAGTTATATACCGATCGAAAGGTATGACTTTACCTAACAAAAGTGCATACTAAGACTTTTGGTAACTCACCTGGTTCGTAAGATATGGGGGTGTAAGAGGGAGGGGCAAAATTTAAATGATTGCAGTTATTGGGACCGTTGGAGCCTGTTTAAATCTCATAATTTTTAAAAAATGATATGAAAAGTATGTTTGTTTGTCTGTTTGTACGAAAGTGAAAAGCTAGTTTAGCGGGAAATAGCTAAAACCCTATAAATTTGAAACACCCATAGTATCCGATCAAAAGAAGCTACAGATGTGGTCAAAAATCCAGTTATAGTATGAAAAAATTGGTTGTTCATTAAGATGTCTCAATCAATTTGACAGAATATTCATTTTGTCCACTATATCAAATCGGTCCATTATAACATATAGCTGCCATGGAACGATCGGTTAAAAATCAAGTTTTAGTATGAAAGATTATGTTGTTTATTAAGATATATTGATCAATCTGACAATGTACGCATCGGGATTGGTTTTTATATCCTGGCCAAAATTGGTTAAAGTCGATATAAAATTTACTATATCGTATCGAATGACAAACTTTTTTTTTTAACAATTTATATAATATATAAAATTTAATATGGTTCGTCACAAAATGGGATATTAGAAATTTTGGGGCAGGAAAACCCTTTCGTCACTAGACTTTTACTTTGTAAAGAAGTTTTTTTGGTAAGATTGTATAATTGTACAAAGTTGCCTTTTTTTATACCAAAAGTTTAATTTCGAAACTTTTGTTATTTCTCTCAAGGAAAATCGAATTTTTATTTCTATATTAATATTAAGATATTTTAGGATCTATGCAGATGTTTTTTTTTTCATCTTCCATAATCTTAAACTAGTTTGTTTATATAGATAGTTCGTATTCTTAAATAATTGTTCTATTTGTTTATTTATATATCATCATACTGCAATTAAGAAAAGTATTCTTAAGTTTTAGGAATTTTGTTGAGAGATCACGTTAATTTGATTATGCATGACGAGGGGAAAATGTTGAAAAGAAAATGCTTCACATGCATTTTAATTAAACTATTTTCGACTTAAGCGACGTGCAATTTAAAATACTTTCGGAAACTTCGTTTGCCAGGCTGTTGCAATGCTGTGGGGATGCCACAAGAGGCATGAGGCACAACTGCTTCGATTGAGACCAGTGAAAGGTGCTTGCAGCAGCTGTCAATTTAGTGGCGTCTCGAGAAAAAGCTGACGTTTTTCTTGCTTTGCTTAGCCAAATGCCACGTTTTTCAGTGCGAGTTGCGTTCTGATATTCCGGAATGTAGTTTGGGCTCAGTTTGGTTTCCATCTACAGCCTTAGCCTGCAACTTGCTGCATGTTGTTACAAAGTAGCGTAATTGATTAAGCAGTTGGCAACCGTGCCACAAGGCGTCTGTGGCAGCGACAAACTTCTTCATAGACGCGGCACGTGCTGCATGTTGACAGCCCTTTTTGAATGTGGATTTGGCATCCCCATGACCACGCACACGTTAAGTACTTAATGGAGTTGATTTTTAGAAAACGAATATTTGTTAGATCATTTGGATTAACAATTGGTGTGAAGTCAACAACTAAGTTTATTCCAGGGACTGAAAATAATAATTATTGATAAAAAATTCAACTAAAAAAATCTACTATTAGAACCAGTGCAATTTTTGTTTCAAATATACAAAAAAATATTGTATTTACAATATCTCCTCAAACAGCTAATAAACTTATATTAAACAATTTTTAAATTAAAACATTATTTTAATAATTATTCAAAGACTTATTTTTTACTACTGATTTTTATTTTTTCAGTCGTTTATAAGAGTTTTTCATGACTTTTTAAATAAAACTCTTTAAAGACTTTTATTTCTGAATAATAAAAATCAAAAAGCTCATCGGCATAAAAAATGGGTAGATTAATGGGATATTAAGTCAAAATATGTGTTGGATGTTACTGGTGTTGCAATTTTGAAATGTCTATCTTGAATATTAGCGAAGATATGTATAAAGACTTTTATCAAAAAGTTTTCAAATAATAAAATTCTTTAAAGACTTTTATTTTATAATAAATAATAAATAATTTAAATAATAGTTTTTAAAGACTTTTATTCATAAAAAAAAATCATCAAAAACTCTTCTAAAAGACTGAAAAAATAAAAATCCAAGAAAATAATTATTTTAAATTTTAAAAATAAAATAATTATCAAATTTGATTTATAAAAAAAAGTCCTTAAATAATCAATAAAAATGATTTTTTTGCTTGTGCCTCATAGCTGTTATGGCCCCCGGTTTATTCACAAAATCTATCAAAATACTAGATCTTTTGGAAATTATCAAAATTGGTTTCTATATCATTGAAGTTTATTTTGATGTTCGAATGTTCTTATGGGTAGACTCTTAAGGTATAAAAATACAATTATTTAATCACGGTCGATAATATGTATTATAGTTTTAAACATTTACCTAAGATGTGCACAGAAAAATAGCAATTTATTCATGAAAATTTTGGGTTAGTTGTATTAAAAATCAATGCTTGTATCAAAAATTTATTTACGACTGTTTAATGCTGGTTTTATTTATACTATTATCCGAAATATCATAATGTTTACATAACGCTTAGGGTTAGTTTAATTTAATAGATTTTTTAATATTTTAAAGTCCAATTTCAATTAATAAAGGATACAATTTTTGTGGTCCTGGGCGCAATTAACTTAGAAATCTGTTGAAATTGTCAAAAGTCTAACCTTAGTATAGTCTATTTAAATTAATGTGAGAAGATAGGAAAAAATTATTTAGAATCCGATAGGATAAATATTTACTTACTTAAATAACTAGACGGATACCACCAGCCATCCATTCATATTTCACGCAATTCAGACTTCTACTAAAATTCTTATCGTAAGTTGAAAATTTCATCTGTTGTATCGCTTGGAATCATATGTTTTTCCCTTAAATTTTTCGGATTCTAATTTGACATGAGTGTGCGAGTTTCCAATCCCAAAATTATCATATAGAGCATTATACACTTATTTGAGACATCCGTAGTCCGAATATATATCTCGCGAGGTTGTGAATTGGTGATAAAGTTCAGATTTTCAAATCCAAGGAAAAATTCTTCTTGATAATTCCCGAATCCAGCATAAATTGAATTGAATCTGCGACGCTGCAGCGCGCTGTAAGGTATTTGTATATCATCTTGATATAATCATGTAAGTTCGTCTGTACTATAAATCAAAAAAAAAACTTTTTGACAAAGTAAAAGTCACGTGACGAAACCCTTTCCATGCCCCAAAATTTCTGATATCCAATTTTGTGGCATTGTGCCGAATGCCAAACTTTTTTTTTTAATTTTGGCGGGTTTTTCCGCTTTCCCGCTAACCTAGCGTGTGTTTCAAAAAGGCGTAGAACAAACATTTTTAGATTTCCGATTAGGAATAATTCCTCATTAAAAAAACTTAAGCTTTTTCAACGCTTTGATACGCACAGACAACATAATTGAAATTTTTTTTCATTTTTAAAAGTTCACTGAAAATTTCTAATTTGCTTATCTTTTGAACCAGCTGTCGGATTTGAATGATTGAGGTATCATTCGACGCGCATTTTTGATAATAATAATAAAAACAAAAATAAATTTAACGAAAGGCTCCAACGGCTCCATCCGCTGCAACCATTTAAAATTATGTACCACCCACTTATACCTCCATATCTCATGAACCAGGTGAGATATCAAAAGTCTAAGTTAAGACTATACCTTTTGATCGGTATATAACAGTCGTAGCAAATTTTCCATTCTTCCTGGATAATATTGTTAATCACTTTTGCACACTACGTGGTGCTAATTTTAGACGTCACAGCAGTACATAATTGATGTAAACTCACCAAACTGCATAAAAAAACTAGTCGAAAAGACTATAGTCGAGCTCCAAAAAGTCGAGCAAATACAAAGTATTTTGAGAATTTTAAAATCTAAAGATATAAAATCTCTAAGTTCCCTTAAAACTCGAAATGCCCTTGCAGAGCTCTGATTCTTACGATGAGAACTGTATGTTAAAGTGAACCGATTAAAACCAATTTCATTCAGGACGTATGAGACAAAAGAATATTCATAATCAGCGAGTGATTGCCATATCTCCAGAAGCAACAATAATTTTCACCCTAATCTTTAATTATCGATCTTAACCAATTTTCGTCAGGATGTACAAAACCATATTCTGTCAAATAAGTTCAGATATCGTAATAAACATAAAAGTTTTTCATACTACCGATCGTTCCAATGGCAGCTATATGATATAGTGAACCGATCTTAACCAATTTTGGTTATGATATATAAGACCAACTTGAATGCATATTCTGTCAAATTGGTTGAGATATCTCGGAAAACAAAAGAGTTTTTCATACTAAAACTTCATTTTCGACTGATCGTTTCTATGACAGCTATATGATATAGTGGTCCGATCGAAAATTTAAAACAAAATTGATCTGCGTGGGGTTTATAGAAGTCTGTGTACCAAATTTGGTTGATCTATCTTTTATAGTCTCTGAGATCTAGGCGAACAAGGCATTATCGACTCGGCTGTTCATGCTGATCAAGAATATATATACTTTATAGGGTCTGCCACGCCTCCTTCTGACTGTTACGCACATTTGCACGAATACAATATACCCCTTTACTTAATTTTTAGGTAACGGGTATAATAAACAGTGGGGTCGCTTGTAATATAGTTTTAGTATTTTTATACCTGATAATTAACAATAAAAACAGTATCTTAGAGAATATTTTAGCAAGAGCTTTTTGAGAGCAGTTTCCTGTTAATTATACGTAAATCAAATCAGATGTACATAAATTCTCTCCTTTTCTGATAACCTTTATGTCGAATTTGGAATTTTTTCCATGTTGAAAATGCTAACCACAAAATAATTGGCGCATTCTATTTTTGCCAACAAAATGCGATTAGTGAGTAGCAAAATCGTTGGGTAAAAACAAAAATAGTAATAGAAAAATGGAAACCTGCAAGTGCTGGTCAATAAAATGGCTTTAATTAATTGGAAGAGCTGCGTCAGCTGTTGCCACAAAAGCAGTTGGCATCAAGTTTGGGGGATACATACATAGGCATTTTTGGCCATTTGAATGCAGCGACGAATTGAGCGCATAAATTATGCACAGCCAACCATTTTGGGCCAAGCATTTATGGCCACATTTTTTGGCCACAAACCGCCAAAAGGGATGGAGCGGTGCAGAGACAGGGGCGAATATGGGGAGGTGTAACGGGCGACTGGCCAGCAACAATATGTTGTAAACGTTTAATTTGAACGCGTCTCTAATCGCTGTCCTGGCAACGTGCAACCCAACCTGGCCGCTTGTAATTGCGTTCATTGAATTGTTAACTGGATTCGTTGTCTACGGCCAGCCGCTGGCCGCTGGCCGCAACCGCAACTTGCAACAGAGCAGCAGGAGCAGCAGAGGGAAACGGCAGCGGGAAAACGGCTAAAAGCCGTTGTTATCCTTGTGGTTTGTTGTGGCTCTCTCTCTCTCTCTGTCCGTCTGACTGTCTGTCTGCCTATCTGTCTATCTCTCTGTGTCCCTTGAGTTGATTTGGTTTGGTTTTGTTGGGGCCACGACAAATTTGGGATTTGGCCCCAGTCGCCATCGTTCTGCCTCAAAATCCCGGTCAATGCACATCAAACTTTTGGCTCGCTGCTTTTGGCATTTATTGGTATTGTTCCAATGTTCCAATTAAAGTTCGACTAGCCCCATAAAATATGCAAACACGTAAAAGTTCCTTATTCGATATCTGGTTGCCACAGGACATTAATGCTTAACGGTCAATGAGTTCCACTGCAGCATCCAAAGTCAGACAAGTTAGTCAAGTCATTCGGTGAACAGTGCCAATAAAAGGTAATAAAACTAGAGACCAGACATTCTTTTGGCCAAATGAACCAATGTAAAGTATATGGTTTGAATAGAAGGAAATGTACACAAGTGTTTCCAGAGTGGAAGATATGCTCGGGAAATTCTTAGATGTAGAGATAAAGATGATAAAGAGATAAGAGCTCTAGCTGTTCTTCCAGAAAGAATTGCAATTGTTCGCTAGTAAAGAAGTTAAACCCAGAAGCAATTCATTTTCATCTCCTTAAAAAGAGATATGTTTTCTAAGTCAATTTCTTGAAAGTATCTTCCTTTCCATATGAAGACAGATGTTTCATTCTGCTTTCTTTTTTTGAAAACTAACATCAGTATCATTCCCAGTAATAAATTAATTCCTTTCTCTTCTTGTCCCATCTCATTTTTTGATAAGTAATTCTCATATATTTCCATTTAAAGGGAAGCTTCTTTCAGTACGTTATATTCTTGCGTTGAGAAGTTCGCTTCTTATTTTCTTGGAAGATTAATTTCTTCCCTATTCTCCACTGAATTTCTTCGGTAACTTAGTACAAATGAAACTTTCTTCATTTAATTCATTCTTTTTATTTCCAAAAGAGAAGTTCCATTTCTTTCCTTTAAAGTAACTTCTTCACAGGAATGAAGTCTCTTCCCTTTCTTGCGAAGTAATGTTCTTCTCATTCTTATGCTCCTTCCCTTTAATCGTAGAACTGCCTTTACATTGTCCTCAGATACATATTTATGTACTCGAAGTGAATGCCAAAAATAAACCCCGTCTTGGCCTTGGGCAACTCACACATGACCAGCTCTGAGTGTGTGTTTTTTGCACTCAATAAATATTGTCTGACCGCAAACTATCTATCGCTTATCGAGGTCTCAAATGTCAGACGGACAGACCTCACGCAGTGAGTATTCGTACTGTCGGCTCATTGGGAGTTGATCCAGAGGCTCACTTGAGCGATTTCCCAACGGTGGCAGCTTCAGCTACAGAAAACTGCAAGTGCCCGCCACAAAGTACAAAAAGCATGGCACAAAGTCCAATTTGTTTGTAATGGCATTTACTTTGTTTACAAAATAAATTTTGTATGCATAGCGAGTAGTTGAGTCCCTTCAAGCTTGCACTGGGTCGCAGCTCAGTTTGAGTTCCAGTTCCAGTTCGAGATGTAGTTGGAGTTGGAGTCGGAGTCTGAGGGCTAGACTGAGTCTGGCAATTTCTCTGGGATGTGTATCGCTGGAGAGTCATGCACTGTCGCGGTAAGGCGACTACAAGCTCAAAAAGGAACCTGAAAAGAGGAGAGGGAACGAGAGACTGGGTAAATAGATGAATGCATATAGAAATTCTAAAATCGCTGTACCATAAAATTTCCCCATTGGGCGCTTTGGGTTTTTGTTATGTCACTCTAGGCTAGGACGATTCTTTTGCCTTTTTGCTGTTTAATTTTGCAATTGTCCTTTTCGATAGAGTACAAGACAGCGAAAAGGAGAGGATGATATAGAGCGTGAGAGAGAAATAAATATTTGGAGTGGGAGCTATCTATGCCGGTGAGAACTGTGGCGGTTTGTGATTTATGTTTGTTTATGTTGTTCAAAATTTGTTTTATTTACCACAAAAACCAATAAAAACGAAAAGCAAACAAGGATGCTGACTGTAGTTCAGCATGTCCGACAAGAAGATACTCTGTGCCCAGACCTTAGACATCCTAATATAATTGCTTTTACGTCAAAGAAACTAAAATTCGTTTTTCAAATAGCAACGAATTGAAATTTGTTGGATGCATAATAATCATTTTATAATACAGAGTGCTATATATTGACTGTCACATAAATTGGCACAAAGCTATAATGCCCATTTATTGTCCATATTCAATGGAAACAGGGTATAAAAAGGACAGTAAAGCAAGACAAGCGCGTAAGCAGCTTACAGACTTAGCTGAAAGTGCTACCTGAGTAAAAAATATTCCTTCCGTTTAGTTGCAGCCTGCAACTTTGTCCTTGCCTTTAACATTTCCAGCGTTTTATTAAGAACTACACTAAAAAAAAGACCAACTTCTAAAATCAAGAATATTCATCTTAAATATTTTCTTCTTAAAATAAGACCATTTTAAGACCAAATTAATAAAACTAAGAATATTAATCTAAAAATTCGCAGTTCTTAATATAAGAATTAAAAATCTTGAATTGATAAGAAAATATAAATATGTCATATTTATTATGAAGACAATAATGGCACCGTGGCGCTCTGGTTAGAGTTGCCGCTTCAGTTTGGTAACACAAGTCCGAGGGATCGAAACCCGCTCTAGCCAAGGAAATAACATATAATCGGAATATTTATAAAAAAAAATAATTCCAAAAAAAGTATAAATACTAAAAAAAAAAAAAATAAGTTTAAAGTTTAAAAACACCTGTCTTATTTTTTTCTTTTTGTTTGAGAATTTAAGACTGTTTGGTCTTAAATTAAGAACTTATTCTTATTTGAAATGTTCTTAAAATCAAGATGTGTTTTCTAAATTTAAGAATTTTATGTTCTCGACGCATTTTTTAGACTAAAATTCATATTTCTGAGACGAAAAACTTAATTTTAGAACATTTTTTTTATCAGTGTATAATTCCGATTACTTCATTGAACTTTTGTTCCCCCCTTAGTGAAGTCACAAAAGAATATGTACTATGTATATAATTTTGACAACTGCTTGGTTACTTTTAATGCTTTGATCTGAAATGAATTAGTCACACTAACAACACCAACACTGATTTTCACTAACTGATTTTCATCACAAGGTATCTTTCATCCGACTACACTGAAAAAAAGACCAACTTTTTAAATCAAGAACATTCATCTTAAATATTTTGTTCTTAAAATAAGACCATTTTAAGACCAAATTAATAAAACTAAGAATATTAATCTTAAAATTCGCAGTTCTCAATATAAGAATTGAAAATCTTAAATTGTTAAGAAAGTATAAATATGTCATATTTAATATAAAGAAAATAATGACACCGTGGCACTCTGGTTAAAGTCGCCTCTTCAGTTTGGTAACAAGTCCGAGGGATATAAACCCGCTCTAGCCAAGGAAAAACATATTATTGGAATATTTTAATAAAAAAAAACTCAAAAAAAAAACATATATCAAAAAAAAAGCTCAAAGCCTGCCTTATTTTTTTATATTTGGCTTGTGAATTTAAGACTATTTGGTCTTAATATAGGAACTTATTCTTATATAAAATGTTCTCAAGATGTGTTTTCTAAATTCAAGAATTTTATGTTCTCGACGCAAAATCTTAATTTTAGAACATTTTTTTTATCAGTGTACTCATTGCAATCGCTAGTCTATATTTCTTTTACTTAAATTTTACCAAAGCAAATCTATTTAGGTAAGGTAAATTTGAGAGCTCAACTAAAGAAATTAGAATATATTCTGTCAGTATCAGCTAATTTTTGAAAAATGCACAACCTACACGTCTTCATGTAAGTGAATTGTCAAAAGATACAATTAAAAAAAATTTGAAAGATATATTTCTAGTGTTGCAGCAATTTTGTTGCTCATATTCGTTACTCAGTCATCGACATTGGCGGTTTTCAAAGGACCCTGTCCGAATAACATGACATCTATTGGAAACTTTGATATGAAGCGATATCTGGGAAAATGGTATACACACTCCATGTATCCATTTTTCTCACACAAAGTGCCCAAGTGCAAGTCCATTGAGTTTATACAAGAAAAAGATTCTACTTATACACTTCAAAATAAGGAAATCAGCACAGTGTAAGAAAATTTTATCGAATTAATTTTTTTTATTTATTAAATATATTTCCCAATAGAACCCATACACTAAAAGCGAAAACACGTAAGATAAATCATGTCGATACATCGATTGGCAAATTTGAAATGGCAGCCAACAACAGTGGTTCGTAAAAATATATCTAAAATTCTAAGACTAACATATCTTCCGATTTAGCTATCTCTAACAGCATTGAGATCTATATTTTGGACACGGATTATGATAACTTTGCTATTCAGTTCATGTGCATCGATTCCAATAGCGTTTTCAACTTTCGTAAGTCTATTAAGAAAATCCCTGAAAAACTTCAGCTTGAAGCCCTTTTTTTCAGAGTGGGCTGTGATCAATACACGCAAACGGATACCCTCCGCAGAAACTATATTCACAGCCCAAAAGATGGCCCAATTATCTGGAATAAAGATCAGTCGAATGATCAAGGTGTTGCAGAATGCCTGTCCGCCAGATACTTAAATGAATGTTATATAACAAGTACTTATATAAGAAGCATATTTATAAAAAAATCACATTTATTTTGTTTATAATATGTTGTTTATAA
This sequence comes from Drosophila kuntzei, assembly GCA_035042165.1. NCBI lineage: Eukaryota > Metazoa > Arthropoda > Insecta > Diptera > Drosophilidae > Drosophila > Drosophila kuntzei. Next base: position 951,727 of record JAWNLU010001549.1, on the reverse strand, counting down.
ATACGTTCTACTATACGGTACCTAATGTTTTCCTGTTTAGTTATTGGCATGATAATGGATTTAATGTGAATATGTTATGCAAGATTGACCTCCACATGTTTCTTTTTCTCATTCGTTTTGTCATAGATCTTTGACAGTTTGCCTAAAGAATGAAAGTTTCTGTCCATTTTCCTCAATTGCGGGTAGAACTTCTCTGCAAATTAGAATTAGAATTCAATTACGGCATAGACGTTTGTAAATATGCTTAAAATGGATTGGCAAACAAGATAAGTTAACTTATTAGTTTATTAATATAATCAATTAAAATAAATACAACATTTGAATTATTTCAACATATGTATTAATTAATCATACAGGATAAAATATTAAACAAGCTAGTTACTGGTTTTAATTACAATGCATAAATTGTTGCGTAGAAGATAGATACATTTTTAGTATTTTTTATTGTCATTTATATAATACATATATATATTATTTATCATAGTTATTTAAGAAGTTCCTGAATATGACAAAAAGACGCTCATAGAAGCGTCTTAGCCATTCTCATGCCTTCTCAATGGCCTCGTGAACTGCATTGATGTCAAAGTCATTCTCATCCATCTGCGTTAATGCCGAGTCTGTACCATTGCCCTCCAGTTGGGGACAGTTCTTCTGTAAGGTATTGATCAGCACAGCTTGTGTAATCTTATTGTCATCGAGAATCTTGTGGGCAGCATCGATGGACTCGACCGTGGGTTCACGTTTGCGAGTTAATATCCAGACGAGCTCTGAAATTGGCAAATGGTACATGACATTGATTGTAATTATAGTGTTTAACAATGTCTCCCTAGTTGGCCATAATGCAATTAATTATGCACTTGCATTAATTATGCCAAATGGAATAACTGATTTTGTCGTTTGCATGCCAAATTAGCCAAGGCCAAGTCAAATCCAGACGTGTCTTCCGCATACTCACTTAAATGGGCCAGAGGGGTGAGGCTAGTGCAGCTATAGACAACTGCGTATGATTCGTAGTCGGTTCCCAGTACCAGATAGTTCGGCTTGCTGACCACCTCTAAAAGTCATAGAAACGTAGATACGATTAAGGCGATATATATCACAAATAGGTATGAAAACATGAAACATGGAAATAAATGTACATAAAGTTTTAAAAATATGTTTGGGCATGCATAGATATAGTTATATATAATATATACTTACGATCCTTGGAAAAGGTCACGGCCAGCTGAGCGGGTGCAATGACCTTTGCAGTTCCCGTAACATTTGTCGATTTACCCGTGCTGTAATTTCAAAAAAGATTTTTAAAATAAACGTACGTTAAGTTATTTGAACTACTTACAATCTGTTGATAGCCGAATTCACTACAGATACTGTTGTATTATCGACGATCTCATATCTTGCGTAAATGCACATTTTGCCGATCTCAAAGGCAAATGGATACTTTGAATGCTCATACCAGATACCCATATACTGAAACATATATAAAATAATAATTAACAAGCCAAGTAAATAAGCAATTTTCAAATTAAGCAAGTCAATTGTAATATTATTTTTAGAGGCGATATACAGGAAAATAAGAACTTGAGAAAATTTTTAAGGCCACGGCATAAAAATGAAATACATCAAATTAAATCTCTTTCAAAAATATGTATTAATAATCTGGAATGTTGAATGCCAATTGATTTTCTTGATAAATACAATTTTTTACAGAAAAAGAAACAAATTATTAAAATATTTGTGAGCGATAAAAATGAAATCGCTTTCAAAACTATTTTGTTATTATCAATTCTTCTAAAAAGATTTCCTTGAAAGTTCGAAGTAAAAATGCATATATATGTAAAAAAAAAAAAAATCCTAACGGTTTTAGACAAAATGTTTTAGAGTTCGTAGACATTAACTTAACTGAACACTTAAACTTAATAAATTTTCTTTGAAAATGTTTCCAAGGCAAACCACTAGTTTGTCAGTCATTTGCCTTATTATTATTAAGTTTTAATTTTTATTTTTAAAGTTGAAAATTGTGTGGTATTTGGATGTTTGAACTCTTCGTTTCGATCTTTGGAAAAATTCTGTAAGAAGCTCTTAAACTTGATCAACTTGTTATCATTTAACTTATCTTGAAACTTGTTTGTTTCATATATAGCGCCATCTGGTGTTTTTGTTTTGGTGTAACTTATCTTGAAATTAATTATCTATTGCACAATTAATTAAAATGAAAATTTCAATTGAGTGACAATTCAAGTAGCTGTGAAGTGGATGATGGTTTTGTTGTGACAATTTGTCGAGCGCCCACTTACCGCATCCAAGTCAAATTCGTCCATTATCTTAACTTCTGGACATTGGCCGGGAAAGGGTACTTGAGCCAAGACTCCATTTAAAGCCACAGCTGTGAGCAGCCAGATTGAAGTGCTGTTAAGAGGTAGGAAATTCAATTTAGTTATTTTCTATACATTACGGAAAAGCGGAGAGGGTGATATAATTGTACCTGATAGACTGACGCATTATTGTTTGATTACACTCGAATGGCGTTGATTAGTTGATATATGAGTACTGTGAGTACTGTGAGTACTTTGAGCACTTTTTGCTCGTTGTATACTTCGTCTGCTCGGTGTATTGAGCAACTGAAACTCGTGCGACTGCAGTGCATCATTTATAGATTCGCCTATTAAAGCTTTTGGATTGTTTTTACTAAAAGCTTTTTACTCTGCGCCGACGCTGCTTTATTGTTTAGTGTCAACAAATGAAAAGTGAAAATTGTTCGCGATCTGAACAGCAGGAATGAAAGTTGAACTTGGGAGGTGAAAAGTGAGGACACAAGTGCATACGACTATGTCAATGTTCTCTTTGCACTCATTGCACGCGAGTTTTTTACTTGGCTTATCAGCTGCTGTTGATGAATCAACAGATCAACAACAATTACTAAAATTGTTATAACAATATGTAATGTTATAAATAAGCTATTGAAAATATTAATATGGATTGATTAGATCTTCCGCATATGGGTAATTCTCTAATGTCGAATGCGACATTCGTACGCATTCAAAATGAAAAAATATATATTCCAAGACTCAGACAGAAGTCACTTTTTTAGGGACCAGTTCAACAACTGATTTCAGCGAAACCTGACCGAATATTTTGATGCAATTAATTTTAACATGTTATGTATTGATATTTCTTAATAATGTTTATTATCTGATTTAAAAATATTAAGTAGTTTTTAGTTTAAATCATTTTCGCACGCGACATTTTGTTCCATCAAACTTTCTATGTTTTTTGTTTACTTTGTATGGAATATGTATTAACTTTTTTCATCAATATCTAGTTTTATGAACAGAATTGATGTGTTCTCTTTGCATTATTATCAACTTTTTGATGCTGGAAGAGAGATTTCATTAAGTAATCATTATAATACATACACCCCATTTTGGCGTTCAATTTTTAAGAAAACAGGCAAAAATACAGAAAAACTGAATTCATTCAAAGATGCAGTCTGTTTGATCATCCGAGTTAATTAATTCAGGTGTCAATTGCTTAAAGAAGTAACTTGAAAATGTTGCTGGACGAAAATTTCACAAGATGTGAGTTTATGATCGTTTTTTTGATTTTTGCTGCGGTTGACACTTCTGTGGAAATGCCCATATTCAGCTGACAGTTTGAATGTCTGACAATACATATTTAGGTTTCGAAACACATCATTATTTATTCATACATACATGTAGATATATGTTATATATTAAATATGTTATGAAAATTTTAGTTTTGTAGAAGTTTTAATATAAAAAATTTTTAAATAAAACATATAAGAATTTCAGCAAATTTATTTAAGCAATCTACAAAAGTAATTATATTATGTATTTTCAATGAGAATTATATGGTTTTCAAAAGGAGTAACATTTTAACTATAAAAATATGTGGTTTGCACCTTTTTCACCTAAAAACTAACTTATTAAACAATTATTTAACATATCAACTCGCAATTTAGCATCCACATGAGTGACACAAGAATAAAGCTTTTGCTTGCATGTGGAATGTGTTTGTAGCGCCATCCATTGGTACGCCTGCGCTGGCGCCATCTATGGAGTGCTTTGTTCTCTCGCTGTAACTGCAACCATGAGTGAGTTCTTTATAAAGCAGCTTAGCGGTCCATCTTGGCTCTTATTTATTGAAATCACACATACACAGGCTAGCACACACATACAGACGCAGAAAGGTCTGCACACACAGCAGAAACAAATTGTTGTATTGCGGTTATTAAAAAAAAATTACATTTGCGTATTATTAAATTAATTAAATGTAAGCCACAAATTGAGTTAAATGTGCAAAAATGCGCCAATGGAAAAGGACGAAAGAGTCACTGAAAGGCCTTCACATATGGCTGTAAAAGGAACCTGGCTTGCAAATATATTTATTTAAGAGGGTCGTTTGAGACGTTGAACAAAATTCATGAATTAAGTATGTATGTTTATAATAAACTTAAGATTAAATATACTTGAACGGAGTTATTCCAATTTTTATTATTATTATTAAGGATTTCCAAAGGCTTAAACAACCAAATGAAATTTTTATTTAAAAAAAAAATTAGAATTTTACTATATCTGCGCCTTTTGCACTAAATTAAGCAGGAGTACGGTCAACATTTTTATTTTAAAAAACGGTACTTCATGAAACAAAAAGTGTTGTATATTAAGCATATGCACATGTATTATATTTAAATAACGAAAGCGCATGTAGAGAAATGAAAGAATTTCTAAAATAAAATCAATCAAATCAAAAATCTACTTATATCTTAGGAAGAGACAGAAGCTTATTTATCCTATTTAAATATAAATCACATATTCAAAGCACTTTCTATTCTATTGGTAGGTGTTAGTTGTTTTTAAATATTATAAGTTTATGGAACTACCCTCGCATATTTAAATACACACATTTGTATGTGGATCTGAATGGCCTGCCAACTATTTTCGTATGGGAATTTATGGCAGTCCAGCGACTGGGCCAATGCGACAAATGAAAGGATCTATGGAATTGGGGGGAAATGGAATACGGGATATGGAATATGGGTTGGTTGATCTGCTTGGCTGGATGGATGGATGGATGCTTGGTTGGTTGGTTGGCTTGGATTTGGCTCGCATGCAGCGTGTAGTAATTAAATTTAAAATATGTACAGACGGCGAAATGTTTGAGTTTGGGTTTGAAACAGGTGCATTGCGTGGTAAGGTGAGGGGAATAATTCTATCAAAGGCAACCGACACGACTATGAAACCGATGCCATAAGCCGGCCAACTGGACAGCCGTCGACTACGGCTTTAGTGCACTCACATACACACTCACATACACACTCACACACACACACACACACACACACACACTCACACTCTCTGCATTTAATACACTCACTCGGGCACTTGCACACAATTCAATCATTTTGCATTTTAAGTGTATTTTGCGGTTAAGCGCTTTATGGGCATTTTGTCTCATGTAATTTGATTTAACTCTCTCACTCTCTCTCTCTCTCACTATATTCAACTCGAAAGAGCTCGACTTACAAATACTTTCTACTCAACTCTCAATAAGATAGACGAAACTGTTAACGTACTCTAGATGGCGCCAGTTCAACTTTTTCTACTTCACATTATGTTCATGAATTTCTTAATTAACATCTTTGTTTCTAAGTGTGACTAACTGATAAAACCCTTTAAGTAATTACAATAGGGTATTATAAAAATAAAAGGAAATCAGTTTCCTGTGGCTATTTAATTGAGTGGATGCCCTTTTAACATTTTTTTAACAAATTGAATTAAATTTTATTATTGTTATCCCTGCCACTTTCTGCTGTTGTGCAATCAACAGTTGTCACGAACAAAGGATTCAGCTCAAGGATTAAATCAAATGACCAACTAAACTACAACAACAATTATGACTACGACAAAGAGACTCAGTGCATGATGATGACCTTTAAACCAATTCCTTTTGGGCTTAGCTAAAGGGAATGCAGCGTCTGAGAATAACACAACATGACGCAATTTGGATTTACACACACAAACAACACACTCACATACACACACACAGACACTTACATAGTTACTTATGACATTGTTGGCCTCTTTGGATTTATTGTGGCAGGAATTTTACGAGGATTTCTACTTCAATGGATTAAATCATTATTTTATTTTGTATGAAACTAATTTAAAGCATTCATTAGAAATAAAGTAAAATACTAAGAAAAGTTTTCTCACACACTAAAATTGGCGAATAATATATTTTGTAGAAACAATTACCTGACTATCTTATTCACCATTTTACTCCAAATTGGTGAATATTATATTTTGTAGAAACAATTACTTGTCTATTTTATTCACCATTTCCTTTCACTTTTAATAAAAATGATATATAATTCATTTTAATTATTAATTTAAAATCATAGTTTATGTATAATTCTAATATTTAACTATTTTTAGTCGCCTTTTAGTCGCCTTTAAAAACTAAAAAAATAAGTATTTTTTAAAAGTCCTTCAAAATTGCAAGTGAAAAAATAGAGAGATCGTATATAGTCATTGTTTTTTATGATCATTAAAAAAAATAATTCCGAAATTGTCGTTATCGATGATAAAAAAATCGTTTATCAAATTGTTAACTAGTTAACAGAATTAATCAGTATTTATACTTACTTACAAGCGCGACTTAATGTGCAGTATTAACTTATCCCAAGAGTGATTTATTTAATGTCTCTTAAGTGCGCGTGTGAAAAACTGAATGCTTATTGATGCTGCAAATAAAAAATAATTTATTTAGCAGTTTGTTGTTGTTATTGTTGTTGTTGGTTGCTCGGGCATCAGTTGTTCCGTTCAACTTTCACCCGGGGCAGACAACAAAGACTGAAGCAGATCCTGAAAGTATTTTGATTTGTGCAATAAGTATTGTCGTTTGGCTGTCACTGCCGGCAATTTCTTAAATTTTTCATAGCGCATAACCTGTCTGGCACACATGCGCTTACCGTTCCCATTCCCATTCCCGCCCCCGCCCCCGTTTCCGCCTCCGTCCTCCCCGTCACCATCCTCATCTGTCGCGGATTCCCTGCAGCGCGAACTTCGCGCCCGTTGTTTGTTGTTTGTCGTAAGGCTCAAAGTTAGAGCAGGACCAAAATGAGGATGAAGATGAGGAAGACAAAGTTGATGCCGAGGAGGAAGACGTCGTCGCTATCGTTGGCTATGCTTATTGCATTATGCCACCGTACGCCAAGTCAGTCAGCGTGCGTGCACAGCCAGATAGAAGGCACTGTAGGTGGCAAGGGAGGGGTGATTAAGATGGTGGAGGAGTGTAAGGAAGTTGTAGGAAACGGCTCAGGATATATCCTCGCCAAGTGCAGCTGATGCCACTTTTGGCCCATGGTAGTTGCTTTTGCTGTTGTTGTTGGTTATGGCGTGCAAAGAAGAAAAACAGAACGAAAAAAATAACAAGAAGCGGAGATTAGACAAAACTTGACAACGAATTCGATATACACTTAAAAACGGTACTTGTTTTATTTATTTAACGTAAACTAAGACTGTCAAGAACTCAAATTATTTGGTAATAAAAACTGAAAAACTGGAAAAAAAAAAGAAACAATGTTTTTAATGAAGAGTAACATATTTTAACTTAACTTACTGCTTTTGATTCAGTCAACTATGTATTTATATATATTTTTAAATATTCTGAACAACGTTTTAAAATTATATAGAATACATAATTAATTAATTAGGGTTTATACCAAATCTTAACTCATTTTTGATATAATATAATAATAATAAATTTAATAATAGAATATAATCTGTAACAAACATCGCAGCAAAGTATGCTTACCTTTAAGTAAAGGGCGTATAAATATGAGAATTGGCACAGCTTCTGGTACGCAAGTTATGCCTTCTCCTCGCAAACATTTCCTGCATCATCTTCCCCTCCACCCGCACACACACACACACAGAGAGAGTTGTTGGCAAGAAATGTTAATACCAAAAACGAACCATTTGCCGCAATGAAAATCGCGTAAATTTCATACTGATTGTAAGTGTCGCCGTTTGCTTGACGTTCCCGTCGCCGGAGCTGGAGATGAAGACGTAGCCAAGGATAGGGGAGGATAGAGAAGGATTTTGTCGTCTGTTTGTCTAGCTGCCTGCCCCATTCTCATCATCCTGCCTCAATGTTGCCTGTCGCCTGCAGATTGTCACCATTGTCACAATTGCAATTTTTATTTTGCGCTGTCGTTTTGGCCCTGATTTGCTTGCCATTTTTGCGGCATTTACCATAAGCGTCTGCTCGTCGGCCATAAGCTAAGGACCATGGCCAAAATGCCCTTCGATTGCATTAATGGCAAACGCGTCCAGTGCCAGCTGCAAATCTTTCAAATGAGAAAACTTTTGAACCCTCGTCTCCATCTAACGGCCAACTGAATTTTTCAGCATGTCGTTTAGTTGTCTTTTGTGTGTGGAAACTAACACACACTCGGAAATCTTTTAACCAGCTGGAAAGTGATACAACAATAAAATCAGTCTTAGATTTGCTTCTGTGTGGATAATACTTAATATCAATACTTTGTTTCATTATTACTTGGCTGCATGACAAATGAGAAAATGAGCGTAGAGGGCAGAAACAAGAAAAGCAACAGATTTTAAGCAGAATTTTGGGTATTGTAACTAGATATGATTTACTTTCTTTATATTATAATCAAAATCAGAATAAAGTTAACATGGAGATTACCTATCCAATTTACTTTCTGTTTGAGTATTCGAATTTTCCTAAATATATATGCATGAAAACTATTTGCATTACATAATGTATATAATTGATAAATTGACCATATTATTTGACAATATTTCACAAAATATATTTCGCGTGGAGGACCAGCTAAACGGATTACTTTCTTGTTGCTTAATATTGTAAAATAGTATTGTTAATATTTACTGTGCTATGTAACTTAATGGTAATATGAAAATATACATCTATATATATAAAGTTCTTTGTCCTGACTGACTGACTGACACATCAACGTGTAGGCCAAACGGCTAAAGGTAAAGAGCTGAAATTTTCACACAACATAGCTGAGACAATTTCATCGTGCAATAAGACGGCGTTTTGTAAATTCCACCTGGAAGTGTGTTTACCTGAGGTCAATAGGTCATGGAATTGCTTTGTATGAAAAACTTTTTTGTTTCTTAAGATATATTAACCAAACTTACAGATTATATGCTTGCGACAGTCTCTTACATCTTGACCAAATTGGGTCAAAGTCGGATTACTATATCATATAGCTGCCATAGGAATAATCGGATGAAATTAACATTTAGTATGAAAAACTTTTTTGTTTCTTAAGATATCTTAACCAAACTTTCAGATTATATGTTTGGTACTGTCTCTTACATGCTGACAAAATTTGGTAAAAGTCGGATTACTATATCATATAGCTGCCATAGGAATAATGGAATGAAATGAACCTTTAGTATGAAAAACTTTTTTGTTTCTTAAGATCTCTTAACCAAACTTACAGATTATATGTTTGGGACTGTCTCTTACATTCCATATCCATACTTGCATATTAGACACGATAGATACATTTAATTAACTTTTAAAACACTTTGACACTTTTTTTTTACCTGCGCACGACATATCGAATAAATTTGTATTTGAAATCAAACAAATTAGAACCTTACAGAACAATTGATCAAATTCAAATGCAACTTTTTCCCCTAAAACTCGTGTACATTTTAACTACTTTTGAATAGCCTTCTTTGTTTTTTTTTTTTTTTTCATTGAATCTGTAACAAAGCTCCTATACATTTTAACTAATTTTGAAAGGCCTGCTTTGATTTTTTTTTGTATTTTTCGCTAAACTTTAAAATGCATTTAAAAAGAAACCGCAAAAGAGCGGGACAAAATTTTTATACGATAATTCATGATAATTCGCCGTCTGTCTAGGGTTTTTTTTCATAATTTTTGGCAAGGTCGTAATAGACAATTTGCGTTGTTTTTATTATTTTATATTTTGGAGTTATTTTATATCATATAGCTGCCATAGGAATAATCGGACGAAAATAAAGTTTTAGTATGAAAAACTTTTTTGTTTTCTAAGATATCTTAACCAGTCCTACAGAATAAGTATATGGATTGATCCTCTACATCCTGACCAAAGTTGGTTCAAATCAGACCACTATATCATATAGCTGCCATACGAACGATCGGTCGGAAATCAAGTTTTAGTATGAAAAACTTTTCTGTTTATCAAGATATCTTAACCAATTTGAAAAAATATGCATATTGGTTGGTCCTATATATCCTACCCAAATTAGGTTAACATCAGACCACTATATCAGATAGCTGTCATTGGAACAATCAGTCCAAAATGTAGCACAGCGCTCTTCCAGGGTATCAAGTCATCGGCGTGCCGAACAGCATCTAAGTGGCTCAGGGTATCCGACAGTCGAGTACACTCGACTGTAGCCGCACCTCTCCGCGAGCAAAGCGAGACGGGGGTAGGCGAGCGAAGCGAGCAGGGGGCGGAGCCCCCTGGTTTTTGTTGACAACACTGAAAAATTAAGTGACTAATGAGGATAAACAAACTACAAATAAATAAGTTCACCCTCCACTGATTGATATTGGAAAATGTGAGCCTGCTGCGATATTCGAGGTGTGATTAAAAAATAATTTCGCAGAAATATGACAAGAAATGAAAACGTGGCGGGCACGTCTTTGGTTCGGTAACAAGAGAGAACCTCGGGGAAAGTCAAAGAAAACATTTGTCAGACATCGGGAAGACTGATGGCGCTTTTGATGGCCGAAAATCAAGTTTGTTTTTACGTGCCGCGTGACAGGAACGTGTGGCACAGCCACTTCCACAGCCACATCCAATGCCACAGTGCCACCGACTGTTTGTGTGTGGGAATTTGGCTGCGGATATCAAAGGTCGCAGCTGCTGCAAATGGCTGGTGCTTTGGCGAAATGAGAACGTTGCCCCATCCGGTGGCACAGCCAATGCGAAGAGTGGCAGTGGCTATGAGAAATCGTTCGTCATTATTGACGCTTGCGAAAATTCGCTAGAATCGCACACATGTCCTCTCACTCTCTCCTTCAGAAGGTGCGGGGGCGCCATAAATTATGCTACTTTCTGCGTGTTGCCTGCCGCACGAATATAGACATCTGTAGCTGTGAAAAATCGTGCCCCAAAAACTTTGACCCGTCGCCCCCTCCAAGTTCCTACCCCCAACTAAACTGCTGCCAACTTATTGAAAATCACTTAGACACACATGTGACGCCCGGTCGAAAGCGTTACGTGAGCGTAAAACTGGAACTTCTCCGACTTCTGTTCCCTCTACTTCTACTCTCGGTCTGTTTGGATACTTTGTATAATTTATGTTGGGCATTAGAATTTATTTGTTACCACAGCCCTTAAACTGGCTAATCTTATATGTAGAAAACTGCTGCCTGACATAGGAGTAGGAGTGACAGCCATGTCCAATTGACAAACCAGTCGAAAGCGATTTAAATTCTTTAAGCCAATTATTGATACCATCTGAAGTTTCTTATTAACTGGTTTGTAAAAGGAATACCGCAATAAATCATGTATTATGTCTTTTGAAAATGTATGATTGTTCCAGTTATGCTATCAAGATTTAATATTTCATCATGTAAACGTTAAATTATTTCAAGCTAGATTTGCAAGCGATAAAACCAATTCTTATTTAAATCAAGAATCTTGTGATATAATACTATAAAGACACCATTTACTAAGTTGTTAAATGGAGAATTTATATATTACAAAATTGTTAGGACAAAGCGAATTGAAAGTTACTAATATGTAATGCAAATATACATAGATATAAGAAATAAATTATATAAAATACTTTCATGTTTCCAAAGCTAAGTTCAGTTTGATATCCTAATAGACAGTCCTCTTTAGTAGGATCATTCTACATATTAATTCAACTGAAATCTCTAACTATAAGAAACTCTCTTAAAATCAACATCAGTAGCACTTCAATGGTTGATTTAAAAAAAAAAGGTTTAAACTCTTCTTGGCCCACAGATACATATGAGGGAGGCCAACAAATGTCGCGGTTGGCTGAATTTGATAAACGAGCCGAATCCTGTAGTGGGGGAAAAGGAGGGATGCGGGAGGAACGGGTTTAAGCTCCAAGGCCAACAGAAGCCCCAAACTAAGCCTAAGCATTGTCAAACTTGGACATTCTAAGGCTGCTAATAGACACAACCGAGTGGAGTCCAGCGACGACATATTCGTAATTTATGACCAGTCGCTGAATGTTATCTTCGGAGTGAAAATGGCGGATGTGGCGACTACTATCTGAGGGTAACTGCCGAGTTTTGGGTCCTGCTAAAATTCACGCACTGCTTTTGCGTCCTGTCTGTCAGTGTTCTTGTCTGTAATTGTTTTCCTAATGGAAGCCACCCCAAACATTGACCGCACTTAAGTTGTCAAGCGAGTATGTGTTCTACAAATTTATGAGCTAACATCGAGACCGATGTTGGGTATTCGGAATTGGGATTGGTATTTTTAAGTGGTACGGGAAAACATCTCATTTACAAGCCTGTTATTTGTGTGAAATCTGCGAGAAAGTAGGATTTTCCTAAGTGATCATTAAAAGTTGTTTACGATATGCAATACTATCGATTTTGTTAAGTTCATAAATAAATTCTGCTGTACATTTCTAAAGTTGTTATAGATTTGAACTTTGAATTCAATAATTAGATTTGCTAATTTAGTTAAAATGTAAAATAAACACATTTCTTATTAAAATTCGTATTGATAGCATTTACTCTGATGTAACCTTTGTTATTTTTGAAAGGCCCTGGGCCTAAGAATGTTCTTGGAATGATTTTGTAACATCATTTGCAAATCCTTTAAACCCTTGGCCATTAAAGACTAAGCCATTTGGCCAAAAACAAACCTATGAAGTTATGTTTAAAAGGCATTGCCAAAAATGCAAACAGGAAATCCTTTGCCTGGAAGTCAACTCAATTAGTTGCACGCATCCATTAGATATTCCAGGCACAGTCACAGAACGATTGCAAAGCCATAAAATAGCCAAAGGCCGCATTGAAAAGACCAAAAGAAGATTATTATTGTACGATGGTGTAAAGGGGGATTGTTTTTGGGAACAGCACGGAAAGGGAAAACAAAAAACAAAAATGAGACCAAAGATGTCACGCAGCGGTCTGCCTAAAGGGATTTGCCATAGCACAACAAAATATGTATTATATTCGTATGGATGATATTTTGTTATGAATACTAATGTGAGAGGGGAACTTTAAAAGGGCCAACAAACACTTTGCATAACGGACAATAGTGCAAATACTATGAATTTTTCAAGTTATTCCAGAAAATATAATCTCCTACAATTTTTTATATTATCACAATAATTCTGACAGCACTTGAAGTGTACTGGGAACTGGATTGCAGTTTTTTTTTAAATTCTGTTGGGGAACGTCATAAACTGCGTTAAGTGAAGAATATTTATTGATAATCAATACACGCTTATTCAAATATTTTTATCACAATTATCGGGAACTGATTATAGACACTCAAGCTACATTTATGTCGTGTGCTTCAATTGCATTTATGGAAATGTTGAGAATTTATAAAGCTGCTTAAAAATGTCTCTTTCAAAATTGTTGGTAAAAATGTGACAGTATTGAAAACAACTAAATAGTAAAATATACTTTATTAATTAGTTTTGACGAAATTCAAGCGAACTTGATTACTGGAACAACTCGAATTTGACAAGGGAGATTTGTTGACAGGTCGCTCAGTCAGCTGCAACTAATACGTCTTCATCAGATTGGGTTACCCCCAATGGAACAACCACTCGTAGTAGATATATGTATATGTGAATTTGTATATATAGAGAGAGCTTTACTTGTTGGCAGCATTGTGATCCACTTTGCGGCACATCTTGCAAAGTTGGTCGGGCAAAGGTTTGCCAGAGAGACTCTTCACACCCAAAGGCTGCAGTTTCTTCAAGAGATTGTGAACACACTGCTGCTGATAACATGCCGAGTCTACACCATAGATTTTATCATCCAAGTAGAGAATATCGATGCCCTCATTCATAATGCGCACATGATAGTGATGAGTGTTCGGAAAGAAGTTCAGTTCATTGCCCAATTCCTTGGTAATCAGCGTATTGACCTCATAAATTTTGACCAGAAAAACGACGATTTCAGTGCCACTGTGCAGGGTCTGTCCAGCGGGAAGAACGGTTATCTCGACCACACAACGTTCACAGCAGATTAACTCTGGCTCATAAGGTTCCAGAGCATGAAAGGTCAACAATGTGCAATCGGGCTAGGATACGAAAGAATAAATTATATTAGATTAAGGCCGATTTTCCATTAAGCTAACCTTAAAGCGCTTGCGATATGTATCCAACAACTCCTCGGTACTGTATATGGTGCCATGCCAACGTGGAGGAATATACACCTCAAAGTCGGCCGATGTTAGCAACATAACGCCATGCTGAAAATTCGAATTCGATATTAAATTATTAAAGTGCATTTTAACCGCAATGCCCACCAGATCATACGAATATTCGTGCAGATTTTCGGGTGTCACCTCCTTGGGTGCTCCATAGGCATCAAGAAACATAATGCTAACTATAACTCAATTCGAATGGGCATATAACTTAAACTCACAGAAATTTAATAAGTTATACTGACAATTGGGAGTATGAAAACCGTATGACAATTACAATTGCAATTAGAGTTGTATAGTGTCACTCATAATAAATTCAATTGAACTACTAGCAAAATGAAACGAACGAACTAAGTTCCTGAGTAGTCTTGTGTACTTTGCTTGCTTTTGTTGTCAACTTTTTCATCATCTAATTCCTAATTTAAATTGAGCTAATCAATAATTTTGGAATCCGTGGCATGATAAATGCTGCCCCAACTGTGATGTGTTCGAAAATTGCCGACGCGAAATTCGCACATTAGATACCTACAATACTGTTATCGATGACTAATTAGTCCATATAATGAACATTTTATAAATAAATGAAAAAAATTGATTTTAATAATTTTCTTTAAGCTATTTTGTTTTCAAATTTAGCTATTTTTCGGAATCTTACCCACAAGAAACAGCTATTTTTCCTTAAATAAGTTGGCAGCACTGCTTTCTCACTAAGTCAATTAGGCTCTGTTACTTCGCAGTTCACAGTAAAATTTGGTCAGAACTGTAATTCTTTATTTTATGCGTTAAATAAAATTAAAATAAAAACTATTTTTAAATACAAAATTAAATTTTCGATCTGATTATTTTATTCCGGTTTTGAACTATAAATCTTTGGATAGCAAAACTGTAAGGATATTTTTAATAATAAATAAATAATAAACAATAAGTATATGAAAAAGTAAATAATTAATAATAGGTAAATATTAAAAATAAAGTAAATAATAAGTATTTTTTATTTTCTTATTCAATGGGTAATCTTTGAAAAAACATATTATTTAAATGAATACTTAAGTAATTTTCATTAAATAATAAGAATTTTTAATTGCCATATTCAGTAGGAAAGCTATCGATGACAACAGAGCAAAAATGAATAATAATTGAGCACAAGTGAACAATTACAAAGGAACATGTTCACTCACGCATTTAAAAGAGCAACTCTTTTTGATTATTCACTCATGAACAACCCAAGACTAGATTCCTGATTCGTTCATTCTTTTATATATAATATATAAAATTATAGTATAGGTAAAATTCAGTTTTATACCGAACATCTCCAAATCGAATAAAAAAAAACCTTAAGTAGAGGCCGATTTATCATGAATTTAGAGCCAAAAATTTGTGGGGGTCTCAACTAGTTTTTTATTAAATTGAATTTTAAAGTTTCCATACAAAATTGTGACAAGTTGCACAAAACAACAATAAAAAAGTTGATTTTGTATGGAAACTTTAAAATTCAATTTAAAAAAAAACTAGTTGAGACCCCCACTAATTTTTGGCTCTAAATTCATGATAAATCGGCCTCTACTTAAGGTTTTTTTTTATTCGATTTGGAGATGTTTGGTATAAAACAGAACTTTACCCAATGATGTAAGGAGTATCGAAAAAATTTATTAAATTTCATTACCAAAAATTTCCAATTATTCTAACTGTTGAAATTATAATTAGTGTGAATGAATTGAATGTGAATAAGTAACAGTAAATAAATGACAGATATCAGTTAAATAACGTTATAAGGAAGCTCGACTGTATGTAATAACATCAAAAGTCACGTCAATAAAATAAATGGAAAAACCAAAAATTTTCAACCAAATAAATGTGTATAACGAGGAGTGAAAGTGCAAATCCGTATTCAGTTGTAATAGTTGATGTTTCAGCCCTGTATTTACCACCTGTTACCTGTCTGTGCAATAAATGATGTAAATCTGTCCTCGTTGTTGATCCTTTTTTGCGACTTGTTCACAACTTTGAAAGCACTTGAAAGTTGGGCGGAGGTCGGGAAAAAACGTGGCATGGAAACTTTGCAGCTGTTGGAAAGTTGATGGGCCTATTGGATGTGGAATTACATTGGCATTGGCCACATTGTTAACCCATATCACCTAGGAACTCATATATAAGCGCTACGGAAATGATAAATAGCATTGGAGTTAAACAGGAGCATAGTATCTCACCTTGCCAGGAGTTTGCCTGATGTATTCCTGGCAGGTCGGCTATTCTTGCAGGTCCTTATGCAAAAGGACCACGAGCTAAGCCCAAAAGTAATGAAAATGAGATGAAAATTATTGCACCGTAAATCAGGCGTTCCAGGCACCCAGCTGCGTCCTCTGAGTCTGAGCTTCCTCTTTCTAGCCTTGGCTAAACGGTTTCAACTGCTTAATTTGGCTTTCATTGCGTTTCTTTTCTTGTTTTATTTTTCTCTCTCTATTTTTTTTTTTTTTTGTTCGTCCTGACATGAATTATTTAACGATCTCCAGCTGTGTTGATGCGATTTCCCAAGAATTCTTCGAAATTAAAGCTATAACATGCTTAATGCAAAGGCAACCCCAAAGCATAGGACAAGACCAAAGCCAAAAACTTCATTTATTGTTACAATGGTGGCCACACAATAAGCTGCCCAGTAACATCCTCCAAATACCTCCTTTCCACTCTATAGTTACAGATAGAGACGCTTACAATGCTTCATGTGAGGGGCTGACTTAACTCTTTGTGTGCCTCGAAACGTCGCCGTCGACTTTCCAATTTCAAGTGAAAAATCCCGCGAATGAACATGTAAACAACAATGCAGCGATAGGTGGGCACAGACCAAAAACAATGCCAAAACAATAGAAAAAGCAAAGCGAATAAGATTTATAGAAACGCAAAAATGAACGACTATCAAATACGCTATAAAAATTATATAAAATATTAAATATATTTGGTAGGAAATCAAAGAAAATACTTGTAAATATAATGAGAAAAATTTTGTTAATTAGGTAGAACATTATTTAATGATTTTATAACAGGATCTGCACCATTTTTAAATTCGGTTTATAATAGCTCCACATTTTAACAACAAAATCATACAAACTGTTTTTAATACATTTACCCCCCTCCGTATCAATGACTGCTCTTAACTGATATACCCTTTTTTATACCCCTCATCAGCATCAGCATCAGCTCAACAAATCTAGCCAAAACTACTGACAGAGACTGTTTGGGGCACATTCAAAGCCAGGCGTTTGTATCCTGTATCTGCAACTGTAAACGTATCTGCAACAGCGGATGTATCTGCATCTGTATTTGTATCTGTGTAGTCTTGGTGGCGTGTGGTGTGCGTATGAAAAATTTGCAATGAAAGCTGCGTTTGTCTGGTGAAAAGGATATCCTAAAACCAAATAAAAAGCTTTGTGCAGTTTGCTCTGAACCCACTTGAAATATTTTTGGCAATGAAAAAAGGAGATAAACACAGACATAATAAATGGAATGACTGCCGAGCTGGGAGAATGTTGCAACATTTGCAACGCTGCGTGCAACAACAATGGCAACAAGAAGATTTTGCAGCCAAATCCAAAGCTTCACTTAATCCTCGGAAATTTGTCTAAAAACCCGAAAACCCGCGACGTTCCGTGTCCTTAGTAAACGCTGATGAATTACATCGACTCTACTGTGCAAATTATAAGAGCAATTTGCATTATGTGGGTCGCCGTTGCCTCTTCGGATTAAACAAGAAGAGTCACCCAGCTGTGCTCCCAAAAATTATTCACGCTAAGGCAATGTTTGGAAATTGTTAGTTGTTAGTTTTAGTCCTTAATTAACTTTTTGTTGTTTGATTATGATTTGTGGCACCAACAGAGACACAGCTTGAATGGCCTTAGACTGAGGCACTTACATAAAAGTCCTGCAACATTTGGAGAATTATCATGATACAATTCTATAGTTCTGTTTACAGTTTATTGAAGTTAGTTGAGCTTACATGTCAGTCCGAATAATTTCCTTTCCTTTTAAATAAATTCAGCTTGATCGTCAATATTCAACAGAATTCACACTTCGTAAAGCTTTAATGAGTTTTATATGAAATTTGTTTTTAAATTACAGATTACTTTATAGTTTATACAATTGAGTTGCTTTCAATCTATGTAAAACTTCAATGAACATATAGCTTCTATGAGCATTCAATAGTGATTATTTAATAGTTTACTCAATTGTGTTGCCTTCAAGTTTAATACAATATAACACACGTCGTAACATGTAGGATATACAATGTGAGAAACGTGATTAATGTTAAGCACATGAGATAAATGAGCTTTATTAAAAAAAGCAATACACAATAATTGATTGCCACTAATAACAGTTGGGAAACCCTAAAATGGTTATATTTTTGTTAGTTTCAATCATCTAATTGAAATCAAAATGAGATGAATCAAACTACCTCCCACAAATGCACTCACACTCGTAAGTTTTATTCATCGTATGACTCAATCGAGCTACGGAACCTGTCAGTTGAATCCACCCCGTAATCCGGGACACACATAATTGCAAATACATAAATAAATTGATGCAGTGCATGGGTTTAAAGCATAATAAATTTTGAATGCGCCATTAGCATGATTTATGACTATTTAATTTTTCATAACAATGAAAGGACCGACAACAACGGCAACAACATGAATGAGAACAATAATGGGAACAACTACAAATAATGTGACAACAGGCGCGGCATTAGCGCCGCCCGCAAGGACACAAAGGAGCTGAGGATACACGCTGGACTCGAAACATAAAGAAGAGTGCATAAAAAATGCGATCGGCAATGGACATAATTGAATAGTAAAAGCGCGCACTGAAATTAACCACCACAAATGACGCAAATAATGTTAAAATGAAAGCCAGAGACGCCCAGATGGGGTGCTAGGGGGATGGAGGGCCATGTACGGACGATTAAATTTCATTGAAATTGAATTACATTAAAAAGTGCAAAAGGCGACGATGCCACAAAAGCGTCCACGCTGCGGCAACAACATCCGCAACAACAACAAGTACGAGAAATACAAGAAGAGCAACAACAATAACAGCAACTACAACATCAACATCAACAACAACAACAACTTGTCCGACTATACAATTGCCCCCCCTTGAGGGCAGACAATAGTGCGCAAATTAACTTACAAAGCGAAATAAAAATCGCTTATGCGACCATTTTTACCAGACAACCGAACAACGTGATATGTGCAAGTGTCTCTCGCTCTCTCATTTTTCTCTCTTTCTCTTTTTCTCTCTCTTCTTTATTGTTGCTTTGTCTAACCGCCATCTGCCGTAATTTGGCTTAATGCTTAACAGCCCAGTTACCAGTTCCCAGTTACCAGTTCCCAGTACCATTTCCAGTTGCAGTTCTCTTTGCCATCTTTCTCTCCCCTTTGCATAGTTTAGGGCGCTTTGTTTATGGCCACGTCTTTTATTCTCCTTTTGCTTATCGCATTTGGCCGTCAACCTAACAAGGGGAAAGAAAGGAGTTTGCTTATTAAGTAATTTGCGGATTTATTAAAACTTTTGCGCCTTTTGTGATGTTGTCATCGCGTCTGCTGTTTGTCACCGTTTCTTTGTTGCATGCAACTTTTACATCCCATGCCATTTCATGCTACTCCTCGCAGGCCAATTACTTGCCTAATTTTCTTGGTGAAACGCTAAATGGTTTAACATTTTAACAAAACTTATCAAAAGTTAATTGAACTTTGTGGCTTGGCGGGGCACAAGTAAAATTTCAAAGCTTGAAACTGAATCATTTGTTAATTCTATTTTAGTTCCTTGAAATTATTTTGTATTTACATCTTTGATTAACTGAAGAATGCTCTTAGCATTGATTTATTTTTGCAATTATTTTTAGGAATACGATATACTTCCACATTTGAAAATTTTGAGATAACATCTGAAATTATATTATATAAAGTTTACATACTAAAATTTTTTTCATATTTTTATCTTTTATCATTAAAACTTAAACTGTAATTTAAAATTGTTCTAAAAATATTACATTTAATATATGTTAATATAATAGAACTTTCAGAATATGACAAGAAAAATATTTGTTACTTTCTATAATAGAATATAAACTAATTAGTTATGATTAAAAAGTTAAAATACTACTGGAATTTTCAAGAAGCTTTGCCCCAATAATTTTAAATTGACTTAAGCATATTCTACATAATTTCTTTGTCCATATTTTCAGGCCTGATAAATGTTAAAGTCATTGTAAATGCTTTGACTGTCTTTATGCTTTCACCTTTCGTCGCACACTTAAATTCAAATGGAAATCTTCACGACTTTCGGTTTCAAATATAAATCAAAACAGAAATCATCACCGAAATTGCAGGACCCATAGCAGGACACGCATATAACAACATAAATCTACTTGACGCAACACGCCTCCAACTCCATTTCCAACTCCAGCTATTTTCCTCCCTCCCTGCTCAGTCAGTTCCAGAAGAAGAAGTCCCTTAGAGAGATGTGAGCTGAGCTCAGATACACAGCGGGTGCTCCCAGTGCGTCAAGATTTATGAAACAGTCAAGTATTTTCTATTTAAGTTAATAATAATCATAATAATGGAACTATGAAAATTGATGCAGCTCAAGCGTGAGTGTGTGTGTATATGTGTGGGGTGTGTTTTTGTATGTTGTTGTGTTAACCTGATGATAGATGATGTGCATATAAGCTCAAATAAACACACAAAATCGCTATTGTCTACAGTAGAATTTCTCCCCTCACATATTCGTATTCGCATACTTGCTTACAATAAAGAGAATAAAAAACCGCAGGTCGTATACGTAATATGCTGCTGAGGTGTGTGTGAGTAAAGTCTTTGCATATTTGAGCAGCTGTTTGTGCTGTTTCTGCATTTGTGACATTCACTTAAAAATTCCATTACATTCAGTTTAAATAACCACATGAGCAGACGCTGCCAAATCTTATTTCAGGCAGCGTTAAGCACACAAATTGCAAGTTGACAATGTGGCAAGATGAAAAGTCCTTCAACTTACAACTCATTAAATGTTAAAGAGCCCTCGAACAGCTGCCACTTCAAACATTATTTCTTAAAGAAAAGTCGCCTTTCACGGCCTCCGGCTACACTTACCCAACACCTCGACGGCCAGTCGAAATATTTTCCAATAATTTTGACACATCTTTATTATGAACATAGATATTGCACGTCACCCGAGAAATCATCGCCTCAAGCTCTGAAAATGCTTTGTAATTTTGTAATCAAATTAAGTTTGTGTATTTAACAAAGTTTATGTACTCACTACTTGCAACAACAGTTTGCAACAAATCGCTGAAGTAGCGAAGTGTCTCACAATATAAAGAAATAGAAGGAGAAACTTACTCCGATTTGATGACTATTTAATACTCTTTTCATTCGAATATTGATATTGATTGAATATTTCTTCATCTAAGTATTTAATTTCGTCCTCCACCTATTTTAATATTACAGTTTTGTGGAAATGTCAAATAGATTTCAATTTTCGCATAATACTTTGCGTACAATTTGAAATGGGGAGTGCCCTATTACAATGCCCAACACGAGGTAGCCCGGAGCAAAGCGAGTAAATCAAAAGCGTCAAAGAATTCACTTTTATATTATCGAAAAAGAAATCCTCCAGTCGTCATCTGTCTGAGTGCTCAAAGTACTCACAAGTCAGATTCCCTTCTCAAAATACTACAAGTTCTTAGACTGAAGCCTTAGAAGAGAAAGAGAGAGACTTTGTTGCCACACTAAATGTTTAATCAGCAGTCTTGCAACTAAATATAAACTGTCAATACCAAATATTGTGTGGTTTCGACAAAGGAGAATGTTTCTCTCAAAGCACATAAATAGATCTGTTTAAGCACAGATGTTGTGTTTGAGTATTTCAAACTTAATTTGTTTGCTTTTGCATTAGTGTGTGTACGCTGTGTGTGTGTGTGTGTGTGTGTGTGTGTGTGAGTGAGTGTATGAGTATCTTAAATGGCTAGCAAACATGTTCTGCCATGTCATTTGGTCATGTACATCGGTTTATTTATAATTGTTGGCTTGTATTTTGGGGGCTTTAAATAATTTAAATGAGCTACTTGCTTGCTTGATTTATGCTTATGTGGCATGAGTTAATTGAAATGATTAGCGCAGACTTAAT
This sequence comes from Drosophila kuntzei, assembly GCA_035042165.1. NCBI lineage: Eukaryota > Metazoa > Arthropoda > Insecta > Diptera > Drosophilidae > Drosophila > Drosophila kuntzei. Next base: position 929,097 of record JAWNLU010001549.1, on the reverse strand, counting down.
TGTAGTAGTATATGTAATCTTCTAGACTGAGAAAATGCCTATCTGTATGAAAGCTCTAATAAAAGTAGGCTAATCAGACTTTAAATTGATTAAAATCAATCTTATAATTTTGATGAGTTTTCATGTAGTGAAGCCAATTGATATTGAAAATACATAACATTTAAGGCTTAATTTTTAATAATTATCATATTATAATCTACACGTACCTTCTTCATGTCTGTTATGAGAGTTGTGTCAAAAACTGCCTATAAATTTAGTTAAATGCTGTGGCCAGTACCTGAATGATAACTAACAGAGACTATCAGTCAGGCCGTCACTGTTCAATATGCCAATCAGTGCTTCAATAACAAATAGTGGAATGTCCATCTCAAGTTCCCAAGTAGCTAGTTACCAACATTAAGCGGATCAGTTTAAATATGCGCAAAGCCTTTAAGCGGTTCTCCGACTCAGACAGTTGATGGCCAAACAATGACAGCTAGGCAACGGCAACAGCAACAACAATAACAACAGCAACAACAGCAACAACAATAACAACAGCAACTACATTTACAACAACAAACAACCTTATGGTTGTAGGAACAACTATTTATGTGTGCATAGGTATGCGATTCAAGGCAATTTCCTTAATGCTATTTGAGGAGCGTCTGGCGTCTTGCAGATGGCCATAATTAACGCACGTTGTCTGTCAGAAATTGGTATGAGAAAAGTAGTCTCTCACACACACACTCACACGGATACGAAGACTGTGGAAACTTTGACTCAAATACACACATGACAATAATAATTATTGTCTTGATTATGCTCCTGTGCATGTTTTACTGTTTTACTTATCCGAGTTTTGCCATTTAGCCAAATTGCCAGACATTTGTCTTCAGTTCCTTCAGACAGTTCAAGTTGCCGCTTGGTTGTCATCCTTCGTCCTGCATTTCTGCAGCCTTCATCCTTTACGTCTGTCGGCATTTTTTCTGCCCTGCTTCACCTTGATGATGGTCTCAGCTCATCATCAGTGCCTTGGAGTTGATGCTTAAAAGCTTTTCATTTGGCTTAATTAACTTATAACAATTTGGTGGTTTATTATCTTAATTTATAACCCCAAGGCATAAATCGTCCGTTGTTTTTCCTCTCTCATCTCTCAGTCATCTCTCAGCTCGTTTCTAATTAAACTTTAAGTGAATTTCATTTATGAACATGCCGCTTTTATGTATATTTAATTTTTATTCGAGCTTATAAGCTTTACCTTCATTGTATGTCAGTTGTTTCTTGATTTATAACTTCTTAAGGTTCAGCTTATCATAGCTTTCTATCAAGTCTCAATCCAACGACCCAATCAATTTGACAACGTAATTTATTATTCGCTCGCCTTGTCCACAAACAATCAAAGAAAAAAGCAAGGAATGTACGAATTTTCAAATCGGTGGTGCTTTGATATCTTGGAGTCAAATGTGAAGTCCTGGAGAGTATTAAATATTTACCTTTGAAGTAAGAGCTACGTATACTTAAGATTATTTTTAAATTTTACATTCACACTATTAATTAATGTACATTTCAATTACAATTTGCAATTGCTATATCAAATTTAATTATTTATTTTAAATTAATTCAAAAGTCCGTGCTTCAAATATAACTACCCTTCTGTGGTAATTTGGTGTCTACAGGGTATTGTAAACGAAATGCAACTGTAATACAACTAATTTATTTAAAATGCTCATTCATGCCATATCGAATTCTTGTCCATTCATCAAAAGTCAACGAAAAAGGACATGGGTCAAAGCCTTTTGTGTTTGCACTGACCCCAAGGACTTTCTTTGCCTTTGCCCTGCCCTGTTTCTGTGTCTCGTCTCTATCTTTCTCTCTATCTGAAGCTATGCAATTAATATTGAAAAGCTCAGCAGTATACAAAACATGATGGTATAAGCTTAGGGGTAGCTAAATATACTATGCATGCAGTCCGTCTCCAAGTGCTGAATGGACTTCATGAAGATGATGGAACTGATGAAAGCGAGCGTGTGACAAATGTCCGAAGCTGTTCAAAGATTTACAAATCTGTCTAAGCAATTCCTTGAAGCTAATTAATTGAACTTTGGCCCAGGACTTCCTTGAGATGGTCAAGGTTGACATCAAAACAAGTGTCAGCAATGCCATCTTTTGTCTGACTTAATGGAATTACTTTGGTCAACGAAATTTGAGTAAATAGATTGTTATTTACTTTATTTAGTTAATAATTGTAATTACATATACTACTGCGTGTTTAATTTATGTTCTGAGTTACAATTTCGGCTTAATTTCATAGATATTTGAAAGACATTCTGTTAGAAGAGGATTACATTAAAATGCTTAAAAATATCATGATTTGATTTGAATTTATAAGAAAGTGTAACTCAGAATTGGTTTGATCATTTTGAATACGACATATAATTTTCTTAGTTCAGTTATATGTTCATGTCTATTAATTTGCCAAATCGATTTACTTTTACTGACATCGATTACCTGTCTTGTTAAGTCTTTGAATAAATTTCAGCTGTATAATTAAAGCATCAAACAATGTGGCAATAACGAATTATCTTTGAAAAAGTGGACTTGTGTACCAATTTTATAAATTAAAGTTTTCCTTTTAGTCTTTTAAAATAAACCTTCACTCGTGCTTTCTCTCCTTCCCATTTAAATAGAAACTGTATAGTTTTTTTCTTTATCTGCCCTATTGTACAGATTTTCTAGCTTAAATAAACCGAATTTTAGATTATTCAAACTTATTCATAGAATTACTGGCATAAACATAGAGGAATATAAAACAATATTTAATTATTAATTAAAATTAAAATAATACACAATCTTTCCAAATTAGACTAATATTAATAAGAACCTGCCTACTGACGCATTTCAAATCTGGTTCATTTTCTTGAACGCCTCGTTTTGTGATTTATTAAACGTTTAACAGTTGTGGTTGCTTGAAAATTTGTCTGTCAGTCGTTTAGGGAGTTTATGGGCGTGGCATGACTTGAGCTTTTGTCGCACTTGATGTGACTGTTTAATGAGCTATAAGTATCTGGAACAGTTGAGATGAGTTTCTCTCTCTTACCACAAAGTGAGTGCCGTGAGTACCATGAGTACCACTCATTTGGGCCGTCATCGCGCTGCTAAGTATGCAACAACTTTTGACAAACGACATTTCGCCGCAATGGCAATTAATTTCTGGTCTCAGCAGCATGACAAAGCTGATTTAAACAGTAATATCTACTATATAGTATAGGGAGTACCATGGTCTATATGGAAGCAAAAGTCATGGACGTCACATTACGTCTCATTAGTGGCTCGGAATGCAGCGGAAATGATTCATTTCCGCCAGTCAAAATGAAAATGAAAATTAACAGTTTTCGGCAGTTTTCAAGTGAGTTTTTCCAAATGGCAGCAAACAAAAAAGCGACAATGTCATCCGAGAGAGGGGGGCATTGAAAGTTCCCCAATTCCCAAAATGAGAAGAAAAAAATGTATTTCAATTGAATTGATTTTGAATGCTGCCGCTGTCTGCCGCCTGTCTGCTGGCTATTGAAAAGTGCGTGCGTGTTTTTTAACGAAACCGGTGTCGGAGGGGGAAGGAGGGTGGTTAGAATTCTATAAAGTTTGTGTCTGCCCTTGTTCTCTTTGCAACTCGCACTGATTGACTTTTGCGTTGACATTTGCGCTCGGTTATCGCGACGCCGTTTGCCTGTTTGGGGACTTTTCTGACGGAGTTTTCCCTGATTTTCCCCTGTCATTTCCCCCGCATTAACTGTATTGACTGGTCCCTGTCTGTTGCTCTGTTTGTGATTCCACAATAAACGCATTATGCTGCCATTAGTTGAGTGCCAGAGCCTTCCGCTTGTTTGCCAGCTTCCGTTTCTGTTTTTGTTTGTTTGTTTGTTTACTTCGCTGTTCAGTTCTGTTCACTTTTTTTTTTTTGTTATTCTCGTTCTCGCCTAACAATAAAAAATACCATGTCCATGGGGGGTCCAGGTAGTAGACTCCACTGTGTCCTTATGAGGGCGGTAAACGCAACTTGAAAACTTTTCATGCAATGAATTGTTAATTTAGTTAAACAGTTTTCACTTTCCTTCTTGACTTTTCATTCAGGCTAACGATGGACTCCTTAACAGGCTCAGCCCATCAAATGACATTTACGTTGATTGCATTTCTCCGAGTTGCTCAGCTTTCCATATAAACTCTAGAATCTTATTGTTATAGCAGTTCAATATATATATTTGCTTGTATTGAGGCTAAAAATGTTCGACACTGTATATGTCTTAAGGCATAAAAAAAATGGACAGATTTGACTTTAATATGGAAAAGATGTTTTGGATAAAAATGTACATAGGTCAGCTTCAGTTCCTTTTAGATAATTGAGTTTTAGACAGTCAGATCTATACTTTTGGTTCGGTTTGAATTGGCTCGGCAGATTTCAATATTCCTCTTGATAGGCTTTTATATTTTACTTATATTTATTGGTTATATGTTTTCTAACGCCACAGAGATGCATGGAAAAATTAAAAAATTGATTTTAAATTTATAAATTTCAATTAAATCTTTCACACATTCTATCTTTACCTTAAATTATCAATTCCATTTTTTAGTTTCCCAGTTTTTTAAAATTCGAGTTCTTTTCTATTGAATAAAATAAATAATTATTTATAACTTTTCAAATTTTAATTATAATATTTAATTGGTGAAATGCATTTTTCTTTAAGGAAAACTTATTAGAGATATTTTTTTATTAATTTGTTGTATTTTATTCGAAAAACTATTTTCACTGTGTGAAGAATATCTTCCAAAAAAACTTCTTTACAAAGTAAAAGTCTAGTGACGAAAGGGCTTTCCTACCCCAAAATTTCTGATATCCCATTTTGTGACGAACGATATTAAATTTAATACATAAATTATTTTAAAAAAAAAATTTGGCATTCGGCACCTTGCGCAAAAGGATCTCGATTCTGTATATCTAAAATTAATTTTAATGCGCAGTGCCGAATACCAAACTTTTTTTTTTTTAAATAATTTATGTATTAAATTTAATATCGTTCGTCACAAAATGGGATATCAGAAATTTTGGGGCAGGAAAGCCCTTTCGTCACTAGACTTTTACTTTGTAAAGAAGTTTTTTTTGGAAGATATCAGAAATTTTTGGAATTTCATATGCTTCTGACATAATAAGTTTGATATAAAATGATCGAAATGCTTACATCAAATAAAAAATGATATAGTAAATTTTATATTTACTTTAACCAATTTTGGTCAGGATATATAAAACCAACCCAGATGCGTACGTTGTCAGATTGATCAATATATCTTAAAAAACAACAAAGTTTTTTTTACTACAACTTAATTTTTGGCCGATCGTTCCATGGCAGCTATATGTTATAGCAGACCGATTTGAACCAAATTTGGTCAGGATATATTAAACAAACTATAATGCATATATATGTCAGTTTGGTTGAGATATCTCAAAAAGTTTCTCATACAAAAACTTGATATTCGACAAATCGGTTCTATGGCAGCTATATGATATAGTGGACCGATTTTAACCAAATTTGGTTAGGATGTATAAGACCAACTTAAAGGAATATTCTATCAAATTAGTTGGGATATCTTGAGAAACAAAAAAGTTTTTCGTACTAAAGCTTGATTTTTTAAGTAGTATGGTAGATATGGTACATAGTTAAATGTATATATTCGGTTAATAGGCAATATCTTCCAAACCTTTTGGCTGAAAGTTATGTGTCATATATCAAAACACGCGAAATTTTACGTGTTACAACATATTGAAATTTAACAAAAATCGTCGGAGCCATTTTCTAATAAATCGCCAAAGTTTAAGCTAAAATTCCTTTTTTAAGTAGTATGGTAGATATGGTACATAGTTAAATGTATATATTCGGTTAATAGCTAATATCTTCCAAACCTTTTGGCTGAAAGTTATGTGTCATATATCAAAAGACGCGAAATTTTACGTGTTATAACATATTGAAATTTAACAAAAATCGTCAAAGTTTAAGCTAAAATTCCTTTTTTCACCTATAGCATTTTACCTCAGCACTTTGTAAAAAAGTATTCAAGGCACGTCTAAAAGCCCTCAAAAATACCTTTCTAACGACATATAGAACACATCTGTAGCTTCTTTGGATTAAAATTTATCACGTTTTAGCTATTTCCCGCTAAACTAGCTATTTCCCGCTAAAGTCGTGGAACAAACATTTCTAGATTTTTGATGAGAAACAATTCCTCATTAAAAAATTTAAGCTTTTTCAGCGCTTTCGTACAAACAAACAAACAGACAAACAAACTTTTCATCTCATTTTGAGAAGGCCCTTAAAAATTTCAAAATAATATATCTTTTGAACCAAATGTCGGATTGAAATGATCGAGGTATCATTCGACGCGTATTTTTAACAAGAATTTTTAAAAATTATAATTTTACCAAAAGGCTCCAACGGCCCCACTAGCTGCAATCATAAAACTTTGGCCCCTCCCACTTACACCCCCATATCTTACGAACCAGGTGAGTTACCAAAAGTCTTAGTATGCATTTTTGTTAGGTAAAGTTATACCTTTCGACCGGTAAATAACTCAACCTGATCGGACAGTCGTAGCAAATTTTCCATTCTGCGTGTATATATTGCTAGTCGCCTTTTGCACACTTCGTGCTGCTTTCGTCACTAGCGCGGACTGCCGTCCGCAGTGATTGGGAGTTTTCACAACTTAGTTTAAATATTTTTCTCAAAATGTTATCGATCCATGAAGGCATCGGATCTCTATTAAATTTCGCATACCTCATATCGAGATTCTACTGTACAGTGACCCGCAGATAATATACAGTTATACCCATTTTTAAATCAAAGTCCTTTTCTGCTTGATGCTCTTACAGCAACAAATGGTCAGAGTGGGTCGACAGACATGTACACTCTACTACTACTATTACTACTAACACAGAGTTGAACTTGCGTGGGGATGTCACCTACCGTTTAACGATATTTTGCTGACAGCGACAACGGATAATTAGTTTCGCTAACGAGAAAACTTCAACGTGCTTGCCCCACACACACACACACACACACACACACACACACAAACGCACACACAGACATTAACATCACACTTGACACTCCACATAACTCCAAACAGTTGAACTCAGCTCAGAAGCTCCGTCATTTCGAATGGCAGCAACAGGATGAACAATCCGCCGGAATCCTTTGGGCACGCTTCAGTGCGTGCGCCTTGCAGCTAATAAAATGATTATGTGTTGTTTTTATGCTCGCCTGAAGCAAAAGGACCAGTCACATTGTTGCCACGACATCTGGCAACAGACAACACAACCTCATAAGGCTATATGTAGTTGTCCCTATTCTGGGCACTTTCAAAACAATTGCCGCGATTGTTTACATAATAATGACGACAGCATTTTTTATGGACTGCCAACATTTCAGCTACATAATTGATTGACAGCAATTGCCAGGATATTAAAAGGATTTCACACCAGCAAATGGAGCACAAATTGATGCACTTTGCTCATTCCTTTTGTTTTTTTTTTGGCTATAAGTAAATAATTAGTTTTTAATGTGTTAAATGGGGCATTTCAGTAATTGAACTCGATTGGTAGTATTAATTTTATTAAAAATTTTATTTTTTAATATTCTTATTTCGGGCTTAAATGAAATTGATGTGAAAGTGATATTTGGAATATAACCCACATTTTTAAACTATTTTCCTACTTGCAAGTATGTTTAGTAAAAGGATTTTTCATATCATAAAATTCGAGCAATACTTGAAATATTTATATCAATTTATATTTACTTATCTTTCATCTACATATATAAAATTCTTTGTCCTGACTGACTCACTGACACATCACGTGTAGGCCAAACGGCTAAAGGTAAAGAGCTGAAATTTTCACACAACATAGCTGAGACAAGACGGCATTTTTTAAAATTCCACCTGGAAGTGTGTTTACCTGAGGTTAAAAGATCATGGAATTGCTTTGTAGGAAAAACTTGTTTGTTTCTTGAGACATCTTAACCAAACTTACAGATTATATGTTTGGGACTGTCTGTATCATTCTTACCAAATTTGGTCAAAGTCGGATTACTATATCATATAGCTGACATAGGAACAATATAATGCAAATTAGTAGTCGTAGATTAGTATGAAAATTGTTTTTATTTCTTAAGAAATCTCAACCAAACTCTTACTAAAGGTTACTTTGACTAGTATTTTCATAAAATTTTTCACGCACCCCTCTAATGACGGCAACAGCAACCCAATGATTAAACTTACATTAAGCAAATTTTTCGTAATGCATTTTGTCTTTTATTTTTATTTTTCCGGCATGTTACTGAAACCGCTCATAACCAAACCTTGTTTTTCCCTTACCCCTGCCTTTTGTCTATTTGACTCTTGCCTGCATTCGCGCATACCGGAAGTGGCTGTCGATTTGCAACAAATGGCTGCCGGATGTTGCCACATGGTGCACGTGGTTCTGTTTCTTTTTTTTTAAATGGTACTCTAACCCTTTGGCAATTAATTGCCTAGCACGTAATTATTTTGTAGTTAAAATGGGCGCGGTTATCCACACACACACACACACACACACACACACACATAGTCACTCTTACACATACAAACACACGGCATAGTCCATGCATAATTTGGGTTTTTGCAGCTAATTAAAAGCGCGTTGCTTTGTTGAAATTAGACGCGAAAGGCAGTTTATGGGGAAAGAGAGTATGGAGAACGGCGAAGGAATACGGAAAGAGAGTCAGTTACAGGTGGAGAGTTGTGACTTCAATTAGCGCAATGTTTTAGCGATTGTTTGCGTGGCGTTGTAAAAGTAATTTAAATGAATATTGCCTACTTTTGTGCGCCGAAAACGTTTTCTTGCCAATTAATTGCAATTTAGCTAAATTTGCATCTGCAATAGCATACATTTAGGAGATGATTTTAAAGGCATATAAGGGTTGCATACTTTTATGTGCTAGAAATGTGCTATGAATGATAATATTTTTTTTTAATATGGCCACAATTTGTGTTTATCTAGCTTCGTTACGAATTTATTCAATATGCACTGAAATTTCGTTCTTGGTGAAGATTGAAAATGTGAAAATCGGGTTGAATTTCATTAGCTTAAAGACATTATATTTTTTGCCCACGTTCGTGTGCTGAATACTCCTTCTTTGAATATAAATGAGTTATTTATCAAGTAAATGTACTTATGTAAAATGAATTACAAGGATTTTACTATTTTCTTGGATTGGAGTAAAATAACATAAATGAAAACCAAATATGGTGCATACCTTTAATTGTTGTAAGAGCCATTTTTCTTTCTCTACAATTTTACACATAGTATTAAAGCTGTTGTTTAAATGAAATTTGTTAAATTTTAATTTTAAGTCCGTTTAGCAGTTATTTGGTTAACTGTAAGGCAAATAATTAGAAATAAATTTTAATTTGATGAATTCCCCTCACTTTAGTAATTAAAATCATAGTCGGTGTTGTGTTTTTAATTTCATAATTATGGCATTTTTATTTGCATTTTAATTACTACATTGTAAATACGCGTATTCAATATCAATAATTACACATAGACATACACTTAATTTCAGTATTTTCTAATGGATAAACAACATACGAGAACGGATATATTTTTATATAAGTACGCACTTAATGTATGCACTTAATATTCGTATTACAATATTTAATATGGTAGATGGTATAATGGTATAGGGAGCAGTCAAATATAAATGTATATCTAATTGTCTGCCAATTGCAAAGTGCAGTTCATTAGTGCGGCAGTTTACTGTTACAGTTGCAGTTCTAATTATTTAAATACATATATGTTAATATTTATGAGAAATGGGTTAGAAATTGATTTTAGATTGTAAATTGAAGGAGTTTTTGCCATATGCCTAATGGTGGTATTTATGATCTATATATATATATACGTAAATATATATATTATTATTTATGTGTATGTATGTATTTAAACAACAACTAAATAATGGTTAGCTATAATTAGTGGGGCTTTCTAAATTACTATATGCACAATTTTATTCACTTGTTGTCTCTCTAAACATAATTATTCGCATATTTGAATATTCAATTAATGTTTCGAGTATGTCTAGCCTTATTAAAATATTTACACTTAGTAACTAAACATATATATATATTCATGTTCTTTAAATTTACATAATTTATATATACGCATATATTTAATTATCATAATTATCATTTATCTGTTAAGTAACAATCTAACTATCCATCTACATAAGCGCTGGCTTTTGGCTGCCTGCATACTTGGAGGAACTTATCATACGTTTTCTTTAACATTTACAATCATTTATATCTAGAACTAAGCCTAAGAAAGCAATTAAAGAGACAGATAGTAAAAGGGTGTATAAAGAGTAAGTAAGAGGGAGCGAGAGAGAGGGAGAAAGCGAGAGTGGGTTTAGTAAGTCTATCACTAGCATAAAATCAATCGCCGCATAGATTGGCACACATTTTGCTTTTACCAAGTCAGCTTTTCATTTGAGTAGTTGAAGAACGAAACCGATTCGAATAAATTCTCTTTAATATAACGTTTATTTTATATTTTAAATTAATCGTTTTACTTAGTATACCCACACACAGTTAGTCTCAGTCGTAGTCACAGCTAAGTGACAAATCAATTTAAAACAAACAAAAGTCAAATGAATGCTCAAGAATCACAATAAAAATAAGTTCATAAGTCTCAATCAAAAAAGTGCATTTATGTAAGGATGTCAAAAGCACATGAAAGCTCTGCTAACGACTTATTGTCATTTTTTGAGGTCAAAAGGCAACAAGTCGCTAAAACGTCTAAACTATGTAGTTAGGAGAGTTAAAGAGCATATTAAATTTACTTATCAATTTGAATATGATATAAATTCAGAACGCACATGAAAGCTTTACCAGCAATTTAAAGCACGCTTTTAATGCACTTAAAACTGAAATCTCAAGCCGTAACTATCAAAAGTTTCTAAAAAAAATTAAGCTTAAAGCATAAGGCTTGGCTATCAATATGTTGCTCTTCATATTATAATTTCCATATTCTAATGCATCTGAATTAATCTATTGTAAATTGTATGAACTCAGTTTTAACCGCTGTCTAAAGTCACTGTGTGTAGTATACGCCCCATATCCTCAATCCTTACTCAAAATTCTCAACGCCGCCGTTGTTAAAGCGTTCACACCAAGCAAGCAACTCTCGAACTTCCCTCGCATAGAGCTGATCCTGCGTTTGGTCGGACAGCTGACCTGGCACCTGACCCAGCTGATTGTTTGATGTTGCCAGGGGTCAGACATTGTGGCAGGGTTGCTGACTGCTGCTGCCGCTGCCAGAGTTGCTCAGCAAACTGCGTTCACTTGCCACACTGCCCGGTGCATAGATCAGTTCACTTGCCTCCTTGGTTAGAGGCTCCTCGGCATGCACCTTGCGGCTGCCACGTGTGGATTGAGAACGCCAGGATTGCGGCTCCATGGGCTGTGGATGTTGCTGCGAGTGTGGTACCAATGGCAGCAACTGTTGCTGCTGCTGGGAAGGCTGTTGCTGATCATCCACTTTAACGTAGAGACGCTCCATGTCGTCCAGATCACCATCGGCTGTGTGATACAACGCCTGCTCATCCTCATGGGACATCAACATGGCCATTGGGGAGGGGGAACCACCGCAACCCGAGTCAGCCAGGCCATTATAACAGAAGGAGGAACCGTCCAGGTCAAGCAAGTTCTGATGTTGATTCTTGGCAAGCGTTTGATCCAAGTGTGCTGTCTGTGTTGGCACTTTAAAGCGTGCACTGTCCCTGCCAATGCTGCAACCATGTGGCAACTGTTGGCGCCGCACACTTGCAAATTGTGACGAGTTGCCGCCAGTTGTGGATGATTGCTGTTGTTGTTGCTGTTGTTGTCCAGGTGCTGCCTCGTAGGTGTGACAATTGCTCAGCTTATTTTCTGTGATGTGCATGTGCACGTGCTTGTCCTTGGGATAATAATACTGATCCGAATAGACGGACCTCGCACCTGAAGTATTACTCGGATAGATCTCGCCAGTCGTTGACATTTGCTGATAGATGTTGGCACTGGAATGCGGCTGTTGCTGTTGTTGTTGCAGCTGCTGCTGCTGGTGTTGCTGCTGCTGTTGATGTTGTTGTTGCTGATGTTGGTAATGCGGATGCATGGGCCGTTGCATGCCATAGGAACCGGGCAATGCCGCTGGGCCTGGACGCTGCTGATAACGCGGCTGTTGCTGTTGCTGCTGCTGCTGTTGTTGCTGCTGCTGTTGCTGCTGCTGCTGACCGGGATTGAGTATTGCCGAGGTGGCATATGGCGCTGGTGAGGCATTGCCGTGACGTCCATATTCGCTGGGCGCCTTGCCAAAGCTGGACACCTCCGCATAGTCTGTCGGTATGTTGGAATATTCTCCCACGTAGCTGCAAATGAAGAGATAAAACAAAAACAAAAAAAATACAGTTATTGCTGTTGCTTGTTTATTACAAAAATTCCCACGCCCACAGGGATGAGAAAGGGGAGGAAGGTGAGCAGCCAAAACAAATTTTTCAGCTGCCCATTTTTCGGTTATAAATTTGGTCGAGAAGGATGGAATTTATAGCGTGCGGTCTACACGCCACAGACGGAAATTTGCATTTCGTTTTGGCCCGGCCGGAAGCAGATCCGTACATGGATCCATACACACACACACACACAAACTCTCACACTTGGACAGGCGCGTGCTCATGTGTAAAAATTAAATTTATTTCGGATTTAACATTTGACATATTTACACCTGCAGCTGAGGTACTCAGCTCTTTATAATGTGCTGCAAATGGATCTGGCTCTAAGCAGAGATAACACTTATCATCAGCTACAACTTGGCCAAGTACGCCCTTAAATAAATTAACTTAATGCAATAGCAAAAAACAATAAAGTTCTTAGCTATTCAATACCCTGTTAACAGGACTATTTTTACATGTCTTTTTCAGTAGTGTGAATATTTGGATTTTTAATTAATTTGTAGGATTTTGAATTTATATGTTAAGATTTAAGTCTTCTAGATTTTAAAATTAAATCGATAAAGTTTTTACAGCAAAAAACTCAAATGGAAAATGTGTGAAAATGTGAATAGATTTTAAAAAAGTTAAAATAGTTCATTTATTTTGTAAATATCAATTTCAAATAGAGCGGAACTCAACTGTAAATCATTCATGCAAAATCTGTTATATCTCTCCTATCTTGCCCAGCACTCAAGATACCCTTTTCAATCCATTTTTATGGTGCCCTAGGATTAAAAGGTGTAAAATGGCCACCCACACACGAATATTTTAGCATCATTTTCGTATTTAAATACTGAAAGCGGATTAAGCAGCAGTCCCGGAAAACAGTTAACGAAATAAAAGTAGAACGAAAACTCAACCAAAAGCTGGCAAAAAAACGAAAAGATATACGAAGTATTGATGGAGTTTCCATGGCGCAGTCGACGTGGAAAAACTTCAGTGCGTGCATTTCAAAATACGTTTTTAATGCCCTTAATGAGTTTTCATTTGGCGAAGGGAAATGTCTGCAATGAATGAATCGCCGTTGGTGGCATAGATGAGAGGCAGGTTAAATGTCAGTGAAAACTACGAGTATATAATAACAGTAAGTAGCTAAGAGGTAAACTGATAGCCCAAAGCGAAAGAATACATAAAAAATTATGTTTGTAGAGGTATGATACCAGATACTTTTAAAATTGGTATAATGGCTTAAATTTCATAACTACTTGTCGACGAAGTAAATAAATACATTTTCTTATATGGATGGTTATATTAAAAACACAATAAAACACAATTTCTTATTGACAAGTAATTAATTACTTTACTCGTTAATATTACTCACTTCTAATGAAATGACTATAAAAAGGTATATTCGCTTTTCAGATTTAATTTTCGTAGAGTATTCTGCACTCGTTTCGAAGATTGAAACAAAATTGACGCTTAAAAATTGCATTTAACTGACCCCTGCACATATGATATTCATTAAAGTGCGATTACTTTTATTGTTATTATTATTGTTATTGTTATTATTATTGGACTTTTCGCTCACTATTTTGTTGCAATTATTTTATATTAATATTTGTGTTGAAATGCGCACATTTTCAATTTGGATTTTTAATGACTAATTAAGTGTGCGAAAATAATTATAATTATCTCGAAAAAATTTATGTACAGAAGTCGCGCGGAAATAACATTTAAAATATGTATGAAAATGTGGACAATTTATATAAATTATTTTCATTTCTGTTTTTTTTTTTTTTTGATTTTTATGTCGACTGTTCAGCTTTTCGCGCTTGATTGACACTTAATTGCCATTTGGTAGACAGCAGCTGAACTGTCATTGATTTGTCGGGGATTTTACACTGGATAAATTGAAGGGAATTATTACGAAAGCATTTGAAATGTGCATAGAAAATGCGAAAATTATAGATTAATTTAAACCGAATTTAAAGCAGTTTAATAATAAATGTATTAAATAAATTGTTATTGAATTATTTAAGAGCACTTTCGACATTTTTCGAGAACTCGACAACCTTTATTGCTCTTGGGTAATTTGCAGCTTTTGTGGCCAGTATTAAATTGGCCACAAATAAATAACAATTACGGTTTAGCCAATTTCAGCTGAAAAACTACACAAACATTTGCGCATACTAAACAAATCTGCAAAACGCAAACAATTATTATATGCATGCTTTTCCCTGCGTTTCAATTGCCAGACAAATAAATTAGCTATGCCTGCAATTGCTAGATGACCCCAAATACAGCGTCAGCCTGTTCTGATTAGCCATTCCACAGGCCATTTCAAACAAATAAATTACGAGTATGCCAAAAACATAAAAAAAATGAAAAACATATTTCGGTTAGACTCCAGAAAGTATGCTTCACTTTTCGCTGGGTAAAATTATGTGATTATACGAATAGCAATAGAGCATTAAATAAATTAATTTTAAATAAATTATATTACATTTTGGAAAACTATAAATGGTATCAAGAGTTACACATATGTATGATTATAAATGTTTTATTTTAATATTATCCATCAATGTTATAAATAATGGGAGCATTCAGCAGGTATTTTTGATTCCAAATCAAAATATGTCTCAGCTTTCAGTCCAATTATTAGATATAAAAACATTATTGATTAAAAAATGCTCGATCAAGCAAACGAATAATTAATAGTAAATAAGAATGTAAATATTCGCATCAATCAAAGCTGTTTATCAATTTCAAAGTAAATTCCCTTTACAAAATAATGATTATTTAGGTAACGAGTACCACAGGAATTCCATAAAAATTCAAATAAATTCAAATGTAAACAAGAAATACACTCTCTACAAGGCAAACAACACTTAAAGCTGACCAGTTAAAGCTGTTTCAAGGTAGAGCCAACTACTCAACGCTCTGATAATTACATTTGTGCCCACGGGGAGCTGAAAACTATGCAGCTACTCTGGAAAGTGCCCATTGGGACACTCTGAATGTTCCATCGTTGGGAGGTGTCCACTTCCAGTACCAAAAATCAACATAAATAGCGCGCCAACATCTCCATTTCTAACTTGATTTCGTTGCCGCCGACAAAATCAAAAAGGCACAAGCAAAAAAAAAAAAAGAAAATGTTACGAAAATTTTTCGACGCGCCAGAAAAATGCAATTTCACAGTTTGGTGAATTTTTATTGTCGTCGCTTTTGAGTGGGTCCCCAGTTAAATTCAGTTCTTTTTATTTTCATGATTTTTTTGTGTTTTGTTGCAAAAAACTTACCGCTGATGGTTGCGTTCGCTGGTGTGTCCATGAATATCATCGATGTTGCCACCGTTGGCGCTGCCCGAGGCGATGCCAGCGCCTGCACTTGCACCACAGACGGGGGCATAGTCGGCAATGTGATCCTTCTGCATATCGAGGGTGTCGCCGCTGGGGGAGGTGCGCCACACCATGCCACCGGTTGAGGCATCCAGCCAGTAGCCGTTGCCATTGCGCGTCGATAGACTCGGCATTTTGAGCACGTCGTTGGTGTGATTGCCTGCAGGTGAGATGAGAGAGAGAGAGAGACAGATTGAGAGAAGGAAACGTGGTGAGACAGAGCAATTAAATGTTTTGCAACAAATTGTGAAACAAATGAATTGTAGCCGGAAATTAAAAAAAATACAAAAGCCTTTGTTCAATGTTCCCAAAAACATCATCGCAACATGTTTATTTAATTCGAAAATGTCGCTTTAAAAAAATTTAAATATATCTTGTATATATTTTTAATTTATTTGCACTTGAGACAACTTTTTTATTGTGCAATTACGAGTTCATAAAAATTGGCGAAATTGCAGCGAAAGTGTTTTTGCGCTGTCTTTTGGGATTTAAATGTTGCGCTGCAAAGCTATAAATTCAGCGCATTAAAATAATATTATGTCAGTGCGAGATGCGGGGGCGTATGCGCAATTTCCCTCACTTTGTCACACACACACACACACACATTAAAAAATCAAATAAATTATTGTCAATTTTCCAGTTGTCGCCCTCCCTCTACAAAAATACGTTCATACTTTCGAGCTGGACACAGAAAAAAAGTAAAAATGTAACAAATATAAATAAATATTGCATTAAAAATGCACCAATTAAACTGTCCCCGGGTTATAGCTGGACATCAGGCGACTATTTTATGGCTATTGTTATTCTCCTCATTGTTGTTGTTGCACTTTTATTGTCTATGGCTGCCGTTCAGGTGAGGTGCCCCTGGAAAAGCTTTGCGCTTTTCCCTGCTTAGTTTATGTGGCAACTGGCGCCCCATGAATATGCAACTCCTTTTTTTTGCACTTGCTTGAATTGTCGGTTAGCTGCGGCTTGTTCAACAATCCGAAAGTTGAAAAGCAAAATTGTTCTCCCTCCCCCCTTAAACGGGTGCGAGCAAAAAATGGTATTACAACTATATTGTGAACTATAGAAATTGAAAATAACAGACGGATGGGTTTGTAGAGCTTAACGAGCATTGTTTTTAATGCTATTGTTTTTAATAGAGCACAGATTTTAAAGTTACTTCACAGAAAATAACGTATTAAAATAGTTTTATAGTTTGAGCATGTGTCAAGAAATATTTAATGAAAGCATATTCAAGATCAGAATAATAGTTGAAGATGATAAATAGCAAGAAAGTGATTCAGAAATTTATTTTAATAGTAGTAGATTGACGTAAATAATCAGTCAAAGCTATGAGTACATTTTTTATATACATATATAGTTTAGAAGATTGTGGTACCAGTAAAAATGACTCATTGAAGTAGTAGTTTTAGGAGTACTAAATAGTAGTAGTAAAAAGCAAAATTAATGCATTTTATAAATCTCTCTTTCTAAAATCGAAATTCAATAAATGAAGAAATAAATATACTATAATAAAATCAACTTATTGTTCTATACGTATAAGAAATTGTAAAACCAAAAGTTAAAGTTCTACAAGTCTATTTTAACTTTCTGCCATTTCTAAATTTTCCTTTATCACACATCACAACTAATTGATTTAATCCAATTTTCGTTGCAATTGCAATTTTCACTCCCCATCAGTTGGAGAGCTAAATTTATATGTGGATCTGCCGCAATCTCTGACAATCGCTTACTACTGTGTGCAACCAGCTAAGCCAACCAAAAGCCTAAGCAACAGTGCGACATTTGGTAGTCAACACACAGGACACTCTATCTATCCCTTTCCCCACCCAACAGTTCCCTCCCTCTTCACATTTGCCGCAATGCTGCTAATTTCAATTAGACCACAAGGTCTGATTCTCTTCCCCTCGACAACTCGAAATGCTGAACATGCCAGGGACGCACAGCCAACTTGTTGGTTAATAATGCACACAAAACTAAATGCATAATTGCACCAAAGAGGAGTGGAGGAAGAGAAGGAAGGGGGAAAGAGGGGAACAGAGGCCGTCACGTGCAAAATGTTAATTTCTATTATGCGCTCGGCACGAAAATTCGTGCTGCTAAAATATTTATTCGCACCTATTTTGTTGTGCGGTAGTGTGCGACTGTGTGTGTGTGTGTGTGTGTGTGACTCGTGAACAATGCAAAATTAGCGTTATTTATATATGCAAATGTCTCTGTATGTGTGTGTGCGTGTGTGTGTAGGAAGGAAGTTCCACTCGCTGCCCGCAACGGATGCAGAGCAGCAGTTCCCCCGGAGAGAACCAGGGATGGTACTCACCTCTCATGGTATTAAGTGCGGACTGCTTCATCATCGTGTGCTTGCGCTTCACAAAGACCATGGCGCCAAAGGATAACATCATGATGGCCAGTATGGCGCCCAGGAGTATTATGAACCAGGGCTGTGTCAGCACATCGTTAACATGCTCCTGATTGATGGGATAGCTGCAACCACAGAAAAGTTAGAATTTTTAAATTATTATAGTATTAAATTTTTGTAAAACAAATTTTTTTTTTCTTTGGATACGATTGACATTTGAAATAAGTAAATATAAAATAATAAGTTTGAATAAGCATTAATTAAAAGATGCAAAGATTTATAATGTTCTTAAAAATTGTTAATTCTGACATTAATACATATTTTCATTATTATTAAACTTTTATATTTAATGTTAACTTGAATGGTTTCTTTAATTTTAAATGTATCATCGTTAAGTTTATTTCTTGAGTCGACTGTCACAACAGAGAAAAAAAATAAATAAAGCATACATTCAAATCCGAAATTTGAATTGGAATACTGACAATACTGACACTTGAAGTTAAATAAATTAAAAATTAATATTTTAATTTGTAGATAAAGTTTAAATTCATAAATAGATTATTGAACTTACCGCTGATTGATGAACGGATCGAGACGCTTCGTTATTGGATCGAGTCGCAGTGTGGCAGGCACACAATAGGGTCCAATGCCTGCATTATTGCCCGCTGCCACGCCCACCGTGTACATAACGCCCTCAGTTAAGTTGGCCAACACCAAAGTAGGCGAGGCAGCATCAATTGTAACATTTGTCAGAATTCTCGAGAAATTGTGAGCTGTATCGATGCCACGCACAATAACATGATAATAGAGCAATAGACCTGGAAAAAGCGTTACAGATTAAGGTATACAAAAAGTGTTCAACAAAAAGAGAGATGGCTAACTTACCATGCTGTTCCTTCAGCTCGGGCGCCTTCCATTTCAGGAACACCGCGGAGGCATTCAACAAAACAGCCTCCATGCCAAATGGCGCATCATTGGGCACTGAAAAATTACAGAAAATATGAAATGATGATTTAGGTTTGCGGTTCATTTGGGGTTCAGTTTAGGGTTGTCGATGCGTTTTTGATTGTTTTGCGCCAGCAGCTGGCAAAGTCTAATGAGTTCCTTTTCTACCTCATACTTTATTTTTCCTCTCCCACTAATTAATTGCCATTTAGTTGGTTAGACTTAAAGCGGGAAATAGTTTCTCACAGTTTCCGGGTCCCTTGTGACACACATGGAAGGGTCTATTTTTAGTTGAGGGAGGGGATTGCATACATCAAGTGAGTGCAACTCACGTTGTGCCACACTTCTAAAGCTCATCTTCATTTGTTTATTTATTTCCTTCACAACTCCCACAACCGTTCCAGTTCTCAGTCTCAGTGTCTCCGTCTGGTTGAAGCAATTTCTTTAAATAAACACACGTGCGAATGCGAAACAAAACAACAAGAACAACAACGACAACAGTAAAAAGCAACGTCTGTAAATAGGTGCAACGTCTAGGTATATATCTATAGGGTTAGCAATACTTAGGATCCGAGTGTTGCTGGCATTGCTTTCTCCTCATCTCCTTCCATTTCTTCACTTCTCTTTTTTTTGGCTTTGTTCAGCGACATGCTAAAGTGCTTGTCAGGCTTTTGTCTGTATCTGTGGGGATTTCCCTTACTTTCATTTTTTTTTTTTGTTCTTTTTCTCTTTTTATGTTTAGACGTAGCTGATGACGCGCTTAACACGTAGCTACTATTGTGTGGCATATACGACCCGGAGGCAATTGCTGTACAAATGTGTTGCACGTTGCAATTGGCGAAAACCAATTGGCCAAAATGGCAATTGAAATGTTTTTCGCGACTATTAGAGTATTAGTCAAAGGGTTAAACAGAGAATAGAAACGTAGTCAGTTTCCAATTCCAATTCTTTTATCTCATCTACAAAATAAGCACCCATTTACACAGAATGGGTTTCATGTTTTCAAATGTTAACTTTTCATCAAATGAAAAATATGTTCGTCCTACAATTTGTATATTTTTCTTTTAAATTTCTCTATTAGAAGTCGAGCCTATACCATTATTAGTTTAACTACACAATCATTAATTGTGACATACTTGTGTTAAAATTCTCAGGAAAATCATTATGTACATTGGCATTATTTGAATTTTGTAAATATTTTTTTGAACGCATTTCGAACTATTTTTTTACATTTTTGTTTTATATCATTCTTAAGAAATCGAAAAGAAATCTTAATCTACATTTATCTAGGCACTTTATTCTATATATTTTTTATTCTACTTATATACTTTATATACACCTCTTCCGGCCACTTCATTTAAATACCCTATTTTCTATTTCGTTTAGGAGTCTACTCATTCTTTAATCTCATTTTTTTTATTGTAAAATGATCTACTAAATTTACAGGGCATTTGGAAGTCGCTTAAGCACTTTGACTCAATTTCTGTTAACATATTTTTCTGCACCTGTATCCTTGTGTGTTCACTTCCGTTTTAACTGAAGGACTTGTGCTGAATGCTTCCTGTGTGGCTTTTTCCTTAACAGGACTAACAAACGTGCACCAAATCTGCAATTGCAACGAACTGCAGCTATTTTCGAACCACTGTGCACAGTGGAATGGCAGTTTAGGTTGTGAAGAAAAAGTGCGAGAGGAGTGGGAGAGACTGTTGGGCGATGTGGCATGTGCAACACAGCAACAGCAATAATTGTTGTTTATCTTTATACAATTGCGTTGGCAATTTCTTTGAGTTGTTGTTGCTGCTGTTGTTGTTGTCGTTTTTGTTGTTGTTGTTGTCAGCAAAAGTCAGACGCGCAAGTGGAAATGTGATGCATACGAAATGAGTTTTGATTTGAAGAGCCAGACATTGCAACACAGATCCCTTGCTAACTAAAACCGACGACAGAGGGCGCTTTTGGTGCCGTGTGGCATAAGCGCGACGTTTGTGCATTTTATATATTGCAGCTGCCACACCGTTTGTTGACTTACTTGCGGCACTGTCTCCCTTACTGTCTCTCCTTTTTTCTGACATTTGCCTGCCTGAAATTCCTGAATCTGTCTTCTGTTTTTAGCTCTTTCCTCTTTTTATTATCTTCATTTTTTGTTTTTGCTTTTTGTATTTAATTATTTTTCTAAAAGTCCCTCATTGAGAATTGTTCACATTTTGGTTGCGCTCTGTTGAAGTTTTCGGTGATAAAATGAAGTGATAAACCTGTCTGCAAAGTTTCGATTGTTGAGTTGGCATTTTTGCATTTTACCAACGCCAAAAAAAAGGCAAAGAGAAAAGCTGAAAATATACGTTGAAATTCTGGACAGTCCTATCAGGTGGCATCTGTGGGATATGTGTCTTAGTCAAGAGGTAACAACTCGAAAATCAGTAATCCGGCGAAAATTTAGTTGTAACGTATGTATATGTAGCAGGTTTGATAACAAATTATCAATAAGTTTGGCTTAAATCAAGTAAGAACAGGATGATAAAGTTGTCTTTATAGAAATGGAGAGTATTAATTATTCTAACTATCTATAAAAAAGGAAATGAGACAACATCGGCAAGACCCAATTGTACATCAGCAACATCAGATCATCAAGAGTTTTTTTTATTTTCTTTCCTGAAGAGTTTTTTAGTCAAAATATAGGAATAATTGGTAGAGAGTGCTTTACCAAGTCGGTTGGTAAGCTTGACACAATATTATTTGAGCTCAGAATTATCAAACAGTCTTATCAAGTTGCTATAATAAGAAAAATTGCGAATATCTTCTTCCTAATCTGCATTCGTGGATGTGAAAATTGCATTAAAAAGTTCTGCCGACAGTTAATCTCTACTTAAAGATCTTAGAAAAATCTTTTATCCTCAATAATATTCATAAACTGATATTTAAATGAAATTCTTTAAGTTATTGTAAGCTAACTTTTGATGAATGTCAACATCTAATTAGTTGAGACTGAATTAACTAATTTCAATAATTGAAAAGGTAGTATAAAGTCTTCCTATGGATTCCATAAATTCCTGGCATAAAAAGCACCGCATCAAATATGCCACATGAATTGGCTCTTGAGCTCGTCACCCACGTATATTGAACCTACGTTCCAGCCGCGTATCCTATCGATATTCTTTATCAACTGAGCCTTCGACTGATTCGCTTTTATTTTTTGACATTGCTTCAATGGTTGACATACATTTTATTTGCCAGCCCCCGTTTTTTTGGTTGTATTTTTAATGCGAACCCTCGAAATGATATGCGATTATTGGAACCCGCATGGCAGCTGGGATAAGGATAAGGCCAGGACGAGGCAAAGGCATTTATATCCTTTTATTGAATTGGTTTATTGTTGCAATGCATTTGTCACAACTACCCCCTGCTTTTCCTCTTCGAGGGGTTGCTGTTTTTTTGGTGGTTGGTTGTGAAGGTATTTATATGGTTTGTTGAATATTTCCTCACATGGTTCATTAGACTTGAGGCAACTGAAATATTTGCCTACTTTTGTCCACGCATAAATATTACATCAAAGGAGGAAAAGTTGAGTGGTGGAAAAGGGGGTGTACTTACCATCTTCGAGGGTGCGGGCGAGGCGTGAGTTTGAAGGTTTGCCCTCAACGGATTTGTAAAATGGCACAATGAAAAATTCATAGAGCGTATACTGCAACAATCCTGTCAGCGTACAGGACGACGCGCCACCTCCATTCAGTATCGTCAGCATGCGATATTTGTTGCTAAACAAGGAGGATATTGATTGTTGTTGCTGTTGTTGGGAGGATTCCATTGCATCACGTTTTCCTGCTGCGGCAATATTTGGTTTTGTCGAAATCAAAGCCGAGGCGGAGGCGGCAGCTGATGACGAGAAGGAGGAAGAGGAAGAGGAGGTACCAACCGAGGCCAATAGAGGATTGGCATTGGAAGTTACAGGCTGAGGATTGTTTGTTATGGGATTGGGCAACTGCCTGGCATAGATGTAGAAACCCTCGACGTATTTGCCATTGATGATCTGCATGTAAAACCGGAAAGGCATTTGAAGTGAACTGTATCCCAAAAACGGGAACTGGTTTTAGGCACTTACCTGCCAAGTCAACTTCATGCTGGTCGAGTCCACAACGCTGGCATTCGTGAGTTCCACAACATCGCCGGACAACAAACTGGCGCGTGCCTCGCTCAGATCCAAGCCGCTATTGAAATAACGCTACAGAAGAGAGGAAGAGTGGAATTAGCGGATATGGTCAAATTCCGGAAGATAACTACTTACCGTGCCCACAGCCATGGGCTCCGACATTGGACTGGGCAAGGACAATCCGTGTGAGTTCTCGGCGCGTATCAGGAAGAAATAATTAACACCCGGCACAAGGCCCAGTTGAGTGTACGTCGTATTCTGTATCCGAGTGCCGACTGCCACCCAGCCATCGGTTTCATTCTTGCCAAACATTTCCACCACATAACCCACCAAACTGGATGCGCCCACTTTATTGCTGCGTGTCCAGCTTAGAGTGACCGAATCCTCGCCCTTCTCCACCAACTGAGGTTTTCCCGGAGGTCCCGGATAGGTAGAGAGTTCAGGTGCCCGATAGAACTTAATGTTCGGATTGGTAGGAGTATCCAATCGAAGGTAACCACTCCAGGAGGATTTGCCATTGCGATTGCTGGCCACACAAGTGTAGAGTCCTTCGTCCTCATGACGTTGCAGATCGGAAATCGTCAGAGTGCCGGCATCGGACAGATTGCGTCTTTCGTGCTCCTGCACATCGATGGGTATGCCATCCAAATACCAGGAGATCTGTGGAGCCGGAGTGCCCAGGGTGCGACAAGGTAGCACCACAATCGACTTGACGGGCAGAGTCTGATTAACCGGACCCTGTTCAATAATCGGAGGCGGGAGCTCAAACTGTGTGTCCACATTGACCACGGTCCGACTGCTGACACTTCCGACCGCATTGAGGGCATTGCAGACGACAACCTTGCCGGAATCCTCGCGAGCGAAGCGTGCAATCGAAAGCACCGATCGACCCTCGGGAGTTAGGGTTACCTCCAGGCGACCGTCCCGATAGCCCGGCAGAAGCAGGGAGCTATTACCCTCGACAGACCAGTAGAGAGTGGGACGAGGATAACCGCTGGCTTGGCACTCGAATAGCACCTCATCGCCGATCTCCACCAGCTGATTCTTGGGACGTGTAATAAATTTCGGGGGTGCTAAAGGGAAAGGACAAGCTTAGGAATATATTGTTGAGGGTTAGGTCAATTAATTTACCGTGAACTGTGAGAATGCCCGTGGCCGTAATTGAGCCGACCGCATTGTCCGCCTCACAACTGTATTCGCCCATGTCCTCGAGCGTGACGTCGTCCAGCTTCAGACTGCGGTCCTCAAGTATGTGCACACGACCTGTCGGAAGAAGCAAGAGGAAGCAGCAAAGAGATGAAGAGACAGAGAGGGGGAACATGTCAGTAAAGATTCATGTGAGTTTGAGTTGTTCGACCAAAACTGAAAAAAGCGAGCAACTAAAACACGCCGACATCGACATCGTCTTCTTCTACTTCGTTAGTAGTTCAAGTAGCGTAAAAATGGCCAAGAGAGGGGAAGGAGAAAAGGGCGTGAGGACTCTTCAAATAACCGCAGCAAAGTAAGCCAAGAAGTGGGGGAGATTCCACCTTTAGTGGTGCTTCTTCTTGCCTTACAATAAGAGATTGCGAAGACAACAAGCACAACAACTTTGCTTTCTTTTTGCTTCGTTGCCTCGCTCCGAAATAGGTTTTAAATGTGTTGTTGTTGCAATTGTTGTCCTCCTTCTTCAGTGGCCACTGTGCCAATTGTTTGCTTAACAAAAGTTTAGCCCAAGCCCAAAAGCTGAGGAAATGCTTTTCTCCGTATTTTCTTTTTGCCTGACTGCGAGGGCAGTTTAAAGAAGCGTAACTAGCTTTTGCGAGGGTTTGTCTAGCTACAACCGCTAGTCTCCCTTCTCCCCTTGCGGTGTGTGTGTGTTGCACTCTTTGGTCTAGGATAGGGTAAGTCCTGTCTGAAGGACAACATTGCAACAGTCGAGTCGAGTCAGTCGAGTGTTGTGCAAGCAAAATTGTTGATTGCTGCCAACAGAGATTGGCAATTAACGGAATTAAAAGTTACAGTTGTGTTTGCCCAGTTGGATGGTGTTGGTTGGTGGTGCTGCCCCACACCCCCACACCCACACATCCCCACCTCCATTCCCATCACCAACATCAACAGTCAACCACACTAACAACAACAACAATAACAGACTAACTATAAAAGTTACTAGCAGGCTGACATTGTAGGTGTTTATTACACAGCAAGAAATTCAAATTCAATTATCGAAAATAAAAGGGATTTCCATATTAAGTACAATTATGAGCAGAAGAGATAGATAAGAAAACTAGTTGTAGTTTTTTTTTTTAATGGAAGAAAAAGAGTTCACATAAAAAATCTTATTTAAAACTTGGTGAGGAAGAAATTCCAAAAGCAGAAAAAAAATGACACTCGATTGAGAAAAAAACTTGGCCACAAATAAACTGGAAAACAAATTTTAAATGCGAAAATAATTACTCCTTGATGAAGTAAAAAGTTCATACAATATATCTAATTGGTTACGTAAGATAATAAATAATGAAATCTAGAGAAGTTTTAGAAATAAATAGTACCGAAAGAAATATAATACTTGACGAAAGTTTAAAGTTTATAAAAAAGATCTTACTAATAAAATATTATTTGGATAATAAGACTTAGATTTCATCAAGATTCGTTAAAATAAAATTGAGATAGAAAAAATTCCGAGATTCATCGTGCTCGAAAACTCTTAATATAAAGAAACAGTTCGAGTAATGAGAATAGTAAAAAATTATAAAAATATTATAAATTTCCTTTCATCTTTGACTGGATTCCAATTATTCTATCAATTTGATTACAGAAATTTCATATGTGCTGATGTTATATTGTTAAAAAGTGAACTTGCTTAGGTTCTTGGGAAAAGTCCTTTGTCACTATTATACACAATTTTCCTTTCACTTTTCTTGCCACTATTTCGAACAGTGTATTTCAGCACTGCTGTCAGTTCAAACATGAAAAGCCACAGGCCAAAGGCCAAAGCAACCGCAAAAAACAAACTTTTTTTGTTGCTGCTTGTTGTTGTTGTTTACAGTCGTGTGTGCGAGTGCTTTACCCCCATTTTGTGGGGGAAGGAAAAGGAATGCAAATATGGTAAACAAAAAGCTTAAATTTCATTTGAAATGAAAAACTAGCAAAATGGCCGACGAAGCATTTCCGGTTAATTGACCATGAGATGGATGACGATACTTACGTAGAGGCATATTTCCGCCGGAGGCAGTGCGACGCCACAGGACATCCGGCAAAGGATCACCGCCAATGCGACACTGAAAGACAACGGAGCTGCCCACGACGGCCGTCTGGTTCTGTGGTCCCCGTATTAGAAATGGGCGCACTGCAAAGATAAAGAAATAGATGGAGAACTGCATTACAAGTTAAGAGGGACACAAGTTCCAATCCCTACCATGCACTTTGAGAAAAGCTGTTGCAGATTCGCGTGTTCCGACCACGTTCTTTACCACACACTGGTAACGGCCATCATCCGACTGACGGGCATCCTGTATGGCCAGATTTCCACCATCAACGATGCGAATGCGCTTGTTTCCTCCATTTCCACCATTCAGATTCAATGTTTGTCCATTCTTGCGCCAGGAGATTTGCGGCTCTGGTGAACCACGTGGTGCTCCACATTCCATCAATGCCACCTCGCCCTGGGCAACTCGAGTATTTTGCGGTTCCAGTCGAAATTCATCGCGCAAAACTGCAACAGAAAGAAAGAAAGAGAGAGAGCATGTGTAAATAAAAGAGATATCTAAAGTGCTAAGCTTTGATTGATTCAATATTAATAGCTGTCCGAATGGACGCTCAGGTAAAACTTCCTCAAGCGTCAGGCAACTTGGTTCATCCCTTTTCGCATTGGCCAAGTGGCTGCTGCCTCGAGTATTCTTCATATTTAATGCGTCTGCTATTTGAAATCCCTCTTTCTCAAACTTTCTTTCGTTTCCCCTTCCTTTAAGCCGATATGCCAATAAAAAGCTTGATAATGATGCCTGTCCAGTTGCTTTGAGTTGCATCTGCTGCAATATTAATAAGCTTTGCCATTTGCAATACGTATTTCGTTTTTTATTGCTCAAACAGAAATTGAAAAATGTAAAAATAATTGAGTTGCGAAGTCTCAACGAGCAGATATTCTGTAGTTCCTAACTGAGATTTAATATTAAGATAATATATATTTAGGCTAAAAGTAAGGAGAGATTGCAAAAATAATAAAATTGTATTACTTCTATCAAATTTGATAACCATAGTTAAAATAGATCCTGAGTTATCTAAAACTGTTTATACATACAGATGCACCAAGA
This sequence comes from Drosophila kuntzei, assembly GCA_035042165.1. Taxonomy (NCBI): domain Eukaryota; kingdom Metazoa; phylum Arthropoda; class Insecta; order Diptera; family Drosophilidae; genus Drosophila; species Drosophila kuntzei. The sequence goes on along the minus strand of JAWNLU010001549.1, from coordinate 901,432 downwards.
CGGCTAAAATATATGAAGGTTCTGATTTCCCTAAGTCAGATTTTTTATTAACAGAAAGATGTATCGGAGGATATTCAAAATATTAAATTAATATCGACTTAGCTTTGAAGTAACTGCATTCCGAATATTATAACTCTAGCTCACGTAGTTTCTGAGTTCGCTGAGGTTATTTTCAGTAAACAGATAGATGGATTTTTTTGCTTATGAAGTATCTAGGCACTTTTAAACCTTAGAATTGTATTTTTCCGTCTTTTAAATAGGTTAACTAAGCGATCCTCTTTATCCTACTCCACGTAAGACAGGGTATAAAAATGTAGAATACAAAATGCGAAATGCACTTGAGTAAGACGCATAATGCGCTTCAGTTGATGCCAAAAGCAACAAAGACAGCCTCAATTCGCTTCGAGTTGTGCAACGATTCTACATAAATTGGCATACCGTACAATGTTGTTAAGGATGAAAGATGAACAGGTGAAGACTATCAAATGCCAAAGTCGATAACCCTTTAAATAAGCTCAAGGACTGTTGCACGAAAGGAAAATCCTTTTTGGGCTGCGGCTCGTGCGCCGTATTATTATTAATTAATTTGCTTGGGAACAGCCCTTGGCAACGCGGAAAGCAGCCCCAAAAATAAAATTGTTATCCCTTTCTAGCTCCATCTTGTTGCTATATCAATTACGAAATATTTCTGCGAGTGCTTTATTTTATTAATTAGAAAGTAACGTGAATACATGACGCAGCCAACACAAACATGGATGCGGACATGGACACGGAAAAACGCAAAAACGGAAACAGGAACTGAAACTCAAACTGGACATGCAATGCAGCTACTTTTTTCGGAGGGGTTCGAAAACTTCCTGAAATGCAAGCCACAAAAGTTCATTAGCTGAAAATGTGCAACGTCAATCGATCAATGTCATTAAAGGGGTTTTTTCTACTTTTCGGTCTTGTGCCTATTGTGGATTTTATTAAATGGGCACTTAAAAGCAACAACCCCAAAAATACACATTAAAAGCACGAGAACTGTAGAGTGTCTGATTCAAGGCTAATTTGAAGCTTAGCCAGCCATTCATGTGAATAAAAAACCTAGGTTTTTTAAAATTGCAACTCTAAAGCTTCGTGCGATTTTCTTGAAACTAACAGTTTACTTGAAAAAATGTCTAAAAAAAAGTACCATAATGTTTTACATTAGATATCGTGCTATTCTAGTAAGAAATGTCATAAACAAATGTCTAAATTCAAGTGAAAATAAATGACATTTACTTCTTATGACAAACCTATGTTTTTAGAAATAGTAACCGTAACCCGTCACATAATTTTGCTAAAACTCGCAGAATTAATAAATTAGATACTAAAAATAAGTTACGTAATAAGCATTTACCGAGACTTGATCTACTTACATGCGACTTGCAACGTTGCATTCCGGGAACGCGCCACACCAAACTCATTCTTGGCCTGGCACCAATAAGTACCCGCATCGCTCTCTCGTCTCGAATGGATGACCTGCAAAATTAGATAAAGGGAGAGAGAAGAGATTAGAGACATTATTAGAGATGTGTTACGTGTAAACCGGATGGGTATTAAGTAGTTGAGGACTTAAGTCGACACGTGTCACGGTCACAAAGATCAAAAAGTAACGAAATTGTTCAACCAAAATCAAATAAAACTGAAGCTGAAAATGAAACGGAAAGATAAAGGGAAAGGAAAAGTGAACAGGAAAAGTGAAAACGTGCGTTGTCTGGACCCGGGTCAGTATGTTGCGTATACGCAATTTAATTTAATTAAAAAAATATATACAGAGAAAAACACTTGCAACCCCATAGGGTCTGTGTTTGTGCCTTAATCACTTGGCCTCTTCACTTTTAATTGGCAACAAACTGTAAGCTTGCCGACAAGTCACTTAGGATTCGTCCGACGGATTCCAAAAATGCCAGCAAAATCCCCGCAAGGCTAAAATGCCATTGAAAACAATAAAAATAAACGAGGAGGGAGCAAAAAATTGCCCGTCTGCCTCATCCGAGATATGCCCAAGAATAACTGACTACATATATTCTTTTTATACATATATGCAAAGTGCTTCAAGGCGGTTTTTAATGATTTATTCCCCAAGCTCAAACCCTACTCCAACCCCAACCTCATTGCAATTGCCATCCCTACCCCATTCCGGATATACTTTGGGTCTCTCAATGTGACTTCCGGCTTGACGACACTGCCGTCCAAAATATTGCAACCCATTAAACATTATTTTAACAGTTTAACAAAATTTCAATTCAAAACGCACTCAGGCTGCAATAATTTGTTGAATTCCATTCAAAGGAAAAACAACCATTTATATATATAATAAAATTACATTTTGTTGCATTTAATGAAAAAACTGTGCGGGGCGTGGCAACAAATTTAATATAAACACAGCAAGTGCAATGCGGGGAAAGGAGATATAGATGGCTGGGGAAACCCTCGCACCCTCGCACCCTTTTCTTTTTTCCCCTTTCCAATCCCACACTGCGTCTCGTTAGCTGAAATTGTGAAATGTGCACGCACGCAGGGATTTAGTGGGCGGGGTCAGCTCTTAGAGATGAACATTAGCCGATAAATTTAGCAGCACGACATGAGATTAAAAAAAGACTAAATATTAAAGATGATTAGAGTCTAATCAGATTTAAGAGCGCTTTTATCTCATTCAATACTTTGAAAAGTTTTCAGACAATTCCAATTCTTTCGATAGTTAATTTATAATAAAAATAAGTTATAATATTGCTTTTTCTTCCTAACACTTAGAAAACTTTAAAGCTTTTTCTTTTCAAAAAGCTATATATATTAATTATCTAAGCATTACTAAATTCGATTTCAAAAAAAATTTAAGCAAATGAAAGCCTTATAAATCTTCAAATTGAAGAACACTTTCATCTCCAAGTCTCAGCCCTAAACTGACACTAGACAATGCTGAAGTGTTTCTCAGGCCTAGACTCAAAAAAAGGGGGTACAGTTTCCCCCTTCTTAGTTTCTTATTATTGTTATTCTTGTTATGCCGTCTGCGTTTTGTTTTGCTTTCCGATCAAAATGCAACCATTCGGAATCGCATAAAATAATATGAGCAAATTTATGCGCAAATGTTGCGTTTCTCAGGAGGCAGAAACATCAATGGGGAGTAGTTCCATTGAATTTCGAATGATACGCAGTGAAAGACAACTCACGATAATGATAGAGTTTCGGGACTTTTGCTCTGAACTTACCTTTAAAAAGAATAAACCACCCGCGGGCAGCATTATGCGATGTGAGCCGGCATCCGTTTTCAATTCCCGTCCATCCTTGAACCATTGAATCGTTGGTGTTGGATTGCCCTCGGCCTTGCAATTAAACGTAAATGGATCATTTTTTGGCACCGTCGTATCCATCGGATGCTCAATGATGTGTGGATTTTCACCTGGCGAATAAAAAAGATAAAAACCGAAAATTAATGTCAGTTTCAAAAAAAAAACCTTAAGAGATGGAACCACTTACGAGGTTCTCCCAAAACCAAGAGGATCTTTTATTATTACAGTTTTCTTGAGCTCTATCTTTTTGCTATAGGAGTTAGGACTGAACATGTGTGTTTTTAAGTGGATAACTCTCTAGGGACTATGAATACATACATTTTTTCTGTCTTTCATTAAACAAGTTTTGTCACTTAACGTTGAGCAATTAATGCGACCATTAGAGAGAAGGAAAATGGAAAAGTAAGACCCCCGCAGGGGGAAAATCTAAGCAGAAATTATGTTAAGGAGCAACAAAAATTCACTTGAATTTTGTCCTTGCCTCAAATTCAATTAAGTTCAAGAAAATATTTGCTCGCCCACGGTGCAGACAGAGAGAGAGACGGAGGAGGTAGACAAGAAGAAGACAAAACATAAATTTACAGAATGTCGATAAGCATGAAACAAAGGACAACGTTAGATAAACTTTATTAAAAGCAGCAGCTAAAAACAACAACAAGTACAGCAAATGTAACAGCAATGTCCAGCGAAATGGAGAACAGATGAAGTGTAATTACAAAAAGCGCTTAAAGGTAAAAAATGCGTGTGTGTGTGTGTGTGTGTGTGTATGTGTAGCAGAGAATGAAAATGGGGAAATGGGAGAATGCAATATGGTTTTCGGTTGGGGGGTAGTACCCATCATTAAGCCGGAAATTAAGTTCTGAAGATTTATTGAAAGCGGATAGTAATGAGAGCTGAGCGAAAGAGAATGAATGGCAAAGCTAGCGATTGTGTTAAGCCGTGATTGAAGAGACAATATAACGAGAAAGAAGAGCTTTCAAGCGAGCAAAAGATTAGAACCATGAGATACAAAATATAATACTACTAATAACAGTACTTTTAAAAAGAGTGCAAGTCAAAGGAAAGCTTTTTCTAAATGAAAATGTTTAAAGTCTATTCACGAAAAGTGAAATGTGAACTGAAACTGCGACTCGAATCTGCATACAAATCAAATCACATCGTGACATTGTTATCACTATGAAAAATCACCATTCAGTGATTTCATTTTGAGCTTCATCACGACTCCATTTCAATGTGGCGAGAGTTGGAGAGAGGAGAGAGAGGTAGAGAGAGAAAGAGAGAAAAAGGGTATTGGTAGCACACCTTGGACATTTGTCAATTGCTTTGTACTTTTGCCTCGGCAGCCTGGACAACGTAATGCGTCTATTGTGCTCAACGCTCTTTGTTTGATCCAGAGCTTTTGGCCATTGTCTGATTACAACTCACTGTGCACTGTGCGTATCCCTTTGTTGTTGTTGTTGCCGTTGTTGTTGTCAAGGCGATAGTGTGCTAATTTAAATGATGAAATATTTGAAGAGACGAGAAGCATCATAGAGTGCAAACGCTCTCTCGTTCTCTCACCTCTATAATAAAGCACGGCAGTGCAGTCGGAGTTGATTATTAAACTTGCACAAACGAAAACCAAAGCTCTTTCCTTTCTGTTCATTTAATTTTATTTGCTATACCTTTTGACCACTGAAAAACGCAAAAGGAAATTCTTTGGTAGCTAACAAAATATTTAATTAAGCAAAAATATGTTGCAGCAAAATCCACACAAGCATATGCAAAAAAAAAAATAAGGAACAGTTTTTTCATTTTAACAAATGCAGAGAGAAAATTGAAGTAAAGTTAACCACATACACACACATGCTCTATTATATGCATGTGTGTGTGTGTGTAAACAATTGCCAAGAAAAAACTTCAATAAGCCACAAAGCTGCAGTCGCAGCATCAGAACAGCAACAACAACACTAACAATAACAGCAACTGAAAATCAGGTAAGTAAAAATATGTGAACTTTACAACAAGAATTTCAACGCACAAAGTCAGAAAGACGAAAGTTTTTATTTGCCTTTACCCATATTAGCATGTAGAAACGTAAGAGCAAACGTAAAGCTTGACTTTTAAACACAGAGACTCTGGGCGAAATTAAGAGAAATTGCAATTGCAGCTCAGAGAAGCCGCAAAAATTTGACAGACATACATATAAACAAAGCTGCAGCGCAGTCGGCGTTGGCGTTGTCGTCAAAGCTGCCGCCTGTGGGCATCACAGATGCAGAGCGTGCGAGTGGAATTTAAGAGAGTGAGAAAGTCTTTGCACTTAATTACGCTCATTTGGCGCACGCACTTCATTTGTATGCGTTTTGTGGGTGTATGTAAGTGTAAGTTCGTGTATGTGTGTGTGGGTGGGTGGCTGCATGCGTTGGCAATTTATGCATATGAATTAATGTAAAAGAAGTCTGTGTAAATAAACAGCAAAGTGCTGCCGGCGTTGAAATCATGTAAGCGAAAATACACCTAAGCAAACACACACACATATGTGCTTAATAGAGAGAGAGTCTTATCCCAGAAAGCATTTTATGAAATTTTTAAAAACATTCAAATGTTTTTGAGTCCTCTTTCTGATTAAAACAGTCATATTTGATCATAAATGATACTTTGGTAGGGGGAAGAGTCGTTAATAAGCCGTTTTTTTGAATAGCTTCGATTTATTTTGGAGTCAAGTTCTTATCATTATTGAAAGAAATATGAAAAAATATAAGATGGGATCGCTTGCACAGAAGGAAATGTGCACATCAACAGCTTGAATGATTACATTTCAATCCCCTGCTCTATCAATTTGCAATTGATTTATCTCATTTATATTTAAATGTACATTTTGTTAATGTAATTCAATAAATCACATTTTCAGCATATGCATGGGACATTTTCGAGTCTTCTGTAAATCTCGCATAATATTCATCTTATTTTTAATCATCAAAAGTCCTCGACAAAGACTCATTCTGGTGATTTTTGTTAAAATTATCTTCCAATTGCTGGCTGGGTTGCACAGAGTGGAGAGAGTCTTAGACATGTGCCAGCTCATAATGCGTTTGTACTGTATGCACGACAACAACAGCAACAACATAAGCAACAACAATAGCAGCTACAGCAACAGCAATAATAACAGGAAATGCATTTGTTGTTGCTGCTGTTAAGAAATGTACAACTACTGCTGCTCTGCTGCGGGTTCTGCTCAGCCTCTGCTGCTGTTTCTATGTTTGTGCGTATGTTTTCTTAGTTTATGTGCTTTTGCGCGTTTTGTTGTTGTTTGCTGTTGCTGTTGGCTGCCGCTGTCGTTGTTTGTCTGGCATAAGCATAAAAAAATGTCTGCCTTTGAGGCGTATTCCAGAAGCAGCAGCAGCTGCTGTTACTGTTGTTGCTGTTGTTGTTATTGCTTTCCCTCCTCTATCACCTTCGCTTAGCATGTGTCCCAAAGTTTCTCTGCTAATTTGTCGCTGTTATTTGTCTACTGGATGCTAAGAGATGCGTTCTCAAGCAGTTGCGCCAATATGATCATTATTAGCATGTCAACAACAGCAACACTAACAACAACACTAAAAACATACACACGGAAAATCACAACTTTCCACAAACAATAACCAAACAACAGACACTGACGGCAACATGAATCGACATGCTGACAGTGGGAAAGGAAGCGGCAATCGAAATAAAGAAGAGGAGGAAAAGCAGGTGAACAAATGCAAATATTATATCTACACTCAAAAAAATAGACCATCCTAATATTAAAATCGTAAACTCTAGAGTTTATACCGTTTTGTTCTTACAATCTTAGTATAAATCGAGCTTAAATTTTAAATTCTGACTGAAAGCTATCTGAAACAATAAATAAGTCAGAATATAGAAGACCATGGCCAATATAAAATCTGTGAGTTTAGTTTTTTTCTTACTTAAAATACTTATTTTTTAATATTCAAATGAACTCAAAAATTTGAATTTTTTGTACTACAAGTACATTTTGGAATTAGATCAAGAATTTAAACTAGTATGCTCCGCTATTGAATATATTAATCACAAAACGTACTTGGGGTATTCCAGAATAATCTTATTTTAAGATTTTCGGACTTGCGAAAATCAAACGTGAAATACGATTTTTGTTCTCAGTTTTGGAAATTCCGAGCTTTGACAGCTTTTGAGATTGATTGTACTTGAATATCCCCTGTTTAAGAACGGAAATTTTGATTTTTTTTTTTTTTTTGAGTGTAGGCATTCTCTCTCCCTCTTTGTAATTCCTCTTACTAATTATTCTCTTACTTGTTATTGCACCCACAAGACAGCTTGTAATCAAACGAACAACAAATGGAAGACGTGTGAGTGAGATGCAAATGGAGCCCAAGTGTGGACTCTATTTGCTGGTGGAAACTGTCCAGAGAAACATCTGTTAATGTCCACACGCGCACACGCACACAAACACTTGTAACTGTAAAGGCAGCCTGCCGTAAAACCACTGATTATGATATGTCTATCTCCCTCACTCACTCTCTCTCTTTCACACAATTTTCCTAGTATTTAATGCAAAGAAATTAAAGAGGAAAGCAAAAGTCAATTGGTGACAACTTTACAAAAGCAATTTAAAAAGCTCTTTGGAATCAAGAAACTGTATCGTTGACATCGCTGCTGTTAAAAAATTAACAAGTCTTGACAATCGAGCTGTTGTTGTTGTAGTTGTTGTTGTTTTTGTTGCAGTGGCTCAACATGGCAAACTCAATAATAATTTATAAGCTTTTAGTGCACTAGTAAAGTCACATCAACAACAACAAACAGTAGAAAGACCCTCTACTACTGCTGATTCTCTTTGCTGATTTCACCATGCAAAAATAGGCAGTGAATTCATCAACGAAAGGTATTCACTGGTTACAGGTATGTTGTGAATGTTGGGGAATTCATTGGTGATTGGTAATGCAGAAAGAGTCGAGTGCTTACCGCCAATAACATCCCCTTGTCAAATTCACCAATGAGTTTATTTTATCTCTTACCAGTAAGACGTACTAGAGGGTAGTCAAGTCCCTGATTTGTTGCTGTTGCTTTTCTACTGGTACTTTTCTTACCATTTATTTATTTATGTTGAATGTTTAATTTTTAATGTGCATGCAACTTTCGCGAACATAATGAGAACTTCGGAAGGTAACGGGACTTGTTGCAAAAGCTGCGGGCGTCGAGAGTGGGGGATGGGGGTGGGAGGGTGAGGAAAAAGGTTGCCGTCTTAGAAATTGGCATTGGGAAGGGGGAATTGTGAGAGAGCTTCTGGAGTTTTGTAAGCCTTTTGCACAACTTTTGCCACTTAAGCATTGTGTAAGTAAATAAAAGAGTGAAAGCGAGTGTGTGTGTTTGTGTGTGTATGTGTTTGTTGTTCTTGTTGTTGTTGTGCAACTAAATTCGCAAAGGAGCTTATAATTTGTAACCCGCTTTCTGTGCATTAAGTCGATCAAAATGTATTAAAATGGAGCAGATAAAATATTGCGATCGAATTGGTAACAGAGAAATGGCGAAAAGAAACAGGAACGTTACATTAGAGAGTACTCAACGGGAAAATGACCTGTATTCAGTCATAATACATTTTACAAAACATCTACTACAACATTAGCAATTTCAACTTGATCGACTCAAAGCAGCGCATTTCCTGGGTGTTAACTTTAAAACGCATTGACACAAACGGCCACGAGCAATAGATGTCGCCAGTGCTGTTTTCCCACCTCCACAATATTTATAACATTTTATTGAATAACTTTTCTGTTTATTAACCGATCGTGGTAGATTTATTAAGTTAAGTTTAGAGAGGTATGATAGAAAATTTGTACCAAAAATCTTTAAATGTATATGCATTGCAGTTTATTTCGATGAATTTTCAATTGATTTTTAACCTTAATTTGTAAATCAATAGCGAATGTGTGTAAAATGATGAAACTCCGATGTATTAAATAGTTCTTTCAAGTTTAAAAATGGTATAGTTTTCACAAAATATCTACTACATTTCAGCATTAGAACATGAATAATTTACAGTTGTCCGGAAATCCCATATAATAAATGTGGCTTGCCACATTCATTACTGTCCAAAACAAAGTAAAAATCGGCAAAGTTTCTCTGTTAAATTGCAGAGTATTTCGGAGTGCAATAAAACTTTTCGAGTGTGTGTGGGAGTGTGTTTGATTATTCCTGTTGTTGTTGGTGTTGCAAAGTGTAAGAAAAAATGGTGCAAAGTGCGCATTGTTCTTCCTGTTCCTGTTTACAGTGTTTGTCTTTGTATTTGCGCGCCACGCTTGTTGTTTGTTTGCTTAGGCAGTGAGGGATGGAAAAGCGAGGGGAGCGGCAGGTAGGTGCATCTGAGGAGAGCCTAAAGCGGAAGCAGTCTGGCTGCCAATTATTTAAATGCTGGTATTTACCTAACAACACGACGCGACGGCGACGACGACGACGGATGTGGGCCAATATGGAAGAAGACTGAAGCCGGGGACAGAAACGAAGGCGCATAAATCATTATCACATTTATGTAATATGCACAAGGAGTCGAGAACAAGAGGGAAGGACACAAACAAGCAGACAAAAAGACTCGTATTTGCCCAGGCACTAAAACCAAAACCAGGACCAAGAACCAAGGCCATAAAAACCGCAATAAACCAACGGGGATTATGGCCATAATGTGGGGATTTCATTTCGGCAGGAAGGGCGAGAAAAACATGTTAGGAAAAGACAGAAGAAAAAAAGCGAAACCCTCAATTTTATTGTTTTTATGATTGCAACAAAATGCAAGAAATCAAAATATTAAATAAATTATTCAAATGTTCCATGGATATTAATATAAACCCAAAACAACATAAGGATCGGATGTATTACAAATAATCTCCCTCTTTACTCCCTGCTCCCTCTAGAGATAGCCCAAGGGCTCACACTCGGAACATTTGATTAGACAAAGGAGACAGAAAAACACGTAAACCACAAGGCAGCCTGCGGCTTTTGACTCTGTCTCTCTGAGGGAATTGAGGGGATTGTTCGCAGAACCATTCAACAATTTTCAATGTCAAATTTATGCCAGAGCACGCAGAAAGTCTGGCAACCCTGGACAATGTCTGGGAGTAGCTGACGCCACGCTAATGAGCCAAAACGCCCCAAGGTGCTGGCAATAATGCTACAGACGGCAAACAGACATCATCATCATCGTCATCTTCATCATGAGTGTCTGATTTGGATTGGATGTGCCCCTCCTTCCCTTACACTCGGCTTCTTCACACATTGTTTGCAACAATCAAAAAAAAAAATAAAAATTAAAAAAAAAACCCTTAAGGAATCGCTTTTCTTTAGCTTTGGCTTTAGGGTTTTCCCCGCGACTTTTAGTGACTTTTTCAACTGTTAATTAAATTCGACACATGGGAAAAAGGGCAGGGGATTTGTGTTCTTTATCAAGCTAAAATATGCATTGGCTTCTTTTTATTTTATTATTATTATTATGAATGAATGAATGAATGGTGGCATGCAACAGCTGCCACACTGAAAAAATGGTTGAGCTCTTGCTTCGCTCTCTCTTATCAATAATTTCATAAATGGAAAAAACATTGAAATCCTTTTAAAGCTGCCAGCAAAAACCTAAAAGCCCCAACGTTGCCCCTTTCGACCCATAAATATGCGCGAAACAAAAAAAACAAAAAATGTCGGGAAATAAAGGACAACCCAGAGCACACACAGACACACACACACAGTCACATTCGCACACACATGGGACATGGGACAGCGATCAATGTCATATTCGCTGCCTTTGCTTCTTGTTTTTGCTTCGTTCCTTATCAACTCTTTATAGTTTATATCTTTGTTTTCTATCTCCCTGTGTGTGATATCTTTACACAACTTTTTGGCATATTGAAAACTTGCATTGGCATTGGCCATGGCCGAAAACCATAATGGATGGAGGCTTTTAAGAACTTACGTTTTCGTTTATATCTATCTGTTCAGCTTTTGATGATGGCCATAAAATTATAAAGTGCTTTATCTGATGTCATATGCAAATGGCAAATGGGACCCCTGAAAATGATGTAACTCTGCCACTTTGGTCTACAGATTTCAGATTTTAGCTCGGCTTGGTTTAAGCCGAGTTGCCTTAGCTGGTTTCGGGTTACGTTAAGTCAAAATCTGCATTACAATGCGCCCTTTCATTTGTCAAAAGTTTTTGAAAATGAATAATTATTATGATAAGAGGAGAGTTGTGGCACTGACAAATGCTCTAAAGCAGAGGTGTACCAGAGCCTATGCACACGACGCACATTTGTTTTTGTATTGCACATGTCATATGGAAGTGTGTGAGCTTACACACTGGTAAGGTTCTGGTACACATTGCAAATTACACAAACAATTTTTCACTTTTCGTTTTCCGTCAAAATTTGTTACTGGTAAAACAATAACAATTTTTGACTTCTCGCTTTCCGTCAAGATTCTGTGCTGGCAAAACAAAAACAATTTTACTGCTTCGTTTTGCTGTCATTATTCCGAATGTATTTTGTTGTTGTATTTTCGTTTTCTGTACACTGGAAAAAAAAACGTTAACGTGTTTACTGTTGCTACTAAATAAAATAGAAATGCGATAAAACAAATTTTAAAAAGGATCAACTTCATTAAAAAAGAGCCAGTTTCTTATAAAAACTAAAATTAAAATAGATATTGATGAGCTTTTGAAAAAAACATTAAAAAAACATTTTTCATTTTTTTTTTAGAAACATGTTATTATTGAACTCATTGAAATAAAAAAAAAGTTTGTTACATGTGTGCGTGTGAATTTCTTTATTTGTATTGGTGCGTGCACATCCATAAGGCAGCTTTGAGCATCGCTGCTCTAAAGTCTGTGACACTTAGGAGAAACATAAAGAAAAGAAGAATAAAGGAAATATAGACTGAGAGAGACACAATGAACTATGAAGTTAAAAGAAATTATTTGGTAAATATGTAAAACAACATATCAACTTAACTAATAATTTTTGAATAGTAACCATGGAAGACAAAATTTGTAAATATCTAAGAAATAAAGAAAAATAATAAATGGAGAACGAATGCAAAAATAATGAAAAATTGTAGTTGTTAGATTAAGTCAGCTTAATCTCAACTTTAATTCTGATCTTTAACCCCCAATTTATATTTCTGGCAATAATCTTGCGACACTTCTATTTTCAACCGGAAATTCCTATCCTGAAACTAACAAAAATTGTATATATTTTATTGTATATATATTAAAATATATGTAATGCCTGACAGGCTTGTTTATATAGACATGACATATAGCAAGCGATAAGAATGGACAAAACCACAAATGAAGACTGTCAGTCATGATACTGATAAGTCCTACCCTAACATTATAATGGTATAAATAAACTGACAGCAAAAAGACAAAATCAAACGAAGAAAAGCAAAAAACAAATGTAATTAATCATTTGAATAATCTCTTAATTGTATTCTATTTAGATTTTAATTTGTTTATTTCGTAAGCCGATTAAATAACGAATTTCATAGTTCACAAAGCGATAAGCTTACATTTGAAATCCCGCGCCGACACGTAAATTCATATTTCGTTTCTGTGCTTTTTCATAATTTGTCAAAAAAAAATGAGGAAAGAAAAAAAATCGTTTGAAATTAATTACATTTGTCATTCCCATTGACATTTCGACAACTTTTCTATTAATTATTATTTTTTTTTTTGATAGATGTTGAGGAATGTTTTTGGAGCTAGGAAATTGTTGAATGTGTCACATGCCGCTTGGCTGATTTATGGGCTCGACACAGTTTCCAAATGCTCCACAAAGGTATTACTTGCCTCTCCACATACATACGTGATATTATTCTAATATTTTCTTTTATTTTTTGGATCACTGGAACATTTCGCTTACCTGCAAGTAGAGAGAAAAGACAGGAGATATTATATTTATGTGAAATCATGTTGTGGGTTGTGCATAACTTATTATAGAGGGGAACTATGCCATAAACCTTTTGCATTCTGTCGAGAACTGTCGTCGTTTTGACATGAATGACAGATATGCATCGACAACTTGCCCCTGAACTACCCAACTACCCAACTACCGAATTACCAACAGACTATCCAACAACCCGAGCTATCCCAACTTATCCCAGCTGCTCTTTGTGCCCAACAAAGAGATCATTATCGAGGGCTGGGCAAAAATAAAAGAGGAAAGACGAAAAAAAAATGCACACAGATGTCGTTTATTGAATATCGATTTACGTTGAGTTCGTTAGGAAAGTTAAGAGAACGCATGTTAAATGTAAATATGAATAAATGAGCTGAAAAACGGGCATATCATAAATACCAGAGAGACTCGTAGACTCCGAGAAGAGGGAATTGAATAAAGTGAACTTCAGTTCGAGTTTTTTTTTGGTTTTTGGTTTCAATGTCACATGTTGCATGGTAATGCCTGTTAAAATGGGGATGGAGGAGGTAAAGCAGGAATGTCCTGCAGGCCACAATCGTATTCGTAATCGTTGTCGTCATCGCAGAAACCTCTTTCGGGCCACTTCAAGCGCGAAACTCAACACGGCTGAACGACAAATGCCGCCAGGGCAAGATTTTAGCGATGGATAAGCACAGTCGAAGCTAGAGCCAGGGACAGGGATAGGGCGAGGGCCAGAGTCATGGCCAGGACAACAGACTCAGACTCAGACCCAGGGCAGGCTCAGTTGCAGACCCTGGTAAAAAAAAAAGGGCTGCCGTCTACGTCGATGATTGATTTCATGGCAAAGTTGATTTCAATCAGCAAATGTTTATGCAGTTTTCTTTTTTGTCGTTCGAGCCAAGACGGTTTGTTGGCCGCTTGGGGGTTTGCAAACTGACAAGAATTATGACACTATCCATATTTGGAGTGCTCTATCAGTACGATTGGGGATCGGGGGGCCAACTTGCTGTCGTTTAATTGCCAAAAGCGCATAATTAAAGCAACGGACATTGAACCCAACCCAAGAGAATCGACAAAGTTAATAGGCTTTTTGGCAACTGGCCCATTGTTCAAGAAGCAGCAAAGAAACTTAATCAAGAGGCATAAAATCGCCTTGAAAATGAAAGAGAAACTGAGAGAAAATAAAAGCAGAACAATGAGAAGAGAATACCTCAAAAGAAATCAAATATGCTTTGCAAAGTTATTATTGAGCCTGATGATGATACAAATTGCGGCTATTACGAAAGAGTGAGGAATATAAGCCTGAAAAAAGATTGAAATTGGGAGACAGAGGAGTAAAAGGGAAGATAAAACGAGAGAAGGTGTGCGAGAGATATGTGTATCAAATTAAAGCCAATATGCTGGCTAAGAAATTAAACACAGAGAGAAAAGATATAGTAAAAAAGGAGAAGGATTGGGAACTTTACTATATAAATAAGACCTTTACAACGAAAATAAAAAAAAGGGACAGAAGAAACTAAAAGAATAAGCGAGACAATGAGGGATATAGATAAAAGATGAGAATACACAGAATGGAATAGTTTTAGGAAGATCAAAAGAAAAATAGATAAGAACAGAATGATATACAAATTAAAAAGTTTGAAGACAAAAGGGAGAAAGAAAGCTTTAGAGTAAAAGATAGAGGGAAAGCACGAGTGTCGAAGATCGTGAAAATCGTGAGTGATAAAAAGTGAAAACAAAATGGAAAGAGTTCAAGGCAAATAGAGATGCAAAAAAAGGTATTTTGATATTGTATCACATTCCAAATATGAAAATTGTCCTATAATTTCGCCAAGTGTATCCTTGTTGCAAGTACATTTAAGCGGATAGCTCGTAGAAGTCTGAATCCCTTCTCCTGTCTCTCCCCTCCCTTTCCCTACAATCCCTTCCCCTTCGGCTTGTCTAGAACCATGTCCAGCAAACTGATTTAAGCTGCTCACACAACATTTAATAAACGTTGAAAGTAAATGTCATTAGAGAGATTCTCGCTCCATGGAACACTTTGGTTTGGTTAGCGCTATGAGTAGGAAGTGGGGGTTGGATGGAATGGGTGGGTGGAAGAGGGCGGGGGCGAGGACGCTGACACTTGATGAGCTGTCATAACATTAGATCATGTCTGGGGAGCATGTGAAGCAGGCGAGAAGAAGAAGCAGCAGCAACAGCAGCTCATTAGTCGTGGAAAACTGTTTACTCTGCTTATTATTATAAACATTAAATGAGGAAAATGGGAAAATGGCAGCTGCCAAAGGGAGAGAAAAGAGGGAAGAGGCGACCAAGGCAACTTTAACAGCTCCAACTAAAAATGCACTTTAAGATAGAAAGAGAGACAGACATAGAGAACTTGCCTAATTGATTGATTGACTTATTGATTGATAGATGTATTGAGTGTGATTGACTGCCTGGCTAACTGACTGAGCTATATAGCCGCCATATGTCAAAAGGTGTCGTTCAAATAATATTTATTTTAGCCAGATGAAATATTTTTCACAATTTTCTCAACATAAAAACATTTTCTATTTCAAAAAAAATCTCGCAGCTGTCATTGCTTTTAAGTGATTGAGCGAATGAATGTGGTAGGAAGAGGAGGAAAATTCGATGCGCTTAATGAAAGCGACACTTGATGTAGATATTATTATCATTATTATACTCGTACTCGCCCGGGCCTATTTGGGAGCCTGACTAATCAAAAAATTATGAAACGATTTTGTACACCAACTACAAAGTTCATTGGCAGGGCGTGTAAGGGTATCTGGAGTACAAGTAATTCTTCTTCTTCTTACAGAATGAATGATTTTGGAGAGGGAGAAATGAAAGCAAAAGAATTGATTGAGATGTGGGCGCGGGCTGAACAAAAACACAATAAAAATTTGGATAGAAAATATAAGAGCAAAATACTTGTCAGACAAAAGTAAAATATAACAGATCTAGTTGAATGTGGATTAAGTGTTTGAAGAGCTTTTCAATTGTTATGCTATCAACAGCTTTGAAAGCACATGAAAGCTTTTAGATAACTTTTTGTGAAATTCAATAAATCACACTTAAAGCTTGAATTTTTATTGTACTAAGTTGCTAAATTAATCTCTTATTCCAAGAATAAAACTAGAATAAAATAATTAAATAATCCTTGGTGACGAAATTAAAAGCGAAAATGTATTCAAATGATTAAAATATGATTTAACAACACATAAAAGCTTTAAACGATAAGCCCACATTGTGATTAAAGCTTTTTAACCATCTTAGTATTTTAATTAATCGTTTATTGATTTATTCGCATTCTATCAAAAGCTTTTAAAGCACATTAAAGCATAACGCGAATTTCTAACAAAAGCACACTTCAATATAAAAGCTTCACAATTACCTACAGTTATTGTTTGTGGACTTATCTATTATTAAGTGATATTGTTATTCCATAAACAGATATGAAAGCACATGACAGTCTTGGCCAGACAATAAAAAAAAAGACTAAGACTGTTAAAGCCCTATTGCTGATTGATTAATCGATTATTTAGTTGATAAGTAAGTCTCCCATGTGGAATTGATAGATGAAAATGATTAGAGACTATGTCGGAATTAAAGTATAACTTGTAAAGAAACTTAACATGATCCAAAGAGATACAGACTCAACTGACTTGCGCTACAAATGACTTCCGTTACAGACACAAATTATAATGTAAATCGATGTAACATGAACATGAAATATAATTGAATTGAAAATGTTGCCACACACGGCAGCAACAGCAACAACAACAGCAGCAGCAGGAGGAGCGACAGCAACAACTGACAAGCAACAGCGACCACATATAGAAAACTACGTAAAGGGCAAAATGCTAATAAATGATGAGAGCAAAAAAAATAAGGAGAGAAACATAAAGGAGAAGGGAAATAAATAGAAAGAATGAAACTCTAAACATTGCAACATTGTGGCTCGTTTGGCCAATGACAACACGACGACGAGAACGTCATGTAACATGTAACTGCACATCAAATATGGATGCAACTGCAACAGGCAGAGGGAGAGGGTGAGGGAGTGCAAGAGGCAAGACAGTTTGAGTATCTTTGGCGGCAATATATCATCAAAGTGCAGGCAACAGGCAAAGATTGTTGCCAATGTTGCAGCAACAACAGCAGCAGCAGCAGCAACAGCAAAATCAATGCAATTTCTATTTGTAAATGACCAAAAATGAGCAAAGAACGTTGCATGTAGCAGTTGCAATTGTTGTCAGTCATGTTGCATACAATTTGGAGGCAGCTACATGTGGCAGTTGCAGCGTTGAGACCACCTTTGAGGCAAATACCATAGCAACAGTTGCTGTTGCTGCTGCTGCCGTCGCTTGCATTTCTATTTATTTCCCAATAATTAATAAACACATTGCCCACAATTTATCAGTGGCATGTTATTTGTTGGGTTCCATTTGCAGCCTGTTGTTGTTGCAAGTTGTTGCCGGCAAATCGATTAAGCTATCTGTGGACGCAGATGAGTTGAGGGAAAATGAATTAAAAACGCAACAACAAAAACAACAGGAGGAAAAAAAACATGTGAAAAAGCTATGAAAAACGAGCGCCGGGTTTTGATGCATGTTGCTGCAGGGCAACAGCAACTAGCAACTTGCAACAGCATCCTCTGCAGCAACTTGACTCTGACTTGCAACGCCTTTGCTCGTATTTGTTTGTTTTTTTATTTTTATTTTTTATTTAGTCTCTTTCTTTATGCCGCGATCGCGCACACACACAAAAAATTCAATTTAAAAATTATTGCTGCACTTGCGTTGCTCGATGCACGTCGGCAACATGTGCCTGCGTCTGCTGCCTACCCCCAAAACATGTTGATTATTTAGCAGCAACATGCAGCGTGCAATGTGCCGAGGCGTGCATGACAAGTAAATGCAACAGGCGGAGGCAAGAGGCAACAGACAGGCGCTTATTGCTGCCGTACGCAACGGCAACAGCAACATAATTTGTTGCCAGCAACATGGACGTTGCTGCGTCCGTCTTTAAGTTTAATTTCGCATTTGGCATTTGCCTCATTTGCATTTTACTGTCAAATTAATCCAATTTAACACAAGCAACGAACATTGCGAGCAAACGTCAAGAGTTTTCTTCTCAGCTCCCAACAACGAGTCGAGGCTCGAGGTTCGAGTCCAAGTTCAGATCCGGGTCCATCTACATGTCCATGTCCCTAGTTTTGTTAGGGTCTGGGGAACTACGCAGCTAAATGTTTTGCTGCCAAAACGAACAACATAATTACCGTTAAGAATTGCGCGTTGTTCAACAACGAACGAGTAGAAGAAGCAGATGATGAAGAAGAAGAAGAACATTTTAGGAGTTCTGCCGTCCCCTTAATTGCCAGCAATGTCCACTGGCAACCATTTGAGGCAACTGCAACATTTGCAGCACGACTTTTACCAATGCCCAGTGTCTTAGTCTTGGGGCCATTTGCAATATGGGAAACGAATCGCTGACCAGACGCGCCACTCAACATTGCGGCATGTGCAACATGTTGCTGCTGCAGCTCGCTGCTGCTGTTGTTGCTACTACTTAGCTGCAGGAGATGACCGCACGTATCGATCGCATTCCGCGTTCCTAATTCGCCAGCATTTTGCACAAGCTCTAAGAACTTTACCATATTCAGCAGATAGCGCGAACTGCTCGACTGTCGCAAATCAGATACCAGAAGGTAGCACAATATACCGAGCAGGGGCAGAATGGGGCAAGGAACGAAGGGGCAAGCAGATAAAGAGACGGGTCGGATTAGAGTTGGACGCGTGTCGTGTTGCAACGTTACAGAAACTCAGTTGGAGATGCAACAATTGAATACTTTCAATATAGATAAGTATTTAGTATTTTTGCAGTATTTATGATTGTTTTGATTATTTTAAAATTATGATAAATAATCAAAATGAAAGTTTTTTTTTTGATTAAACTTCTAAATATATAAAAGGAAAATTATAAATTGTATAGTAAATATTTAGGATATAAAGAGTATTCTAATATTTTTGGTACTATACTGCAATACTTTACTGAAGCTACTTTTAACGAAAAATACTGAAATTGTAATAGGTTATGAAAATAGGAAGACATGTAAAACAATAAAGAGTTTTTAGAGTTTGTCATGTATGCAATTTCAAAAAAAATATACCAAAGCTCTAATTATATTTATTTAAATATGAAATAATGCACAAAACAAAGTTATAGATGTAAATGAGTAATATTCAATTTTCAAGATAAAAAACATTCTCATATAGAAATATCAAAATAAAAACGTGCCTAAAATTGGTGGGTCGTGCAACACGCGCACATCTCTAGTCCCTGACTGTCTCGGGGTTGTTTAGCATATGCAGATGGGTAACTCAGTTTGGGTTAGTTGGGATAGTTAGGATGGGTTTTTGCCTTTACGCAATGCTTGATTTGCACAGAAATTATTTGCATACGTTAGGAGCAGCAACAGCAGCAACTGAATGAGGAGCTGAGACGTTCTTGTAGCTACAAGATACAATATTAAATTTAAAACGCGCAGACGAAACGAAACGAAATATGTTAAACGCGTGACTAATGTGAGAACGTTCCAAGAGATACATTTTGTTCGTTAGCCAAGACCTGATCAATGATCAGAGACCGACATCAGCATCAGCAACAGCAACTTGGACTCGGATTTGGCTAATTAGCTATGCAAACTATGAGATACACAGCAAAAGATACGCGCAAATCTTATAGACTTTTTTCTTAGACTCTTTTTTTTCCGCTGGTTTCCTTATTTATTTATTTTTTTTGCATGTTATTTGCAAAATGCCTCCAGCGTCATGCGTGTAATCTGTTCCAACAAAAGTTGCAAAGAAAGTTTAACTCGATTTACTTCCAATTAGCTTGCCATTTTCGGATTTTGTAGCTGTATCTTTGGCTTTGTTGTTGCTGTCTGTGTTGTGTGTGTGGGCGCCAAATACGTTAGCTCAAAATTGCTTAGACGATTTTAAACCGCGCGTCTCTCACAGCGATTTAAGACTGTAATTTAACTAAAGACAGATATTTCGCCTTGTCTGCATGTCTGTCTAAGTGGTGCCGCTCATGAGGAAATATCTTTTCAGCAACGAGTATCTTGCAGATACCAACACTGGTATTTGTAGCTATTATCAGCTAAATTAAGATGTGTTTAAGATCGAGTTCAGTCCAAAGATAATTTATACTCCCATTCAGATATACACTAACTGCCATTTATCATGTTCCGCATTTACTTAAATCGTTATTATGATGAAATATTTTCAGATCTGCCTCTAAACGATTGAGAACTACTTTGAGAAGAATGTTAATGTATTTTGAATATAAAATTCTAAAGATTTTAAAAATAAATCTGTCCTTTTGTTTGGATTATGATTTGAATTTTAAATATTAAAGAATTATTCAGAAATAAAGTATCGTTAAAAAATTAAATACAAAATTCGCCATGTAATTTTTACATGTGCTCTTCATGATTATGATGATGACAAATTATAGTTGAATTGTTTTAACTTCCTGCTGTAAAGTATCCTTAAATCTAACTGCTTTCATCTGCCTTTCACCAAAAATGCTGCCGTTGTTTTCTTTAGCCAAAAACTGAGCACCTGCTGCCTTTGAATTCAGGATAATTTTTCTTGTTGTAACTATTTCAACTTTATCGAATGCATTGTATCTGAAACAAAAACGAAAGACTCAACTGAACTGAAGTCTCAACACAGCACAAATTGTCTACCTAACTCTCTTGAAACATACCAAATGCCATTGTTATGGGCGAACCTTTTTCTTTTATTTTTCTTTTTATGTCTAGTTTTCATTTCTTCTACTCCTACTTATTTTTCACTTCTTCTGCTGTTGCTGCTTCTTGCCCGTTTTCTATTGTGTGTTATTTCGTTTTTCGACTATTTGGTTTTTATTATTTTTGGTTAAATTTATGACTCGTTGCCGCCAGTTTCATAGTGTGACCATGCCATGTGTTGCATTCAACTTGAGAATGCGTTTCTTGTTTTTTCTCTCTCCCTCCCCTTTAGATTTTTTTTCTTCAACATCTCCATTGTTTGGTTATTCGTTTAGCGTGCTGCAGCTAATCTCCTCGTTCTACCTACGCATTTACGAGGAGAAACTTAAGAGACCAAAAAAACCCGAAACCGAAACCGAACCCAAAGACCAAAATTTCTACTCTATTTGGCGGCACAAATTGCCTTTGACCTTGTCCCTCTCTGTCCTAACAATGAAGGGAAACTGCAGATACTTCTTTGAGAACCTGACGGCCATTTTGAAGTTCAGAGGAGAAGGAGAAAGAGAAGGCGAAGGTGGAGAATGTAGAGGAAGAGGAAGAGAAGGCTATTGAAATAATTTTGCCGCCTTTGCATTGTTGCTTCAATTAGGCAGCATTTGAGGCAAAATAAGGAAAACTTTGCACATTAAATGGAAATGGGAATGGAAATTGCTCTAACTGTTCCCCGTCTTTCTGACTGTTTCTCTGCTTGTTTGTCTGTCTGTCTTTGGATTCCCGCTGTAAAACAGATAATCATAAAAATTTAGCAGCATGAAAATTGTTAAATTTTATTAACAAACTTTTTTGGTCTGTTTTTTTTTTTCTTTATATTTTTATATATGACCAAAAATTTAATTTGTAACACTCGCCGAACATCAAAAGCAGCTGCTTTGGGCCCGTGACCACGTAGAAAAAACAAAAGCAAATCAGTTGGAGCAAATGAGTGTGCGCGACTAAAAAATACCCTGTATGCAGTTACAAAATCATTTCATTAAAGGATAGGATATTATGATATTCAAAATGTATTTGTAATATTTAAGATCGTTCTATACTTTTAATATATTGTGTAAATTAAAAATTGACTTAACAATTGATTGATACAACAAAAGAAAACATTGTTAGATGATAAGAAAAATAACATTATAAGTAAACGTTATAGATTTCTTAATTTTTCAATTTAGAAATACAAATAGAAGGCAGACAGATGCAATAAGTAGATACCGATACTTTAAATAATATTCCACAAAATACAAATGTAATATAGACAAGCTGAGATACAGATGAAATACCACTTCTTATGGTTTTCAATAGTTACAGGGTATAACAAATATAATCATAAACCCGTATAGCATTTGTGGTTGTTGTTGTAACTTTCAGTTTGGCTTTTGTAGTTGTTGTTGCTGTTGCAATTGCGTACTCTCGCTTTATTTGTACATTTATTTGTAGCTGTGGCATTACACACACGCATGTGTCTGGCTAAGTGTGTGTGTGTATGTGTGTGTGGGATTTACCTGACTCTGTGTGGGATTATTCCTGCCAATGCGAAATTATACAACTTTGGCAACTTTGGCCTTTGTTTTCGGTTCCCTTTTTTTCGATTTTTCTTTTTTTGTGTTATTTTCTTTCTACGAAATTGTTGCTTATTGCTTTTGGGCTCTCAGCGTATAATCCGCTGCTCTGTTTTATCATCCCTGTCTCTCTTACCCTCTCTCTCTCTCTCTCTCTCTCTCTTTTCCCTCTGTATTGTGTGAATGCAGGTAAGCGTGAAAATTTGCTAAGCCAACTTAATGCAACTTCTTCTTGGGATCTGTCGCTGATGCTGCTTCCTGCTGATGTTGCTGTTGCTGCTGTTGCTGATATTGTTGTTGTTGCTGACCCCTACGCATTGTTTTCAATACTGCGTTTGACCCTCACATCAGAGTGTCGCCTTTTTCTCTTTTGTTCCCGTTGCGTCGGCAATTTATGCGGCATTGTAAGACCCAAAACGAGGACACTTTATCTTTGACTTGTATCTTTAGCAATATCTTTAGCTGTATCTGTATCTGTTGCTGCTGCTTCCTCTCACTTATTCCTAATAGAGATATGACTGCGTCTTGTGCTGAACATGAACCTGAACCTCGAGCCTGACTTTATTTAATTTATACATTAACCCCTTTGGCTGCCTCATCGTCTCACACGATTTACATTGCATGTTGTCAAGTCATTCTGTCAACAGGCAACACTCGCAACACTTGCAAGTTGCAACACGGCGACACGCCCCACAAGTCAGGCTGCCACCTCATCCCTTCCTGCCACCTTGATAATTTTTCCTTTCTTTCATTTTACGCTTTTAGCTACCGTGAGTAATTAAGCCGAATGCCTTTTGCCAAGTTCGCGACTTGCCTCAAGTTGCCGCCTCCTGTGGCAGCTTCAAAAGTCGTTGCCGACTTTGACGCATTCCTAGATCCAATTAAAGTGCCATAAAAATCACTTAAGGGGGCCGCATTTGACAATCAACTTTAATAAAGACCATGAATGGCCACCCCCCCCTATTCAACTCCCCCGCTTCCGCCCCTGTCGTGACTCAACCTTGACCCAAGCAAAGGCGGCTGCCAAATGGCGTTGACAATAAATGGGCAAGAGGAATCGGCAAACATGTTTGCAAGTCTAGCGATGGGAGCGCAGTGTCATGCCACGTGAAGGGGCAACAACAGGCCAAGGGAAACAAGTTGCGATAACAACATAAACAGCAACAGCAACAACAACAACCAAAAAAAGGGCGCAAAAAAATTATGAAAAATTAATTTCTGGCCGACGGCAGACAGACTGTGAGGGAGGGACACGGCGGGGGGAAAGGGGCAGACAGACACATGGAAAGTGATTCGCAGGGTCAGGAAATTTGCCGTTGTTGTTGCTATTGTCGCTCATATTGTTATTGCTGCTTGTGTTGTTTATGCGCGGCAAAAATAACGAAGTGAATCACGAAAATGTTGCCAGATGAGTGTTAAATGTGTTTTAATACTTTTATGGCAAAATGAATTAAGTTAAAACAACAGCAGAGAGAATTCATTTAGGGGAGTTTTATGGTAGCCTTGCCAGATTGTTGAATTAACCGTCTATGATAAATGCCCAAATGGGAAAATTAATCAATGTTTATTATAATGAGTATTTTAAAATATTTTTCTATGGATCGTTGCAGTTTAATATATTTAGAATATATAGTAATACCTTTTGCAAATTGATAATTCTTTAATATCGTCAATTGATTGAGTTAATCAATGAAAGCTACACAAATAATAATAAGTATAATATCATTTTGAGAGGCATTTATTATAAGTTAAAAAACATTTTAACAAGTGAGTACGATAGGAATTCATATTTTTTATAGACTACAGCGCTGCCGGATTGTCAATAAAGTCACCTAATCAGATTTTCATGTTGCTATAGTACTTAAATATTTTTGTAGATATGGCTTCATGCATTTTATGTATAACATTAGTAACTTTTTAACAAATTTTCTATATGATGTTACTTATAGTATTGTCTACGATTAAATGATGAGCTTTTCTAACTAATTTCTATTTTTATTTTGTTTTTCAAATTGAATTGTCTTTGCACTCAGCTGAACATCATGAATAGTTGCTACGCATAAACCTCCAGCTTGAGAGGGAATCGAACAACAACAACAACAAAAATGCAAAGATCACGCTTGAGTTTACCCTTAGTTGCGCTTTTGTGTGAATGTTTTACAATACATTCCACTGTTGCGGTAACGATGACGATTGCCACCACCAACATCAGTGGCAACTTTGGCTGCAGGCATGCTCCTGCCCCTGCCCCTGCCAATGCCTCTTCCGCACTAACCCTCTCACAACAGTCGACAGTCTCTGTCTCTGTCTCTATCTCAGTCTCTGGATATGGGCGCATTCAGCGCGGTCCCTTCGATTTGTTGGTCTGTCATCATGCCTCATCATTGTCAGTCGCCTGGACGAAGCTTGGTAGATGCCTCCTGTTCCTACTCAACAACGTTGTTGTCGTTGTCGTCGTCAGCATGTGCAACATTTTCATCATCATTATTTTATGTTGCAGGCAAAGTAAAGGCATCTTTTTACCTTGTGATGCTTACACACTTTTTTCATCTTGTTTTCTTATTTATGCGTTATTGAATTTTGTTTATAAAGCGACATGTTGCCCCCAGTTGATGTTGCTGCTGCGGTGTCTGCAGAGGAAACGGCAGCAATTGCTGCTGTTGTCGCGCAATTATGCATTTTTGTTTACTTTTGCAAAGCCTGGGAATGTTTATTGTTTCTAAATATTTACAAATACAACAAAAAAAAACCCCATGCAACGAGAGCTGCCACAATTGTTGTTGTTGTATGTGTTGTTGTTGTTGCATATGCAATTGAGCCATCAATGCCAATGCCAATTGTCACCAGTGGCCAAATCACAGCGCGAGTGTCAAGCAAATGTCAATTTCTTGCTGCGAGATCAGCGAAGATCAGTGAGATCATCAACTGGATGCTTGCAACAGATTCTCTCCTCCACTCCCCTCTATTTCCCATCTCACTCTATTGCTTGCAACAATCTCCACTTCAGTCGAGACGTTCGAGACGTTGATTTTTATTGACAGCTCACAGCGGTTTATTAATGATCGTGCTGGGTTCAGAGAGATTTGCCACAGATACCAGCTGAAGATGGAGACGCAGACGCAGACGGAGACGGAGAGGGAGACTGAGACTGAGAAGTCTGGAAAAAAGAAACACGCGATGCTGCAACAGACATCAATCTGTGAGCATCAATGTTGTCTCAGGATCACTCAGCTGTCCTGTCTGACTGCCTCGACTGAGCTGAGGATCGTTCCGATCGTCGTCATGCAAAGTCTTGTCTTGATTAATTAACCGCAAAAATTGCAGCTGTGCCATTAATTAATTTTTCACAAATAATTTATGAAGCAAAATGCATAACCTAAAGTGAATCTTGCAGTCTCGTCACGTTTGCAACTCTCCTCTTTGCCAGCTTGAATGGCTAATTAGCCCGTAAATTCTGTAGACAGTCAATAAACGAATAAACGATCGACTAATCGGTCTGACAATTAATATAGAATTATGCTGAATCAATTAGTAAGTCAAGTCAAGAACAGAGAAGATGAACAACATGACTTGACATTTACTCGGGAGACTTTGACTTGAGGATTTTTCCTAGAATATTTCGTCTCAAAGGCATGCCGACATTTGCATGGGCGTAGTAAAGAAATCTCGCATTCTTGATGTGGAAATTCTTTCCCACAAGGTGCGTCACTAATTAAATATTTACTTTAGCTCAAAGGCCACACCCGGCTAACCCAGTTCCATTTTCCAGTTCTGATTTCTATTGCAAATGTTTACAGGAGAATAAAAAAAGAATAGAAATAAAATAAAAATAAAAAGAATGTAAACAATTCCACAGCGCAACACTCTAAATAAATGTCAGTGCTGTAATTTGAGCCTCGAAAAACAAAAGAGTAAAAAAAAACAGAACCGTCTGCTGTCACTCAAAATGGCTCTTAAAATGTAAATAATGCTAAAAACAGAAAAATTCGAAATAGAGAAGGAAAATGCTAAAGGGACGGCGACAAGTGACGCCTTATCTTAAATGCATGCCTCATCGAGCGTTGTCCCCCTGCCCCTGTTCCATGCCCCTGCCCCATATCACTGCCTCATGCAGCGCTGCAAAGTGTCTCAGCACTCACTCTCAAGTGATTGGCCTATCGCATTTCTCCCTCAAAAGTGCAATAAATTAACTAGAGTGAAAAACTCGGTATATGGTATAAAGTGCCATTTGACAGACTTTGGGCTCCAATCGCGACTACTCTGTGTCTAAAACTAATGAATTTGATGACAAAACTCGTTGTATTTAAAGCTAACAGCGCTACCAGCTTTTTATTTTTATCCTCCAATACGTGGGTAGTTCCGAAAGTTGTAGTAACTTCGAATAAAGTTGTGGTGAGAGGAAGTGTGCAGAAGATACAAAAAAAAAGTTAAGTTAACAATATGCAAATTTATATTTAAATAAAATATTTCTAGAGTTGAAAAACTAACAGAACTATAAAATAATTTATATAATTATTTATAAAATTATCTCAGAATAAACAATTAATTAAAATATAAAAAATTAATATTAGATTTCGACTTCAAGAATTTTTTCTTTTAGGGCGAGCTACATTATGAAGACATTTGCTTAATTGAATTTACAACTAAATTAGTTATGTGAGCACTATTAAAATAAGTTGATAGTTATACGTTGTTATTTTATTTGATTGACTAATTCATTTTATTATTTTAATTTTTCTTCTGAATTTTTAGCTTTCGTTACGTTCTTTATTTGTCCTCATTATTAATTCACGTTTGAAATTGTTCTTATCGTTAAAATTAGTTTTTTTTTTTCTTTTATTTACTTATTTTCTGACATTATAAGTATTTAAAATATCTTCAGTTTGAGTCTGTTTTAGATATTCCTGAAGCTACCTCCACAAGAAAGACAAGAACAACTGCAACAATAACAGCTGCAACAACAATATTTTGTATTTAATAACTAAAGTTTGAATATTTATGGTAAATGCGATGGCGGCGCAATATCAATATCAAGTTCTTAACATATTTCAGTGTCTTATCAGGCAGGCGGCAAATGAGTTTAGGCCCTGTCCAAAGTCGCGAGTCACAGAGTCTCAGTGTCTCACAGACTGTGGGCAACATGTTGCATTGTAGGTTGTTGTTGTTGGTGATTTCGTTGCTGCTTGGGTTGACAGTCATTTAGATTTATGGCTGATTGTCTGCGTGGCAGTCAAGCGAAGTACTTGTTGTTGTAGTTGTTGCCATTTTAGCCTTATTTGCACGCAGCACAGTCCAATTTTGCATGTTGCAAGTTGTTGGCCGTTGCCCGTTGCCCGTTGATCGTTGTCGTTGTGGTTGTCGTTGTCGCTTACGCAGGTGACTACAAGAAAGCAGCAAACTTGTTTTCGCCAACATGGCCAATTTGCATGTGTCGCACTCGACGAGGCGGAAGATGGCTTCAACGAGGAGGCAGCGAGTGACAGAGAGAGAGGGGGGGAGGAAGAGAAGGGAAGGGGAAAGACGCCACAGGTCTTAGTCATTGGTATTAGATATCACAAATGCGATAAACGTTCATGTGCCGCATCTTTTATTGATTTAAATGCCATCGCAATGTCGCTGTTGTTGGTTGTGTTGCATCTTTTCATTTTGGCCACAAAATCGCTTAGTTTATGTGTGCTTGAGTCTGGGAAAAGAGATTAGGATTAAGCCGTTTGTCAACTTGTCATAATTGCAGACAGACGGCGCCGTCGATCGGCTTGTTAGCAAATTATAAACGTTGCTTGCAACTTGCAACTTGCAGCATTGCAACGTGCGGCAGCAACGCCAACGTTGCAACATGAACACAAACGATGACTCAAGGCAATTCTTTTGAAATTTTTCATAATTTTTCGTGAAGCGCGTAGGCAGCGCCAAATCCAACTCCAAATCTCAACTGCGACTTGGAACTTGCAACCGCTGGCGGCAACTTCTCTAACTCCCAACTCTCCCAGTAAACTGCAAAACGCCAAACTTCAACTTCATCAAGTGCAAATATGCAAATCTTCTGGTTTCAGCTCAGCTTAGCCAGGTTTATGGCCATTTCTTGTTAGACAGACGAAAAACCTACTCAAGTTGCAACTTGGCGTACTTGCCACTTGACATCTGTTTTACAGTCCCCGCGGAAATTAGTTTTCATTTGAAGAGAAACTATGCCTCAAATCGGCTTGACAGATATCAACTCTGATTAGACTTAGCTGACGCAATAAAAGACACTTTTTATAGATATTTGTTAGATCATTTTAGAGAAGAATTAATAAGAAGATTCTTTGAAAATAAATTAATTTAATATCTTGAGTATAAAGAAAAGATAAAAAGTTTGCTACCTAAATAATACGATCGTTCATATTATAAATAATTTATAAGTAGTCCGCCAGAAAAAAGTTTACTATCTAATTAATGTAATAATTTATTTTTGAAGTACATTCTTTTCATTTTATGTTTAAAACCAATTTTAAAACTTTTAAATTAAAAAAAAAATAAAAGATTTCCTATCCTTCGAGCCGGATTTGAACCAGCGACCTATGGATAACTACACATTGCAAATCATTCTACAGTCCACCGCTCTACCAACTGAGCTATCGAAGGAATGGCAAAATTGATTCTTAATCTTCTTTATGCTTATTATTATGTTTAATTTATTTTTGTTTACTCTACAAATTTACTAGATAATTATAAAAAAATCTTTAAGAATCTTTTTTTTTAATTTAGCAATAATCTTTCGAAGAATATAAATAAATAATCACAACTAAAAATTGTTTTAAGTTTTTAATCACTCTAATTTTACGCTTTGTAAAGAATATCTAAGAATACTTAGAAGTGGAATAGCTTATGCATATTCTATCAAATTATGTTTGTAATTTTTTAAATTTATTTTAAAAATGACAATATGAGTTAATGACAATATGAGTAGCCATGGAAATGAATTACATTAGCGATTATTCAAGATTTGAGTTGTTTTGAGCTACAGAGGTTTTTTTTAACCTGTGGTACCTACTCCACTCCTAAGCTATCGGATATATTCTGCTGATATGTACAATTTGGTTTCTGAGTGACTGACAATTTAATAAATATATCTCAAGCCAACGATCTTAACAAAATTGTTACAAATTAGTTTTAGGTCAAGCAAAACCCACACAAGTTGGCATAGAAAAGCTAAAGCTCTACACAAAAAAGAATTATATTTCAGATAAAAAAAACTAAATAATTTTGCTAAAGTAATGGCAAAAAACACAGAAATTGACTATTTAAGCGATGCAGATTTTGTTAATGAACTTAAACAGAAAAGAAAAAGACCTGATACAAATGCACTGATGGATTTGTTGCAACAACGTCTGGATAATTGTGGTCGGAGCGAACGTGTTGGACAAATGATACTCAATGTGTTAGATGAGAAAGTTGGCGATCATTTGAGTTACGATCAGTTGGCAGCAGAGATTATTCCACAAGCTCAGGCTCTAGTGCCGCATGAAGTGCGTCAGGAGTTGCAACAACGAGTACTCGAATCCTTGGAGTCAAATTTCAATCACAAACCCAAGGATGAGAAATAAAACTCTTTCTTGAAGAGCAGAGAGGAATAAATTGTTGCCAAAGCTTAAGTATTTCTATGCTGGGAACTATATTTGTCTGAGTTGCAAGTTGCAACCTACTCCCGTTATAAGCTAGCATAAATCTAGCTGCCACATCACCTTTCAACTTTGAAAGCAGCTCAGAAACGCTTCGAGCTGCCCGCAGCAGCAGCAGCAGCAACGCCTTCTCTATCTAAAAAAAAAATGAGAGAAAAAAGTGGAAAACCCATTTTCCGAGCGTTCGTTGCATGCAAAAATGTGGCAAGCAGCAGCAACAACAACTTAAACGCCAACTGCCATAACTGCAACATTTGGGCAACCAAAAAAAAAAATAATAATAATAAAGAAAAGAGACAGAAAAGCTGCTGCAAGTTTGCATTTAACGCGGCTGCCAGGCTTAATTTTTTCGTTTTTTTAATATCGCAAAGCTCAAGAAAAATAGTTGAAAAAGACATGAAAATAAACCCACGGCTATGTAAAGCTGCAACTACAACAAAAGGCGACTCGTTGCATTTGCCACACACATAAACACAAACTCGCAAACACAATTGCAATTGCTTGCAGCCGGTCCAAGTCCATGTCCAGAATCACGTCCATGTCCAGTCCAGGAAGCAAAACTCTTGCGTATTTGCGTAGGCAAAACTTGGCTCTTGTCTTGCCCACTGAGATGCACCCTGAGAACTGAGAACAGCGAACTGACGAGGGGGAAATTGAGGACGCTGACTGAGACTGGAGAAAATTGAGACTCGCTCGCTAGTTCTGTTTTTTTTTTTTCTTTTCATAATTAATTATTATTTAGCTGGCAAGTACCCCTGGCAGATCAAATAACTCAGTCAGAGGAGTAGAGAAAAGTAAAAAGAATATGTAAACGCTTAATTAAAAGGGAAGCAAATGCTTATAACTACATCAATACGGCGCTAAAATACCCTAAATTTCATAAATGAAACGTCATCAAAATATATTTATGAGCCATCTACAGAGTAACTTGGGTAGCAAATTCTAAAAATGTAGCATAATGTGAATGATTAGTTCACTTAATAATGTTAAGTAGTTTAATATTACATCTTCTATAATTAGTTTGTCTTTTATGCTTAGATTATTGTCAGCATATTTTATTTATTTATTTTACTAAATGCATTAGTTAATTTTTATACTATATTAAATAAAAGTGCTGTAAAAAGTAACTCAGATATAAAATTTCAGCAATATAGTCGCAGTAAAAGCTTAGTTCGCAAAGGTTATAAAACAAAATATAACTTAATTAAAGGAAAACAGAATGTAAGTTTGATTGCATCATGTCAGGAAATCAGCAAGCATTCAACTCTTTCTTTTATTCAGTCAAAGATCCAATTTGTCCGACTTTGCTTCTAGTTTTCCCTTCATTTTCAGAGCCTTACATGCGACTGATAAAGCTGTAACCCGTAAAATCTATTGCTCCTAGAGTTATCTATAGCGTCCGTAGCTTACCGTTAAATTGGCGCAACTGCAATCCGTAAATGAGATAATACAAATCACACAGTTTGGCCACCCTTAACCCCCTCTTTGCCCTGGCCAGCCAAAGGTCTCGTTAAGTATTAGCTCAAATAGTGAAATATGTGTAATCTAATGCTTATTAAACGATTTTTAATGCAACAAGCAGCAAGCTTGCAACATGCGGCAACTCACGCAACAATTTGAATTGGGGACTCCGATTTCGAGAATCCTGAGTCCCAAAACGATTGTGCGCCACGTGAAAACATTTAACACGCAACAACAACAACGGCAACGGCAACAACGATGGTGTTGAAGCTGCCACTGATGAGCTGTGTGGGCCATGTGGCAAGTGTTGCACGCGACGCCGTCGCACGTTGATAATAAATTGTATAAAATTATCTCAACGGCACACGGCAGCCAGACAAAGCCTGCTGCAGGGTTGCCACCCCCTACCCGTCCCCTTCCCTTCCCATCCCTGAGGAAGGGGTGCTGGTGGCATGACCAATCGGGTGGTGGGTCAATCGCTGGCTGCTTGTGGCAGCGTGCAACACTTTCAAGAATCACAACGCAGCAAAGCGGGTCATAAAAATTATCTGCTGCTAAACGTCGTCCTCAACATGTTGCCCAGGGTTGACACTGAGACG
Source organism: Drosophila kuntzei (assembly GCA_035042165.1). Lineage (NCBI taxonomy): Eukaryota > Metazoa > Arthropoda > Insecta > Diptera > Drosophilidae > Drosophila > Drosophila kuntzei. The sequence continues at coordinate 869,111 of JAWNLU010001549.1, read as the reverse complement.
AAAAATGAGCAGCAACAACAACGACAACTCAGGCAAATGGCAAAATGCTTATAATGTTACTCTGGGGAGCGTTTTTCAAGCTAGTCTGCAGTTTTCCACAAGCTGCTCAGCATTGAGAATGGCAGCAAGGCGAGAGAAAACAATTATGGAAAGGCAGAGAAGGAGAGAAGCAGGGAGAGGCTGCAACTGGCGTGCAGTTTGTCTCGAGGGAATTTCATGAACAATTTTTTGTCTATTTTTTTTTCTCCACTATATTTTTTGTAAGTTTGTATTGCCTAGTTAAGATTTTTTAGTAGTTGGAGGAGGGGAAAAAAGTGTTACAATTGCTGCGGCTCAATTTTCCGAACATTGCCCGTTGGCCTTTTTGTAATTTTCCGAAACAGATAGAGAGGAATGGGAAGAAAAGAGACTGTAGATTGTAGGAGACTGTAGGGAAAAATCTCATGTGCATTATGCGAAATTGGGCTAAGTAGCAGTTCAGTTAGGCTCGGTTTAAGTTTCGAGTCAGTTTTCTTTATTTTTGGGGCAACCTTTGAGACATGTAAATGAAGTCAAGTGCTGCTGCTATTGTTGCAGCTGCAACTGCAACATGTTATTTCAACAATCACATGATTGGTTATCTAAATTGTTAAATCACGTAGTCGCCTGGGAAGTAACAGCCCAAGGAGGGAAATATTGAGGAATGGAAAGGGAGTATTATCAATTTGTGTAGAAATATGTCAAGCACTCAAGTGAACTCAACTCTTATTAATATTAAAATGGTAAAAGTTGGTAACTGAACTGTCTATAAAAAGCTGATATTTAAGTTGGAACTGAATAATTCAGCTGACTAAAATGTAATATAATTGGAATTTTTAAAAGGGGAACTAGATTTTCTAAGATATGTAAATTCGAGTTAGTTTTCTTCATTTGTGGGATACTAAATTTTGTCTAAATTAGCTTTAAATGATTTCAAAATACTTAGACATAGCAATAGAGATTCGTACCGAGATTTCTTTTAATGTTTAAGAACATAAAACTGTGACTCAAATCATAAATTCATAAATTCAGTTTCCCATTAAAAACCCGTAATCAAAATTTGATCTATAACAAGCAAAGACAGCAGAGAATACTTTATAATTTTCTCATAAATAATTCCATTAATTTTCTAGTAAAATTTCGAACTGATTAGCAGCATGTAAAGTAAAGTTGCACATTTTCCGGTTAACCGCAACAAATGATGAAGTCTAGTAACATGATTATGGACTGAGACCAATAGACAATGTATTTAACAATATATTCGAAATATTCAAGACTCACAAAAAATAACCGCATAAACCGCAAAACACAAGACTATTTTTTTTGTTAATGATTTTTAGTATTAAGTATGCTCTGATCTTGGTTTTTCTTTGGGTTTTGATGTAATTGTACAAAAAAAAAAGAAATGGTAACTAACTCATTCATTTGTATAATAATGTAGCATGTTCATTATATAAGGAAGTGTCTTTTCAAATGTAAAGGTTTTTCTAGATCCACCCTTAAGAAGTAACAACCTCTCAATATTTTCTTTGTATTACGATCTATAGTGGTTTTTTCAGCTGAAATTTGGTGTTAAGCTGCGCTATTAACAAAAGTATCTTTAATGTGGAATAGGTATTCCAGAGGTAGCCCATATATCACCCCCGACGGTAAAACAATTCAAAAGGAAAAATAAAAAAGGAAAAAATATGTAAAGTTGAATTATGCTCGATGTCGTGTCTATAAAGCGGCATTAAAATCCATTAGTAAACGCGCCGCAGTGCCTTAATTTCTGGTCGTTGTTGTTGTTGTTGTTGCTGTTGTTGCAACTCGTGCCCCCACCAAAAATAGTCAAAGCGAGTCACCAAATGTGGCAACGAGAATGGAAACAACAAATGACACTAATAAATATCTAGAGAGGGACAGAGAGTGGGAGGGAGTGATGCAAAGCTATGCATTTCCACAAAGGATTTGTTGGCCATTAGAGCGCGGAAATAGTTAATCATATTTAGAGTTGTGGCAGGGTTGCCCTTCAAAAATGGGAGAAATGTGTGGCAACTCGACACTTACCCTTGAGCGCTGCAACTTGTGTTAATCCATTTAATCCAGCAAACAGCAGCGAGAGCAGCAGCAACTGTTGCAAGCGCAGCAACTGCAACAGATGCATATCAACTGACAATGGAGGTGACTGACGCATCATCTGACGCTTTCCTCGACTGTCCCCATGTATTTTTAGATCTTTGGCTGCTGCCGGCGACGTTGGGGCGACATTTTGATTGTTTCTGTTTGTGTTTCGGTTTTGGTTTTGGTTTCTGTGTCGTTGTTTGATCTCCCTGACGTTGTTATTTATAATTTTATTATTTTTAATTTCATTACTTTTAATTTGATATTCGTTAGATAAATGCGTCGTGGCACGCATTTCACATGAATGCATTTTGTCAAAATCTGTATCACTTCTTTGGCAAACTGAATAAATAATCCGTTGTGGGATTCACTGAGCACTCATTTGATTTTGATTGGCACTATTTCAGATATATGTATGTATATAATTCGTATTCGTAATTATTTTAAATCCTTTCTATGCCATGGCGCTATAGCTATAGCCGGAAACCGGAACCGGACAAGGCAGCAGCCAATGTCGTTGGCGTTACGGCACGAATGTCGAACGCTCGCGCGACCCGAAGAAAAACTCGCTTGTGTCATGCGAATTTTTCCAAGAACGCGAAAATACCGAATGCGACACGAACGAGAAACGCACGAACCGCTCGCACAACCGATGCGACCGAGAACCAGCAGCAAATTGAACTCACGTCCACATTGCCACTGTTAACATTCGTCTGTTAAGCTAACAGCCCTAGCAGTCAACACAATCCACACAGTCCACAGCTCTGTGACAGTGCATTACTCAAAATGGCACTGTTATTTCTGTCGGTGGGCTCTCCTCTAACCAATGCATTGACGCTGTTAAACTTGTTGCATGCTGTGGATGTTAACTATCTCTCTTTCTCGCCTGTTTACTTTTGTTTACAACTGCACATCGTTTTGTTTTGTTCCATTTGCCATTTGTTTCTACGCGGCGCCGACAAATGTTGAGCAACATTTGGTTTGAAACTTGTTTCAAGCAGCATGTGGATGGCATGCAAAACAATAACAGAAGCTGTAGCTGTTGTTTTCAACAGATTTTATAATAATAAATACGATTATTATTAATTTATCTATTTTGTTAGCACTGACTTTTAATAAGAATTATCTTTTAATTCCGACCTCGAGTATTTTGTTTGCTTTTGTCGACGCAAACAATGATACATACATACTTATGTACATACATATTTTTATGGCTGTTATTAAACAATGACAAAAGGGTGCACATAATGAGCATGCTCTAGTGATTTTTAATTTAATTAGTCTGGAATCGAGTCACTCTATAAAATAAAGTCCAACTTGATAATACTAACTAATATTAGCAGCAATTTTGCGAGTGGATCTTCTTTCTGTGTCCCGCTATTTATTTGATCTATTTTGCGCTATTTGTTTTCGGGGGAATTACCAAATTAATTTGAAGACGCTGCCAGCGTTTTCCAGATAAAAAACAGTTTACAATTCGCTGGCAAAAGCAGAAATAACAAAATGTTGTCAACCTTTTGTATACCAAGTACTTCAAGGAAGTACTATTTATACAAATAGTAATAGTAATATTTATACAAAAATAAGATAATAGAGTCTGCTCGACTAAGAGATATCCTGCATCTGGAGTTGAAAACCTCAGAATAGAACAATTTTCGTGTTTTTTAATACTATCAATTTAATATACTGCTTGACAAAAAAAAAAAACATTCACATAAATTACGTGATGTAATTTTTTTTTTTAAAAGTCAAACTCACTATAAATTTATTTTTTAATTTATAAAAACAGTTAAGTCCATTGGACAATTAGGTACAAATTAAAAACTAAGAAAATATTTTTTTAAATTTGTCCAAGCAATTGCTTGACTAACTGTATTTGTTTTTTAATCTTTAAAACTATTTCAAAGTAATGGGTAGCATCAATTCTATTTCCAACGTTTTCTAAAAACCAAAGGTAACTACAAGAAAATAATGAGAAAAAATAAATAAAACGTCAAATAAAAATATATACATACATATGTATATATGTACATATTTTTAAATAAAATAGTACATTTTTTACTTGAATAACTATAATATGAATATGTATAATAAGGTGGAATATATAGTTTACAAATGTGTACTTGTAAAATATTCTCGACTGCTATTAAAATTGGGAATACAACAAAGACATTCAAATATAAGTATGAGTAATCTCAAAACTAGAGTGCACTTTATTTCGATAACTATACGAAATAAACAATATTTAAGTTGATACATATTCAGCGAGAAATCTGCCCAATTTAATTAGCATTAAATTGATATAAATTTTAATACATTTGTTTTATGAACGTAGTCCATTTCTTGACACCTTTTGCCTTCATATTTGTTTAGTTTCAATTAATATGTATGTATATTATTCAGTATTTTAGAGTGGATTCGGGGTTTGGTATCTTAACTCATTAAGTCAACGATTGTGGATATACTTTGGACGTCTGACATATAAAAATGTATTTCCATTGTTGTATTGTTTGCTGTTGTGCCGTCATGTTGTTAGCTCATTGGCAACATGTTGGCTTTGCCTTCTGACCAATCCCCCCAGCCCCTTGACTGGGTTCTTAAGTGGCGACCATTTGCTATCTAATCTCTGAACGAGTGCCGCACTCGCTCTCCAGCTGTTAGCTCATCCATTTCCAAACTGCAATAAACGCCAGACCAGACAGACATACAGACGAACAGACAGACAAACTGACAAACTTTGAACGCATTTCACAACAATCGGAACGAGAAACAGAATCACAGCGATAGACCCCTTTTTTTCGGAATCATATCCATATCCATATCGTCTCGGCTCCGTTAGAAGCCGCTAATGAATTTTGAAAAAAATCAAAGAAATCAATTGAATAAACGAACGATATTCTATTAATTTATCAAAAATGCATATCCAAAAAGGCTTTTTATAAATCGCTGCCTAATTTCCCAACGTTTGTTAAATAATCAATAACTTCTTTTTCCCTCTCCCGCTCACACTTTTGCTATCACAGGTAGTTCTTTCTGAAGTGTGAACTTTGTTCATTAATGCAGTCCATGGAGCTGTAGATACAGATACATTTACCAAGTGTAAAATAAAGGTGTGTATCTTTTATAGAAAATTGTGCGTGTTGTTCGGGTTTAGGTTCGGGCTCGTATTCAGGTTCATGCCGAGGTTCATGCCACCACCTGCCTCGTAGCGTCTCGTAGCGATCCTCAACAATATGCATTGTCTACACGAAAGGTCAGAGTGCATACAATGCACGTACGTACATGCCTTTTTCTTTGGGTGTACAAAAGACAGGTAAAACTGCGTTCAGGTAAACCATATTTCAAATGCTGATAATTGGCCAATTTATAGGGACTATGTGCGTCGTTGCCGCACTTCACTAAAGTTTGACAACGCTGCACAACTTTCCTAAATATTGACATGGCTTAGCGCTGGCATTGGGCACATTTAAATGTTTATGTTAGTCGTAACTTGTCATTGTCTGACTCTCTCCCTGCCTCTATCTTTATCTCTTTTTCACTCCCGCTCACTCTGTCTGTCATGTCTGTTGGTATCTGGACCTAAGCCCATGTTAATGACATGTAAGTTGCGTCTCAATTGCGGATTTACAGCTCCACTTTACTTCACAAATGAAATGACATTTTGATTGCCAGCCAAAAGTTCACTCGAAGCTCGACAAATAACATTTGGTATTCATATACATACATACATATTTTGATTCTTTTATTCATACTAATACTCACAGAAGTTGACTTTAATTTGACTTTTACTTTCGTTATTAATTTATGGTGCCTGCTAATTTGCCAATCAAAAACACGGAAAAGGCGTTAATGGCAGCTGCGGACGGTCTTCGAAATATCTTTAAATTTAAGTATATTGACTATGTCAAGCAGTTTGTCAGACTGGAAAAAGAAGAATCCATACATGTATGTCAGTCTGATAAGGAATTAAAATATGCTAATATTTACTTGATAAGGTTTTAATTTAAAATTAAAGAAATATGTGTATTACCGTACATAATAAAAGTTTATATTCAATTACGATATATTTTATAAATTATTTTACTTGTATACAGCGTTTGACAATAACGATATGTCAGAGGACGGAAGAGAATCCGTTTAAATTTGAAGATATAGTATATCTTTGAATCTTTCTTTTAAAGTTGTTATATTTAAAAAAAGACAAATTTGTATAGCAATATTCTAGATTATTGACTTTCTTGTATATATCTGTTAATATTAATTTTCTTTTATCAACAATATAAGAATCCAGATATTTGTGAATATGTTGAGGATTATGAAATGTTTCTTTAGTTATCAAAAGATTTCCGTAAGTTCGTCTAACTGCACAAATTAATTTATAAATCATTATTCTCAAGAGCATCTGATTTTCAGATTATACCTAATATAAAATACAACAAACCTTTCGCTCCTCCACTTTTTTAATCGAAATCCGAGAATCTGCAAAGGCAAAAGCCGACGACGATCACAAAAAAGATACACAGAAACAAAGAAAACTGGCTCAAGAGTCCCAAAAGTGTTTCCGCATTTAATTCGAGTTGAATCTGAGTTTCAAGCCAGTGAGGCTATTGGTTAAATTTGTGCAGATTTTGGGCTTTGAGGCTTTCAAAAGTAAACAAATTACTTGTACGCATACACTCAAGATAATTGAAATTAGCGGCTGTGACAGGCTGATTGCCTTCTGCGATCCTCCAGTGGAAACCTCGCACCACAAATTTCCACACGCATGAGAGTTGGAGTTGGAGACTGTGAAGAGTCTGACTGGACGCCCACTCGCAAGTCAGTGAGCCGAACCCAAAGTGAGTGGGTTTTTTGGACACACCAAAGAGGCTACAGCACATCCAGGGGAATCAGGGTCTGTTCAAATCCCCAACGCATGACGAGATTGTCTGTATATCTATCTCTCTGTCCTCTGTCTGTTTTGTGGGATATGCGTATAGCGCATGCTCATCTAACTCCACAGATTGTATAATGTGTACAGGGATATGATAATGAGCAGGAAATGAGTTGAGTGTGAAATTTATGTACAGGAGTGTTCTCTACTCCTCTGTCTCTCTCTTTCTTTATATCTCTCTTGGCTAAGGGGTTGTCCCTTCTAGTTAGCCAACATGAGTGATGGCTATAATTAAAATTTGGTGTGTGTGCGTTTGAGTTTGGAAAATGAAATATGCGTAAATTATGTACTTCATTGATATATGACACAGCAAATCGTGTTTTGATTGAGAAACACAATGGTTAGTTACTTGTCGAAGCCAACACAAGACACCTTAAGAACATAACTCAATCAGCTAACTTAAAAAAAAGAGTTAACAATGCAAATAAATTGAAATTAAGCATTATGCATTGACATGTCTTAAGGATGGTAACAAGAATTTCTTAATAAATTTTAATGTTTTACAACTGAAACTTAAAACAGAGGAAGCCCCAAAACTGACACATTTAATATTCACTGATAAACTAACCCTTTTTTTAAATACATTATTTTCGAATTTTTTATAAAAAAAACCTTATTGAAAAGGTATTTTTTTAAAATAATTATTTTTTATTTTTTTAAATTATATTTTTTTAAGTTTTATACTGAAACCTAGATCATGGTTGGAATTTTACTAGGAAATCAGTTGAGTATTGATAAAGTTATGGGAATTTATGAATAAAAGTTAATGGATAATAAAATATAAAATTAATAAAAAAAATTAATGTAAAAATGAACAAACTATAGATGCTGAATTAACAGATCAAGCCTTGAACAAATCGATATTCTGCATGGAAGTTCGCAAAGTTCAAATAAAATTAGGGGAGCTCGAAAATGTTAAAAAAAAAAATTAGTTACGCAAATGCAAATCTCAAACGCAGAATGAATTTGGGGGTTGAGATAATGAAGAAACTTAGACAGAAGCTAATTCTATTTCTGAGCCTGAGCTGCCTTTGACTTTATTCATTGAAATTCCCAATTCTATGCATAGCTTACACATTTAACAATAAACAATGATTTGCTCTGTGTATTTTTTTATTATACAAAAAGTTTATTTAAAATTGAGTTGTGTAGATAGAAACCCAATACGAGACATAATTTGACCCGCTGCGCAATATTTGTAGTTGCCAACCCACAAAAAACGACAGCAAACAAAGCATGAAATAAATATGTAAAAAAGAGAAAAAATGAGAATTTCGTAATCCAAATGTCACACAATTGAAATATGTAATTAATTATACTGAAAAATACAATTTACAATTTACAAACACATATTTCTAGATATAGGCTCCATTTGCCGCCTGCTGTTCATTTTATGCTACCAAAAACAGCTCGGCGAACTTCGATAGGAATCTACAAAACTATTTGCCACACAGAAGCGTTGATCAAAGAGAGGGCAGGGACAGGGACGGGGCAGGGCCAGGGGCTGCATCGGGATAGGGGGCAGGGTTGGACCGCCAGCAGCTGTAGCTCCATAAAAGTGGCGGCCTTTTGTTTTGTTATTGCTCATATTTCGTTTTTAATGAATCCACACTCTATGATTATCTAGATTTCGAAACATTTTCTGAGTATGAGTATTTGAATGAGACACTCACCCACGCGAATCATTGAATAAATGAATGGATGCATGTTATCAAACGCCGCCGGTGGTCGCTGACTACCGAAAATATTAATTAAAAGCCATAAAACACAAATATTGATAAATAGTTAACAACATTGTATTGAATTTAAGGTCCATGAAATTGTAACAAGCCATGCCAATAATTTATTGCCTATTTTAAATTATTTTAATATACCCTGTAATCTGAAAAATGCCTTGGACGAGGGGATAATCAAGTGTAAAAATGATAATATGCTAATATTTGTATACAATATCAGATATTTATGTTCCACGATCTTCTATAATTTTATAAAACTTAATAAGTTTAATAATTTTTAATAAATAAGACATTATAAGCAAATAATTATCGTCAGGGTATCACCTAGTCAACCCCTATTTGTTTCTTCGGTTAGTTTTTTACATTTTGATCCAATGTAAATATTAATGTTTAATTATGCAACATAATACGAGTTATAAATTAACTAATGCCTTTTTGAAATACTGATCTGATGTGTTTAATCTATAAATGTTTATGCAACTATTTTAAATTGCCCAAGTTGAAAATTAAATTGACTTTTAATTTCATTAGTTATATTGACTGTATTGAGTAGGTTAATTAGTTATTGCATATTGGATTTATTTTGATGGCCCATTTGAGAGTTAATTTTGTAATTTGAAGTGTGTGATTAAGAGAATTGCGAATTAGTCACGAAAGAGGAATGGGTAGATTAACCACACGCTGTGATGTTTAATATGAGAAAATCGCTAAGAAATGAACACAGAATTAGCTAAAGAATTTTTATGAAAATATCGATGGGGAAAACCCGAAGCTGGCTACTGAGGCTGAGAGACCCGCTTGAATTGAATTCATTACATTAAATGCAGTTTGTGAGTGAGCTGGTCGAATGATCTGGCAAAGTCCTATAATCACTTAATACCCCCGTAGACCTAATGATGGCCGAGTTAGAGGAGCGTAGCCAACAATTTAACAACCATCTATCATTAAATAATTTGTTAAATTTTCAAACTGAAAGCGCCACGAACAGACGCAACAGACCCTCCGGGGTTTGATCCCGAACTCAGTGAATAGCAAGAATGATTATGAGTATGAGTATGAGTTTGGCTACGGGTCTGAGTATGGTGTCTGAATACGAATGTGAGTCTGAAGCGTTTTTTAATTAGTTGTGCAGTCGATAAAAATGCGCTGAAACTGAAGCCGAACCGAAGCGAAACAAATAATAAAAAAAATGGGAAAAGAAAGAAAGAAGGAAAGAAAAGTAAAGAATGAACTGGCAAAAAGATTCGCACGCAGCACAAAGATCAGGATCGGCATCGGTTGATGGTTTGTACGTGATCGGTTCATAAAACTAAAAGCAGCCATAAACTGATAATTTGAGAATTTATAAATTTAAAACGCAGACATGGCATTATATGGGGACTTGAAACCGACAACCGATCGAGTCAATCGAGTCGATCGACGAGCTGTGCGCCAATCCAAATTGGCAGACAGGAAGCGCTCATCTTGGCAATGATAATTATGATGATGATGACGATGATGGGCTTTGAGCGAGACGAACAGAGTGCCAGACAAACTGACGAACTATTGGATTGTTTGAGGACTTCTAAGAAGTCAGGGCATGCGCCATAAAGCGCTTCTAATATTTCAGGATTGAGCAGAGTCCATGCGTAAAACGGGGATTTAATGACCTAAAACATTTGAAGGGCAAAGCTTAACATGGAATGACACTAGCTTAAAGTGTAGAATACATATATTTAAGCACAAGATTGGGGTTTGAATCATAGTAAATGTATCAAGGTTTTGCTCTGTGATCAAAGAAAAGCATTCAGAGGACACTGACTTTTATAAAATTGATGTTTCTATGACTATAGACTTTTTAGTGATGAGATTTCTGAACCATCAAATTAAGAACTTCAATGCTAAGATATTTAATTACTAGATTTGTTTTGTTTGAGACAATTTTAATAAAATTTGTAGCCAAGATCTTTCATTTGATTTACAATTAACTTTGAGAAGTCTACATACTTAACAAAGGTTTTTAAATTACAATATAATTACTTAAGTCCATTAAAGCTTTTCGATGATTAATCGCAAGTTCATATCTAACTTTCAGCTAGTGTCATTGGTGCTTAAAATGAAAACTGTACGCGAATATTTCAGGTGATTGGTAGAGCAAAGAAATGCTTAACTCTTAACCCCACGATTGTTTTTATGTTTTGAAGTTAATGTCAATTTTTTAAGGCGATTTTTTACGCGCATTTAAACATTTTATTTTCAGTCGCCTGCCTCTCTATGTGGATATTGAGGTACTTAAGAATTACGAGTATATCTAAAGAGAGATAGAGAGAGAGCGAGAGAAGGAGAGAAAGAGAGAAAGAGAGAAAGAGAGACCTGCTACTGCCAGGTCGTTAAGTTGCCACATCTTTGGGTTTATTTTTACACGCAAGACGAGAGTTTTATGGCTGCTGCACTAATTAAAATATTAAGCAGAAATGCAGTCAAAGAAATTCGTGTTAATTTTTATGGAGACTCGTCTACATCTCTCTCTCTCTTTCACTCTCTCGTGTTCTGTCTCTTGCTGTCAATATGCAATTTGCAATAATTAAGCATTAGCTTGGGGGATCTGAGGATCAAAAATTGCATCGCCTTAACGGTCTGCTTCAAAACCCAACAAAAGTTAGCACAAATCACACATTTGTTGTGGTTGCCTGATAAGCCGATGATTCTCGATAGAGAACTAGGGGAAAGGGACGGAGCGAGGAGTTGAGCTAGAGATACTACGGGTCAAGAGCGTAAGCGACCCTCGACGACTATAAAAAATTGAAAATTACCAAAGCAACGAGACAGACAAACGACCAAAGGCGTCTCAAATCACACAGACGATGAATGAAATCCGGTGCTGAATGAAGTGGGTACAGTGAGTATTGGGTACAAAGTACAAGCAATTCGGTATGGGAATCAAAATTGTAACAAGACCAAAAACAAACCCTTGACTTCTCCTGTGACAATTCCACATTTCTGTTGAATCTTTCAACCGCTTTTCAATCGCGGAAAGGGAGACCGAGGGTTGCCTTGACAGAGGCGTCGATAAAGCCACAGGGGGTCATAAATTCTTGAGCTTCTTGCGTTTTGTTTGCCACCGAGAGATATCAATGAAAAGCCGACAACGTCGCCGTCTTGCCACATTGTCTCCCCTTAAGTTATCGCCAAAAACGACAAGAACAACAACATCAACTGGAACTACAACAAAAACAATAACTGGCAATGTATGAGACAGCTTTTTTCTTCCAGTGTTCAGGCCCTGAAACATTTTGAATGCATTATTTACTTAGTTTTTTTCTCTCTGATTTCTTTTACATTTTTATTTTTTCTCTTTTTAACCAAGCATGTGTCATGTTTTTATGCCGTATGAAATAATCAGGAAATTACTTTATAGGGTATATCAAAGGGATGAAGGTTTCTGGTGCTTTTGAAAGTGTTTAAGATGAGATGAGACTAAAATTGAAATTGAAACAAACTTTTTACAAAATATTGTAACAAAAACACAAAAAAATATCACACTTTGCATATAAAAAATCCGACTTTTCTGAATATCAAATAAAAAATCCATAAGTTATTTGATGAATTCGACTAATCTATTATAAAATCGATTTTCTAAATTTTAATATATTTAATTATCTTTTTTTCTTTATTTTCAGATATTGTATTGTATTGTATTTGTTAAATTGAGTCTACAGGGCATCTTTAGTTTGATAATTTGTTCATTTACAACAGTTTTCTTTTGATTTTAATTTTCTTGATTTTGTTTCTGTTGCTCTGCTATCGCATACGATTTAGTGTCGTCTTTGCTGCTTATCTGTGGTTTGCTTTCTTTCACCAAAAAAAAAAAGCGACCACAACCGGCAACTCTTCACTCTTTGGAGTTTTTGGATTCAAGTTGGGGATGGAGATGTGGTCTGGGGTCTCTGGACATAGCACTCTCAGCGCATGTGTCATCGGCGTTAAGTGCCACAGCAAAGAGTTAATCTCGTCGATAATTATAATTTATGGCTCGATGTGTGTTCACCTACCTCAAAAATACAAGTACGACTTTACTTCAAATCTACAGTATATAGTCTCTGATTCTCTCTGCCTTTTGTGTGCTTCATCATAATCACAGATTTTAATTGGGGTTTGGCTCGAAACAAGGCAAAAAAAAAAACGCATCACTTTTTGAGTTGTTGTGGTTGTTGTTGTTGTTGTTGCTGTTGTTGCTGTTCATAATGTCAAACTGACAATATTTATGATACAGATTGCTCATTGTCATTGATCATTGTCTGTATGATCATAAACTATAAGCGAATGCGATATCTCTATGTTGATACCCTGTATTTTTAAGAAATATGTTAGCGGTTTGTACATACATATAAGATGAAAGAAGATTCGAGCTTAGGAGATATAACGAATGGTTAGTCCGCCGAACATAAGTATATCAGAGGTTTTAGTTAAGGAAGTGCTAAAACTATTAGACTAAATGTGAGAAAGTATACGTTATAAAACGAGTAGATTTAGGTTCTTTAAAAAGGAAAAGAGATAAGAAAGACTTTATAAGAGTTAAAGCAATAATGCGTTGTATGAAGTAGTATATAAAATGAATATCAAGTTTATTTCGAAATGAATCGAATCACAACTTTAAGCTTTAAGAATTTAACAAAAATATTCCAGAGATCTTAAGTATTTAATCAATACTACATATAACTATTAAAATAAATACTAATTACAATTGAAATAAAATTTGCATTATCTGTGCTCAAAATGGTTTTAAGAAGTTATAAGTAGATACAGGGTATCTTCAAGGCGCACACTGTAGACACAAGTATGCGTAATTGTTTTCGACATGTGTTTGTGTGTGTCTTGCGGGTTTTACGTTAAGCCCAATTATGTCAATCAGAGGCAATGGCCACCGTTTTCACTTTCACCTACTTAGATACGAGTATGAGTACGAGTACGAGTATGAATACGAATACTAGTACGACTGGAAGTAAGAGTACTCGCATGAGTGCGGCACATTGATATCTGTATCGTAATTTATCATATTGATAAGGTAAATGTTGTGATGTCAAAGCGGCTTTTGATTTAGTTCCCCCGCCTAAAGCAAGACTAGCTACCAGTTTCTGTTCCAGATAACTTCAGATTGCAGCACTAACAATTCCAGTTTCAGTTTCAGTTCCACTTACAATTCCAGTTGCATTCCCAGTTGTGTGATCATAGCCGCAGCTTAATCTTAGCCACATTTAAGTTAATTTGTGCGATAAATACTGATGAAAAGGCCAAGACACAGAGAGATGAAGTCAACAAACAAATGTGCAGACATTTTCAGGCAGCTTCAATCATAATTCATCAGTCGCGAGTCGAGACTAGGCAAAATGATTCTATTTAGAGGCCACATCATCATCATGCCCCATCTCTGTGCCGCTTGAAGTACTTAATCATGCGAAGGCTCCACAGATTAACTCATTACTTAACACTTTTATTTTTCCTTCCTTCCTCCTCCGACAACATCTCTGCCTCCCAATAGAGGATCTTCTATCTGACGGATGCTGTAGATAATTGTGTGGCCACAGCTGAAATCTCAAAGGTCCCTCACTCAAAGGAATGGGAAGGTGGGAGGGAGGGGAAGAGAGGAAAGTTAATGCGCGGGGGCGTGCCATTGAGTTTTTGAGGCAAAAATGTTTCAAAAAATGTTTCAAAATTGATGTGCACCTTCTGCCACTTTCCACAGTGACAGAGAGCGACACGAGCGTGCCATGCCACCTGCCCCCTCTCCTTGCTTCTCACCCTTCGCCCCCTCTCCAGTCACTTAACGACTCGGCGACGTTTGTAGCTTTTGGGCTGGCGCATTAACATTCCTCACTTGTTGTCGTATTAGTTGTTGTTGTTGGGGGTGTTGCACAAACACAACAGCTTAAGTGGCGACTCTTTAATAGCAGCTACTTTGCTTTACTTGCACCACATGCCACACACTCATAAGATTTGAGTTCGTTTACTTAATCCACTACAAAGATCGTCCCCAAGGAATATTGTACAACTGAGGATCACTTAAGCATATAGTATGCCACATAATGTTCAAAATTTAAACATTAATTTTTCGTGTATTTTGAATGAATATTAATGAATGTTGCAGATATCTGTAAATGTTTCATGTATTTTCAAAAGGAAGTCATCTTTCGAGTGGGTTGCTTAAAAAAACGGGAAGCGAAAGAAAAGGCAGGCAATGAAAAATATAGACGTAAAATATAACCACTAAAAAATATAAATTAAGTATAAAATTATAAATATAATCAGTTAACAGTAATATAGGTAGATTTCTGATCGGAGAAATCAAGTTTTATAGATCAGTACAAAAATTGAAAAAAATGTCAGAATATGAAGCGAAGTGTAAGTACTTTAATAAATTTTAGATTTACTTTTCATTAATAAAATCCTTTGGTATTCGTTTTATAATTTAAGATCACATTTATTTGATTGGAAACAAAGTACCGAAACTTCTTAAACATAAAAGAACAATAAAATTAGAGCATTATTTAAACGATTTTAATTTAAACTGTTAGTTTATTAATATTATAAAAATACATACACTGTAAATTTTTAGCTTGACTAAAATTAAGAATCTAATTAAAATTTAAATAGATAATTCTTAATTCTTTTAAAAATTTACTTAAGCTTTTTATAGCTTTTGCTCTTACTAAAGGAAAAGATATTTTTCTTTGGCACTTCTCAAATAAATGACGGCCATCAAGAAATTTGTTATGTGTGTCAAGGGGAAATTTATGTTATTGCTGAACGAATTTACAGCAATAATTAAGTAAAAGATACACACGCATAAAACGACATAAAATGTATAGTATCTGTATCTGACAGACGTCAAACTCGAAATGCGTGCATAAAAACGGCGAAATCAAAGACAGGCAGGCAACTGGACAGAGAGACTTCCACACAGACAGACGGACAAATCTGTGGGAAAAGTCGAGTGGCAATTTCAATGTATTTGATTTTCATCCCCTCCTCTCCCCTTAGCTGCCAATAGAGTTGATTTTGCTGCAGGATTGGCATACCCATAAACAATTATTTACCAACACTCGTCGTCATGTCCTGCACATCCTGTGCATAGCTGCACAATCGGAAAATGTGAAAATCGGAAATGCAGTCAATGCATTCAAGATGTGCCGTTAGGATCCCCCTCACCCTCAGATTTGTCCCTCTCCTAGACCCTGTTCTGCTCCGTCAGCTCGGCCATTTCATGCAATTATAGACATTTTCGCAACTATTGTGTTACAATTTAATGGTTCTTTACCTGAGCCAGCGAAATATCTCTGAAATCATTTTAATGGATGAAATACGCAGCAAAAATGGTTGCAAAATAATGGAAATTTCCATTTTGTGGTAATCGATGAGAATGCAAAAGCAGCAAAAATACCTGCAATTTGATTACCTTTAGAGTCCCAGACGAGTTGAGAGTCTAACAAATGACTTAAAGCATAAATTTCCATAAGCTGTATGCATTCCAACCGCAATATCACAATAAAACCCTAAGCTAAACTTTAGAACCCTTTATAAAGATAGCCCATCATTTATAATCCTTTAATAGGCGTCCAAAAGACATAAAATCAAACAATGCAACTGATAAATTTCTGATCATTTCTTTTGGTTGGCCTTTCGTGTTGGTTTAGTATCATGCACCATTGTTGCAAATAGCACTTCAAGTTGTTATTATTGTATTGGATGGTAGAGAAAATGTCAATGAGTCTAAAAATGCGCCAAGAATGTGCGGGCTGTTTCTGTGACATTTGAATTAAGTTTAAATATGCAGAACACTTACACTACAAATATAGATAAATATTTAGATTTAAGTATAGAAATGAATCTAATTTATCACTAGATAAGCAAAATTGTAGGTTATTTTCGGCACGCCAAAGTTTTGATATCCTTGTACAGTGTACACTCTTGCGAATTTGTTTTCATGCTAGTTTACATTTTTAAAATTTTTGTTTTTGATTTTAGTAGACTATATTTTATTATTGTGGAGCAAGTTTTCGATTCAATGATATTTCGGCAAAAAAAATAAATTTTAAAATTCCGCATGGTTCTCAGCTTGTTCAAAGATGGGTTTTGAAATTTCTAAATTATCAAAGATTAAACCTTTATAGCCTTTTCGCACTGAGCACATCTACGGAGAACGCATGGGAATGATGGTAGATGTGAAACCCCAATTCACACTGGGACCATCTACCATCAATTTGAAACTTGACGTCTGTGAGTTACAATTATACACAAATTTAAAATTGTACCAATAATGAATATCGACCAGAAATTGGCTTTATTCCTGCTGCGCAACAGCAAAGCTGTGATATTATAAGCAAATTCATAAGTGCCATTCGACAAAATCGCCGAAATGATCGAGTTTGAGCAGAACATAGACGACGACGACTTGTTGTTGTCTGTCAATTCAAATTTATACATATCACTGCGGACGGCAGTTCGCGTTAGTGACGAAAGCACCACGTAGTGTGCAAAAGTGACTAACAATATTATACAGGAATAATTGAAAATTTGCAACGACTGTCCGAGCATTTCTGCATAATTAAAGATCGGCTGAGGAAATAGGATGTGCCATTGCAAAATGTTTATTTCACAAATAAACATAAAATATATCAAAATAATTCAGAATTGTATGTCATTTATTTACAGATGGCAAAATAAGCACTAGTTGTGTCTTTTGATTCTCCTCCTGCGATTTATGGTACTCGCGTGATTAGCACTCCTTCTGAACTTGCAGCATCTCAAGAGCTATGTATATCAAGCTCTCCTTTGATGCTGTGCTTGGTTTGCGCTGATAGATCTGGACTCTGAATTCGGATCATGCTGTTGATAGTACTGGTGCTGCACGCAGAAGCCTCTGCATCGAACTTGATCCGGAATTTCATACATTCCATGAAATCTGAAATTATTGCGGTGTGTGTACATTATTTAAGTACTAATAAACTCAGTTAAATAAACCTTCTGGAGTTGTCCGTAGTAGGCAAGACTATTTTTATGAGTACAACTATCCAACCATAAGAAAATCAATCATCAAATTCTTCAACTCTACTGACCATGTGCCCCGGTAGAAGTTCCTACCTTGAGCGTTTTAATACATTAAGTACATTATACTTACATTACTCGGCCCTTTCTCATTATTAATATTTATTGTTTTTCTTTTGCCATTCAATTTTGCGGACATTGCTTACATTTTCGTAGCAAATGACAAGTTTTCAGTGTTGCTTTCGATAATAATCGGCTTGAAACTGATGAAACGTATGAACAGGAATATCAAATGAGAGATGGTGGAATAAGTGGGAAAATTTCGGCACGGGTAAAACTATAGGCCCCTCGTGAAAATTGGTGGTAAATGGTAGATGTTGATCAGTGTGAATTGGTTATTAGGATGACTAAAGAACCTGTACCAAGTGTCATACAGATGGCTTCAAACCTGAGAGATTAGTTTGCATACAAGTAGACGTACAAAACTACAGATGGACAGACGGGTCTCGCTATATCGACTCAGCTCGTCCTTCTGATCAATAATATGGGGTCCTTACTATGTACATACTTTATGGGATCTACAATGCCTCCTTTCGTACGATACACATTTCATGACAAAAACATAATATCCTCTACAAGGAATTAAAAATATCATTTCAAATAATATTTTTAATCAAAGCAAGTTCCGAATCTAGAGTCCTTGAATACATTGCTGAAGTACTAAATATTCTCAAACGACTTATTCCACATCAAGTCGAGGCATTGGATGTTTGCTCAGTAATTATTTTAGTGGAAAATATATTACGTATTTTGAGAATATACTGTGAAGGCATTAGGTAAGTAGCTGATATTAAAATAGAAAATCGTAGACTACATTTTGTTGAACTCTTTTTGCAATCCTACTAACAAATCCTTTCAAAAGCGAATATTAGCGTCATTGGAAATTGATAATTATGGCATGGGCTCCATCTACAAACTTCGAGGATGATTTGGTTGACTTGCAACCGGATTTAAATTTAATACATGGACAATTGGCTTACGAGGCAAAGACGGATCAGGATTATACCCCTCGTCCGAAGTCAACTTATGAGTATCTGGCCAAACGGGAGAAACGCAACAAGGAGATTGAAAAGGCCAATATATCTAAGACGAAGGAAATTAGCGAAAGCTTGGCCATGATGGAACGCATCCAGCAGATTGCTGGAACCAGGCCGTTGGGTGAGCATGCTACCATGGCCGCTTGGGATGACGAGAGCACCGTTGAGCTAGAGGCGGTTGCTATGATGCGACACTTTGGTATGGCGTCCATGGCTGGCGGATCGCTACCACCGCTAGAAAATGAGAATTTGCCAAAGGGAAATTCGGAGGGAATTCTCATTTTGCGCAATGGAAACAAAAGTTTTCCAGTTATCTTGGATCCCAAATACTTTGAACCAGGTAGGACACGCAAAACTCCTAAGCATAATAACCAGGGGTCCAGCGGCTCCAGCATCAATTCAAATAAACTTGAAGCAGCTGAATCGGAAAGCATTGGTAGTATAAGCGATTCTACTTAATATTCAAAATCGGATGTTATCCCCAGCAGTATGGATTGCTATATTAAACTGCTTCAAAAATTGAAGCTTCAAGAAAACAAAAAATAATATTTTTAAAGGAAACTAGAACTAGGCAGAACAAATAAAATCAATATTAAAAAATAAATCACGTGTAACATGAAGCATTAATTAAATATTAGCTGACGGGATCCTAGTTAAAAAATATAATTTATAATATGTAATATATATTTCACTTAGATCAAGACATGAATATCTTTGGGCTGAGATTTAAACATATAAAAATTCTTTACTATATTAGTTTTTATTACCTACATTTTTTTTTAATTTCCCAACTAGAAATACTGTTGCCACTTCAAGAAAATATTTGGTAGCAATTTAATTTTTTATGAGGATTACCAGCCCTTTCTATATTCATGCGTATATAAAAAAGTTTACAACTTTAAAAACGTATTTATAATGTAACAGTTATGGTATAAAAGTACCAACTGTCAACTGCAGTTGGAATGGGTTTTAAGTATTATTTGTGATATAAATAAAATATTAATCTGTGGTAAGCAAATTTCGCTGATTGTATAGTATCATGTCAATCCTGCGCAATATTCTTAGTCTCAACATATCCAATATCCACCATTGGTTTTTTTTAAGTTTGTTTAATTAAGAATTCTATCTGAAGTATTCAAGTACTTTAATGTATCGCTTAATTCTAGTGTATAATTGAAATTGTAAAAACATCATGTACATTAAAAAATTCCATATTTCCAACAAAGTTCGAGCCTGAACGACTACGAAATACTTTTCACTCTGTTATTTACTTCAACGAGATGTCTATCACACCTTGAGAGACATTACCAGTATCAAGTGATGTTGTTCCAAGCAAATTTCATATACATACAGATAGAAACAAAGCTTTCAAATTACTTTTAGTTTTATAATCATTTAAATTCATGAAATTTGAAATAACGATGTAAAAAGTTGAAATTTTATCGGTCAAAAAATAAGATATAGAACTAATAAAGAATTTAATTTCAAATGGTTTTTTTTTTTTCTTAAGAGATATCAATCATTTAATAATATGTATAAATACAGCATTCAGAAATATCTACATATATATTATTTTTTGAAAATATCCCCTTGGGCGGCAAACAGTTTGTTTTGTTCTTTTTAATATTTTCTGAAGTTCTCGTTCACATTTCCATTCGATTTGGCATCAATATGCGAGTAGGAAAAAAAGAAAGACACAACTGTAGAGTGTCTGGACAGGCGAAGAAAGCAATGCATATGATTAATTGCTGGTTGAGTTCTAAGTGTGACAGCAACAACAAACGAGCATTCTTTATGTTGCCCAGCCCCTTTGGGCTGAAACCCAAAAATAACATCAAAGCAAACAAAGGCCAATGAAAAATATGAAGTGCAAACTGCGACGATGTGCACAACAACAACAACAACATAATGAGAAACAACAACAACAAGATGAGAAACAACAAACTCAGATGGAAATCTTGGCGACAGTTGAAAAGTTGAACAAATGTTGGTGTAACGCAGATCGGGGATCTGAGATGGAGATGCAGATGGAGAAGGAGAAGGAGAGAGGGGGATGGGGATGGGGGCAACTTGTTTCAGTTTTGGGTCTGACTGTCGCCTGTCGACGCTGACAGCCGTCGAGACGTTTCGCTTCCTACTCGACTGCCAAATTCCGATGGCGATGGCAGAGCATGCAAATTGCAATGCGTTTTGCGAACTGTGAGATTGTGGCAAGAGGATTGAGGCATGGGGCAGGGGCAGAGTCATTTGGGGTGAGAAAGGGGGGAATGTGACGGGCACAACGCACAAATCGAGTTGTCGTAAAATTAGCACTTAATGCTTTAATTAATTACGTCGACGTGCGTTGGGCCTGGCATAATGTTGTTGTTGTTGATGTTGCTGTTGTTGTTGTTGCTGCCTCACCGTTTAATGCATTTCGCATTTATTTATGGCTATTGCATGCGCGTAACTCAACTCCTCCGACAGTTCCTCCCATTTCTTCCCCCTCTCGTCTCCCATTGCCAGATTGTCTCATGTTTGGCAACGTCAACTGTCGGGCCATTTCACCAGAGAGAAAGAAATTCATTGGCATTCCTCGGACACGTTTCACACTTTCACAGGAGGCAGGTACGTGCCTCCTTTCGAACTCCCCTGAATCCCTTGACTCTCAGTGGCATCTTTGTGCTGCGACAGCGTTTCATGAATGAGTTTCGGCCTTAAAACTCGATACCTGAGAGCTCGTTCGCATCCGTTAACAATGACAATTCGTTGCACTACATCTCATTGTCTAAAGAGCAAGTATCCAAGTATCTTTTCATCTATCTGTCTAGCTGCAGTTCTTATCAGCGACTTGTTATCGCCTTACTTTCAGTTGTCAGTTCACCGTCCAGTCTCAATCTCAATTCTCAGTTTAGCTGAGTTGTCAGTTGGCCATAAGAAGAAATACGTTTATAGCCTGTGCATCCTTTTTAATGTACAGTTATTTTTGCCTTATTGATTTATGTGCGCACAGACAAAGTATCTGAAAGTATGAAACGGAATCAGCAGTGCATTGTTCTGAACAGATGCAGCTAAAGATACTCGAATAAATTCATATACTTCAAGAGATTCCGTCAAAGATACTCCCAAAACTTTTCTATACAAAACGAAACTCTAAGCAGACACATTTGAGGTATAAAAAGATATACAAGATAAAATAGAACGCAAAGATACACATAGAGAGAAAGATCTCAATGATGCTATGCTGAAATAGCTTATACCTTATCACTGAACAGATCAAATAAATAAATATTCCCTTAAGGTTATAGATACATATACACATGATGTAGACCAGCTACATTAATATTAAAGTTAATAAGCAAATACAGATATATTTTGACTATCAGATACTTTACCTAAAGGTGTAGATATAGATAGAGTTGTATGTAGATACAATAGAGCATTCTGGAAGAATTATGGACGTTAGATTTAGATACAGATGAGTACACAAAAATGAAAATATAAAAATATTAAAGCTTAAATGTAGATAACTATAGTTTAAGTCAGACAAATCAAAATATATCGAAATAATATTATAAGATTTATATTGTAGTTTATAGATGTAAATACAGAAAACTCACTCACAATACTCGCTGATTAAAGCCTTTCGGCAATCGCCTATTGAAAATCTGTGCACCCGCTTCAGCATTTTAAACTTATGCTTTTAATCGTAGTTTTAGTCAGACCGAAGTCAAAGGCCGCGATTGCCGCTGCACACTCATAGATACATTTGTATCTTATGCGGCTATCAGCGCAATTGTCAGATGATTAATTAAGCAAATAATGCGCATCAGAAGCCATAGGCGCAACAATAGCCGCCAATAACACCTTGAATGTGCCACGCCCCGATTGGGGAATGGGAATGGAATGAATAAATGAACGAATAAATGAATGTCTGCATGAATAATTGATAGAGCCACAAAAGCAGCATATGGCAATAGCTTGAAATGTACACTCATCTCATCTCTCGTCTTATCGCGCTGTCTCCAACCTAAGACGACATTAACAATGTTATTGTTGATGTTGTTGTTGTGGTTGTTGTTGCTGTGGCGTCTGTCTGCTTGCTTGCCCTGTGATTCATTTTGAGGTAAAGAATTTATACAATTTATCTGAGTTGGATTAGCCGGACTTGTGTCCAGACCAGAACGCACCCACAAAATCCTTTTCGGCCACTTGACTCATTAGGCGCACATTGATACGGCGGCCTGCATCATCCTCATCATCATCATCATTGTTAACATTACTATCATCATTATTGTCATCAGAAGCATCTTCTGCTGGTCGCATGATTTGCATTAATTTGCCGAAATGCTGTCGATGAACGGACGCGTCCGATAAGCGCTGACATGGCCAGATCCGATCCGATCCGTTGGCCATTAATTAGCCCACGCCATGACGGCGCATAATAAATTACCAATTCATTTGAGCTTTCGTATGTTGTGGTTGTTGTCTCATCTGATTTGCTTTCGCTGTGGCCACAAGTCCTCAGACCTGGCCATGTCCAACAAGTAAACTGCATTTCACACCGCCAATCTCAAGTTTGGTCGTGATGTTGCGAATTTTTTTGGAACACAAGGTTCTTTTATTGGCACTAGCTGAGTGAATCGTATTTGAATGTATTTTAGATGGAATTTGTTTGGTTAATGAGCAAAAGATATTCTAATTTAGTTTGTCTTTGACTTTTACTTGAAATTTTTAATTAAAGCAACA
The DNA here is from genome assembly GCA_035042165.1 of Drosophila kuntzei. Lineage (NCBI taxonomy): Eukaryota > Metazoa > Arthropoda > Insecta > Diptera > Drosophilidae > Drosophila > Drosophila kuntzei. The sequence goes on along the minus strand of JAWNLU010001549.1, from coordinate 845,475 downwards.
AATAATTTAAAGGCTGATTGACAGCTCTTTCTTTCAAAATGAGACTATTTATCATCTATAGAAAGTTTTCCACTCAAAAAGATGTTCAATCTAATTATTTTAAGAATTTAAACATATACGATTTATTTTAAATTTAAAATTCTAACTTTATCTTGTTGTTTACACAAAATTTAAAATATAACTCTTGTATTGTTAAAATAATTTTTGATGACAACTGCATTCGTTGATGTTAACTTAAATAATTTAAGTTAATGCAAATAGTTTTATTAATACTGAAATTTAATTCAAATTAATAGAACTTGGATGTTTATAAATTCATTGAACTTTCGCTGAAATATTAATAATAACCTTAATAAAAATCTCTCAACAAAGATTTTCGAAATAAACGGGAACATTTTCATTAAAAATGCAACTCCTACTTTCCATGGAGAAATCAAAATGTCTTTTACGATATTTCTAGTGTTAATTTCGATTTTAAATTGTATCTGCTTGTCAGTCGTTTTGTATTTGACACTTTTTCCCCAATTAAAAAATAGATTTTCAAACTAAAACAAAGAAAGTTTTTAAAGAATAACGCAAAGTTCTTGTCAAGTCAATTGATTGCCTTAGCATTGACAGACTTATTGGGCATATCGGTAACACCAACAACATCAACAGCAGCAACAACAATGCCTGTGTGGTCCCACTGTGTGTATGCAAATGAGAGCAATCCCACACACACACACACACATTCCGAGTGTATACACAATGAAAGATACAGCACGCTCAGCCGAAATTTAATTTATGCGCCGGCAATTAAACATGCATCATTTACAGTCGCAGCGGCAGCGACTGCGGCTGCGACAGCGACAGTGACGGCAACGTCGCCATCAGCGGAGGCGGCAACAACGACACATGCGGCAGACGGATCCACAGATCTGTCAACACTGAGTTAGGGGTAACGTAACGGAAACCCGACGCGACAAGCTCGTGGCAGCTTCTTGACACTGTCCAATGCCATCATTTGTCAATATTAACTTTAATTAGCAAATTTCGGTCGCCGACTATATGCAGATACATTTCTGACAAGTCTATATATAATTAAAGTTATGTACTATATATATATATGTACATTTCTGACAAGTCTATATATAATTAAAGTATATAATGTTTATTAGTACTTGCTACAATTTGTTATATGTTTTATTAAATTCCATCGTAGTCAGCACCCAATTTCCTCATTGTTATTATGGGCGGCAGCAAAGATCGTTTATTTTCATTTTGATTTGCAGACGGAAATTTGTAAGCTTAACAGATTTATTAAGATACAAATTTGACCCGAATCTAAATGGGGAAACTTCTTGATATAATGTCAAAGCTGTAGTCAAGTCGAAGTTCAGTAATAATTCTTAAGAATTCGCTAATAAATTCAAATTTAATTGTAAAAACTAATTGATACCAATTTAAAAATAACAAATAAATATATTATATTAAATCCAGATAAACAAAAGAACAAAACTCCTGTGTTAATCTATTATTTATCTTTAATTGTTTAACATTTGTGCTTTCTTTTAAATATTCATAAAAAAAATTGATCTCAGTTTCATGTATCCAATATTAGAAAAAAAAACATAAAATTCATGATCGATTGCGTAACTCAAAATGCAGCGTAACGAATCGCGTAGCGCATACGCCCCATTAACCCTTTTAACAAAATGCATAAATTACATTTTTCATGCTTATGTTGTTCTATGTGTCAGAGACACCAACTGAAAGCAGAAACAGAAACATAACCAGAACATAATAACTAAGTGGAGTACGATGCACTAGGATGTACCCTGCACAAGTAAAATATTTTATAATTTTGAATAATTTTTGATTGTATTAATCGATATTTTTAAAATTTTTAAAATTTTTGGATGATATTAAAATAAAAAAAAAGTGAGGGCTTTCCTTCTTTCTTATTAATTTAAATAAAATTCAAAAGAAAATATTTGAATCTGAAAGTCTACACACATGAATGAATCTACTTATGTATCTTATTACTGAATAGTTTAGCTTAGAAATGAGCTGCAAAATTGGATTATAATATTATATAATCGTGTTTAATAACCCTTTCATCCGCATCTATGTTTACAGGGTATTCGGAAAAAAAAACAGAAACCACTTTTTAGACTATAAAACGCGTAAAAAAAATGCATTTGCAATTGACAGTCGAATGCATTTTTAATTGTTGTTTTAATATTTGGCCAAATTATCACGTCATTTATCCTTAGGCGGACTTGAGTCACTTCAAAGGCCACACTCTTGGTCTGGACTAATGTGTTTGCTATTGGGTGATCGTCATAGCATAAATCATAAATACCGAGAGCAGTGTGAAAACCAGGGGGATAGAGGGAGAGGGGACGTTGCACACTTGAAGCAAATACAAAATTTGAAATTTGAAATCTAAAAGAAAATATTTTTACTCGACAACATTGCCAAGTGGGTGGCAACTGAATTAATTTGTGGCCTCTTCAACATCTCTCCCTCCTTTTCTCATTCCCCATCTCTTCAGCAGTTTCATCAATTTTCTTTCTTCTTTTTGTTGTTGTTGTTGTTTTTAATGTTTGCGTGTCGAGCAGACGCAAAATAAATAAACTTTAAGTACTTTTCGAAATCGCTGTTGGCCGTTGTGTAATCTTAAGTAGTGCGCCATGCACTCAGCCAGCACTCACACTCACACTCATATTCATATTCACATTCACATTCACATTCAAACACTCAGAGACCGCGCGGCATGTTGACATATTAATGCAATTAGTTTAGGGCGCACTTCGTGCTAATTTTATAGTCCCACTCTTTGCCGTATTTACATAATTCATATTTGTGTCGACTTCCCCTTTGCCCCCTTCGATGTAAACTCCCCCTCATACTCCTTTGACAACCCTCTGCAGTTGTCATTTCATCCGCTGGCACGCACTGCAACCAAAGAGGGGGAGGTACAGGGTACAGGGAAGGGGGAGTGCAGCAGGAGCAACTGCAGCTGTTTCTGTTCTCAAATTTACGAGCTTCGCTTCGAATTGTTACTTCGAATTCAAATTGTTACGTATAATGAAATCAAAATAGCATTAGAACTACTTACTCATAAAAACGTTGCATAACTGTTTACTCGGAATAAGATTCACAAGTCTTTAAATAATGAAATGTTTAAGATTTCTAACTTGTGCCGTAATGTTTGGGCAGGATTTCAGTTTAAAATAATATTTAAAAAAAATGTTGAAAACTATTAAAAAGCTTTTCTTAACTTTTTTTTGGAAGAATCTCTGTGTCAATGTTTTTTGACTTTTGATACATTTTTGCGATTTTTATCAGTTGAAACTAAAATTAAGCCAGACAGATACAAATAAAAGTCAATAGGTAACAGATAACAGAAAGTAATAGATAACATTGTGTATATAATCGATTTAAGAGTTTAAAGAGGGCTTTCTTACTTATGGTTCACTTACTTTTAGCAACTTTTCTTCCTTTTTTAGTCAAGCATTCCTTAAGCTATCAAATCTATTAATATTTATATCAGTAATCTACAACGTATCCTGTATAACTTCCATAAGAATGCTACCCTTAGGTTGCCCTGACAATGCTTCTTGTCTATATATTATATGTTATGCCAAAACGAAATCAGTTTATGATCTTGCAGTTTTTCCGTAACCAAAGCGCACCAAAGGTCACAAGCATACTGTACTCCTATATATAGAGGAAAACTGTCCCAATTTGCATTGTTTAGCTAAACACAATTTACACAACTCTCCGCTGCAATTATCCTGCGCAGTTTGTTATTTTTTGATTACGAACCCCCTCCCGATCTCTCGATCTTCCGAGCTCTCCCTCTTTTGCACCTTTACTGCCGCCGTGCCAAACCAAATTACATGGCAACCAACAAAGGCCGAACCAAGTTTAGTTATAATTTATGGGAGAAGCACATAAAAAATCGAAATAAAAAAAAACAATAGAAAGGAGGAACAACAAAAAACCAACTACAAATGGGATACGGCATATGTACGTATAATGCCAGCCCATTTCCGTTGCGCAGAAGGCTAATCAACATTTCTAACCCCTCGATAAGAATGGCAGAGATGAACTCAATCATGAACCACCCGGGGAGAGGACTCTCTACTCTCTACTCTCCACACTCAACTCACATCCGTACTCATCTCATTTCATTTGATTTGAACTCATATCGTGCTGGGTGCCGGGTTGTAATCCCAGCTGTAAATATGCCGCGGATCCCGCACCGATCTTAAATTATGTTTCTATTTATGTTGTCACAAGAGATTTGCGTTTTTTTGCTACGGCTCCTGGTTGCTGGATTGGACCAGTTCTTTTGATCTGGGAATCTGTAGGCTTGAGCTAAGCTTGAAGAAGTGTGGCTAAGCTGGCTTAAGAGCAACACGAGTCATCCCTTCGCTTCCCTCTCCTCCCAACCCCTCCTTACACCATCAACAATCCAGTTCTTCCGGTTCTCAAGGGTTGTTCGTTATATTTTTTATAGGCATCCCCTGCCCTCGCCGACTATCGATCATCTATTTTAATTAGCAGCAGCGTGTCGATAGCATTCACAAACTATCAATTTCACTTGGACACCCTTCGCCAAATGCTATTTACATAAGTCCAAATGACATGTGACGAATCTGAAGTGCAATTCGAGTTTCAGAGCACATTCAGTCTCACTCTCTCTATCTCTCTGTCTCTTTTTATCTCTCTTGGCTTGTGGGCGTGGTCAGATACTTGGAGACAGTGAAAGACACTTAGCTATGGATATGGTTTATCAATGTTAACGATGTTGTGACTTCTTCCCAAAAGTCTGGGACAGCTGTGAACTGCATTTGATAAATGTGAACACAATGAAACTGAGAGATAACTGAGAAATAACTAAAGCATCGAAGGCACATTCTCAATCTCAGACAAAGGACATGGGACTCACAGGAAGCGGCTGATGATGATGTTAACAACTCTTCAGTTTTCTATACACTTGCCGATAGGGCATTTCGAATTTATTAAGCTGGTTGCCGATCTGTAAGAAAGGAATTTACAATGAATTTCAAAATTGCCAGCATTCTTAAGAATTTACTTTATAAGTAGACAAATGACACAGTAAATTTTGAATTTAATTATTTTTTCTCACATTAGTTTCCCTAGTTTCCTATCTAAATGAGAGCGTAATCCAGATCAATATTATATATTCTCTACAAAAATTGCAATTTTCAAATGAATATAATTTCTAGCAGTATGTATGTATGTATACATTTCAGTTTTCTATTCTCATTTTATAAACATAATTTTTATTATTTAATAAGTAAAAAATCTGTAATAATTATAGAATAGATTATTTTGTTAAGTTCCAAACCAACTGAGAGCATTGATATGTCCAAAACTAAATATATTCCGTCCGAAATATTTTTTAGCTATCAGTTCACGATCTAAATAATTGTAAATTAAAGCACTGCAGTGCACTATTCTGATTAAAACTTAACTTCTGTCTAAGACACTGGCTTTCAGGTGGTGCACTCCTGTCAGGCGATTCGTGCGAGAATCGTGGCCAAATGATTATTTCTCAAATATAAATGAATACATATATTTATTAAAATGAAAATTATAAAATTAATGATTCTTGAATAACTTGTGTTCTGCTTCGCACCAAAGCCAGTTCTCTTCTTCTTCTTCTCTATCGAATATTCATTATCGATAACATTAGCATTCTGTTAAATAACATATTGGCCTGCCAACGTGATGCGATGCTTACATTTGTGTGTAAAAAATTGATTTCCTAAATAGATTAATTTATAATATTATATTTTGTTCAGTTAGTGTATGTTGAAGTCACTTTCTTATGCTGCACTTCATTCGCTTCCAGGTAACTTCTGTAGATGATTCATTTCATCGTTCATCGCACATTTCATCATTGTTTATTTGTACTTGTACAGAAAGGTGCTCAAGGGATTAGCCTGTCATATCTTCATGTTCCAAGCGATGAGTATTCAGTTTTGACGAGCCTTTTATCATATTTTTAGAGTCTTGGTTTTATATGTAATTATTGAACGTATTGTTGGACTGTATTCAATGGATTTTGAATGGGTTTTCAATTAATTTGTATTATACTTTGTGTGGGTAACCGAATGTTGTTTTGTTTACCATCTTTTTCAGACTCCCTCTCTCCACTTTGTCCTCCTTCTCTGCTCTCTTCTTCCCTTTCATCGTCTGCTGCTGCTGCTGTTGTTGCTGTTAGACTCCTGTTGCTGCTGTTATTGCATTTTGTAAAGTAAACATGCCAAGTGCTGCTGTCGCCCATTGCCACCCACAAATTACACACACACACACACAGGAGACACACACAGCTGCAGATTATGCAAATATTTACTTTGCGTTGATGAGGCTGATGAACAGGACGCCGATGCCGATGCCGATGACGATGACGATGCTGTTGCTTTTGCCAATGTCGTTGTTGCCGTTTGAGGCGATGTGTCCATTGATGAAGCCACTCGGCATAAAGGGGGTAAAATGCAAAAAGTGCTGCACAAATAATGTCATACGGTTGCCTCATTTGCTTTGCCAACTACCCCAACTGCCCCCACCCACTTGCCACATGCCACACGCCGCATCCCACATGCCACATCTCACACGTCTCTCTCTCTCTACGCCAACCTGCAGCTGCCCATTGGCAACCCCTTGGCAACCTGCTGACTGCGTTTTTTATACCCCGTAATCAAACAACTGTGCTAAAGAGATAACAGCTTATGGTCATAAGGTATGTTAGACTCTAAAGTCTGTATATATTATATTAAAAATCGGGGATCTCAGGAATCTACTGTGTTATAGAATCAGTGAAAGAGTAGATACATTCTGAAGATTTATATAGCTAAGGCATCAGCTTATTTAATTTATTTATGTATATTTTAAGAAACAGTACTACGCTAGTGTCTGAGCCTTGCTTTAAAAAGTCTCACAACATTTTCTGATGAACATTAAAAAATATCATACGTGTATTACATGAATTTCAATCCATTTGTATTTCATTATCAATGACTTATTATGATGCTATAAGAATCAGCAACATCGATATTTGCTGGTTTTTAGGCAACAAACAATTCACATTCTATATTGATCAGAACTCATAGATTACTTATCTTTTCTTATCTTACAGAGTATATGCTAGTCGAGCAAATCCTCTTCCTAAAGCTTACTCTTCCCATTCATTCAAACTCTCATTTTTCCAGTTGCTTTGCAGTTTCTCAAACTGCTGTTAGCATAAATTTCAAAATTAAAATCGCAACGGCGACATATGTATGTACGCGGGTGTGTCCTCAGATGGGGCAGGGGCGGGGTTGGGGATGGGGATGGGGTTGGGCTTTGCCAAGGGCTTGCTAGAGGGGGTTGCGCTTTCAAAAAGTAATTATTTCAAGCAAAAGACGGCGCCAGGGGTTTTTTTGTATCTTTGTCCACGACTTCGACTGCTGCTTTTGTTGCAGCTGTCACTTCACTTTGACATTTCGCCAGGCATTAACTCTCGCTCTCTCACTCACTCACCCACCTCCTCTCTCTTTCTATCTCTATATCTTGGTCTCTTAATACACCCCTCCTAGCAGCACACCGGTGTGCAAAAACAATGCTTGTTTACATGCGCAATAATTATAAAATTTACGTTTGTTTTGTTGTAATTGTTAAATAAATCAATGTCATGGCGCTTTTCCTAAACTGCATTGTTCAACTCGCTGCTCACCGCTCACCTCTCAACTCCCCTCTCAACTCCACTCCCCTCTGCTGCAGTCTCTACCCTTCTCCCTGGAGGGGTTTGACTGCTTTGCGTCTTTTTTGTTTCGATTTAATTGCTTGTTAAAGGCGAATTGTGCAGCCATTGCACGTTGAGTTAATGATCCAGGAATGTGCTGACTTGCAATGGCCTGTAAAGTGCCCAGAGAGGTGCGACAAGGGAAGCGAGGGGTGGGATGCACATGGACAAAGTATAATCGAGTAGTTAGCATTGCTTGAAATTTGATTTAACAGCAGCTTGAGAGTAACTTCAATATTTACAACGTTGTTCAGTTGGAATTGTTGAATTTGACATTGGGATCTGTTGTCCTGAAATTCTTTTTGAGCTTCAGGCTCTGTTTATTATGCAAGTGTGACGAAACGAAGTGCATTTTGGGATTTTTCTCTAATTAAAATGCACTTTGCTAGCGGAGCTAGAATAATATTCAATTTCAAAGACAATTCAGTTTAGCCAAAAAAATTTATCAAATAGTTAACAATTGCAAAAGTCACCTATAAGTTTAATACACTAACAATAAACTAAAAAGCGCATGAAAGCATTCAACAATCAGAATAGAAAAGTCCGTCAAAGAGACTTTTTTCTCCATCTATTTTTTTCTTTATTATATATTTTATATTTTATCTAGTTGGAAGAGCTTCTAATATTCGGTTTGTCACCCAAAAGCTACACTGCCTCATTTGTTACATAGGCAAAAATCCAGTCACACACAATCAATTTGATGTCAAATTTTTCGGACCACAATAGAAATGCAGCTTCATTAAATATGAAATTCAAACTAAAAGCAAATGCAGATTGCACTCTAAGAGTGGAGGGAATGGGAATGTTTCTCGGACTGGGACAACATCCTTCTCTGGGCCTGTTAGCAACATCCCGTTGCCCTTTCCCTCCTCCTTCCACTCGACAGACATTTTACAATTCTTGCAATTGCACAAAAAAAAGCAAACGACAGTCAAAGCGGCGACTTACACACAACTACAGATACAGATACATAGATTCAGATGCATTCACTTGAAGTATTAAATAATTTGGTGCCATTGTGTTGACACCACGACTAAGAAATTTAACTACAGTTGCTGTGTGTGTGATTTCAAATTATTTCTTCATTTTGTGCAAAAATGTGCAACAAAAACAGAAAAGAGGAGCATGAAACTAGCACAAGAGAGCAACTATGGCGTCATTCTACTGAGTCCACTCATAGAGTATTCAAATTTTATAATACCATCTATTAAAATTCAGAAACATATCTCAAAATTATTACATTACAAACTGATTGATTTTCAATTTAAATATGTTGTTTTGTAAAAGATGCTTGTTTTGAGTATAATAATAGATTTGTTATATCATATGTACATTAATATAACTACTCTATTCTCTTTATCTACTCTATAATATTTCCAGAATTCGAAAGCTTTGATTTCGTTATTACTTGCAATCGTAAACATTTCACATATATTAAAAACATAATTTTCAGTTTAAATATTCAGTAAAAGGGTATCAATTGATCGATATGCTGTATTACTTCATAGTTTATATTTACTTAGGACTTATGTTATTGTCGGCATAGTCGTTGTCTGCATTATTTGCCGTTTGATTCCTTCCATTTTTCATCCATGTCTGCATGTTTGCATGCACTAACAAAGGATAATCATCATCCCGATGGTGACGATAATGATGCTGATGATGATGTTGAATGCCAGACTTGGATGATGTCTTGCTTTTTTTTTGTGCCAGTACGGATATGAATAGGAGTATGAGTACGAGTACTGAATACAAGTATTTGTATGCATTTCCCATTTGGCTCTTGTCATCTAAAATAAACAACGTAATTGCGAGTTTGTGGGGGCGACACAAAATGCTGGCGACAAATAATCCAAATATAAGTACAAGTACATATCTCGACATACTTAGGAGTTGGCAAAAGTCGAATCTCTCGCCCAACAGCGCTGGACAGAGCTGAGTATCGTTAATGTTAGCGGCTTTATGATGCAAAGACCTTTGACCGGACTGGACATATTCAGAGAAACCAGGAAAGGCCATTCTCAAAGGAACATGCAACAACTGCATGCAGCATGCTATAAAATTTATGGCACACGTGTATACGCGGCACGCGGCACATTTCCCCATTCCCAAACCCATAACTATGCCCGTACCCATTTCCCGTTCCCGGAACACATGTGGGCCGCATCTGCAACGGGTCGGCAGGAGATCTATGCGAATGAACTCTATGACAAGTTCCAAGTTCCAAGTTTTTGTCTGTTTACCTCATAGTTTTTAAAGACCCAAAACCTTTTGCCTTATGCCGCTGTTTTACGAGCTTATCTTGCTGTGCCGCTTTATACCCTGTAAACAATTGAAATCATACAAAGAGGTGTCACAAATGTACACATAATACTTAAATATTTATTAGGTTTTCGAACGAAGCTGTATTGTAATTGATTCAAAATGATTAGCAGAGTAGTTTTTAGTCGATCTTACTCATATTCTTATCAAAATACGCCATTAAAATTGTTATAAATATTTATATGTACTTTATTGCAAATGTACAAATCTTTATATGTACTTCATTATAAATTTACATTAGATTTGAATCACAATATCGATTAAATCGATTAAATTAAATTATTGTCTTGTCTTGAAATATTATCTGTAAAACATTTATTATATTGTTTTGCGAAAGTAGAAATCTTGATACAATACATTTGGACCACTTTAGCACTGACTACCTGCAAATTTCTAGTCAATCACATTTTATTTTCTCACTAAACTGCTAAAAAATAAATTTAAAAATATTTATTAGTAGTGCAAGTAAATGAATTGAATGATTTGTGCCATTTCTGCACTGACGGATCACACTTCTACTCGATCACACTCATTCTCATCATACTCCTCGAGTAAAACTCAAGTATATAAAATATATATAATATACAAATGTAAATACAATAGATTTGAAACCTGTGCAGAGGGTATCTCCTAGTCGAAAGAAGCTTTTTAACTACTTTTAAGTTTGCTATTCTCCCGCTGGCATCGACCATCACTTCCAAAAGCGCCTCCCATTGTTGTTGGACAATTAAAATGCAGTTTCATTGCGAGACATTTATGCGCCACAGCCGCCAACTTGTTGAGTGATTTGTACACTTTTAGATTTGTGTATGTGTGTGAGTGTGTGTGTGCTTGGGCGTGGCCCTGTGGCAAGCTATGTCTGCATGCAGCTCAGCAATCAAGCTGTCAAATGTCTTCATTTGCAGCATCTCTCTTTCCCTAACACACAAAACACACTCAAAAGTCAAATTCGATTTACAAATTCAATTTGAATTGTTTGCAAATTTCATTTGCCTGTAGGGGAAGCTGGAGAGGAGCAGATGGTCACCACCATAACGAACATCCGGCTAATGTGAGCAATCCACACAGAATTCCACGCACATTCCATACCTCAGATCACATCCCCTTCTCCCACCCAACTTGTATAGTTTTCGCAGTTTTCCATTAGCAATTTGAAGTTGTTGTTGTTTTTCGCACTTGAACGCATTCCCAAAAATCGGAAAAACCCAAAAATCTATTTCGATGGCGTGTTGGTTGCCCCTATTTCACATGGGTCAGCGGTCCAGGAGATTAAACAAAATAATGACGCATAAATCCGGCAACTTCAGCCGCATTCAATGGACACTGATTGCCAGGAACTGAATGCGGGGGGAGGGTTATGTGACCAAGGATGCGGTCTAGAGGGTAATTTTAGGATAACTCTGATGTTTAAAATAATTTTTATATTATTCTATATTCGTAGATACATATATCTATTTGTCTTGTGTGTCATTCACATTTTTCGCCAAGGCTTTCCCCATTGAGAATAAACATAAAGATTACTATAACTTTGTGCAAATGTATGGAATAGTCAGCAGAAGTCATCTTTGACCTTTAATGTATACATATTCTTGATCAAACTTATTTTTAATGTCAATTCTATCTGTGATACTTGAAGAGATAGAAAGACTCAAAAATATAATTACAATTCAGTATTAGGCTATCTCAAAGTTGCTTATAGAGAATCTATTAGTCGAGCACACTCGACTGGAGCATTCTTGCTTGAATTTTCTTTGAAAATTTGCAACTGCAACAAGCTAATTTGTAATTTTAATTTCGTTTATTGCCGCATAGACTGCACAGAGCAGTTGCCAAAAAAAGAGATGAAAAAATAAAGAATATGGAATGGTATATGGTTATAGTATAGGGTAGGGAATGGAGTGCTAGAAGAAGTAGGAGAATTATGAGTGGCAGCCGCAGACAAAGCAAAGGCTTTGCGAATATTTCTGGCAACATTCGGAGGCTGCCAAATGCGGCAACTGCTTTGAAAGGCCGCCAAAGAGATGCAGGGATGGAGGCAAGGAGAACAGAAGGTACAACGTTGCCTTTAGACCAACTCCCGCTGGCATTGTGATGGAGAGGGAGAAGGGCAGGGGAGGAAAGTGCCACTCGATGCGACAATTGTTGAAATTTAAGAGGCCGCGACGCATGTTGCAAAATGTCGCAATTTGCTGTCGTTTGGTCGCGTGTGGCACGTGATGTGAAAAATGATGCAACACACACTTTCATTGAGTAGCAGCTACGGTGATCGGATCACAACATAATCTGGGCCACGTTATCACTTTGGTAAACAGCAGCTACCCAAGCGGCCAGCTCGAATATCAATCAATTGTATGGACCCTTCATCATCTCCTTCCCCTCTATTCCGCAATCCCTCTTTAATCTCAAAGATGCTCAACACATTTTGCAAATTGCATGCCGAATTTGTGGGAACAATTCAACTCAGGGTTGAAATTACACATCGATTCTTTCCAGTTCAGGCGACAACGAAAACTGAAAAATGAAATAAAAGTAATTTCAATTCGATTTTGAACAACTCGTGAAGGTTATCAGCACATGACGCTCCCAGCGCCGATAAGGCGAAACCTCTTAAAACAGACAGAACCGAAAAAGTATTCTAAATACATTGAGCTCATCTTGTCACTTGAGACTTGAGGGAACTGGCAACATTCAGCCTCAAATTTCAATTGAAGTGGCCCATTAAAAAGGGCCACACATAAGTACAAAAATTACATATATATAAAATGTGTTTTGTAACAATCTTTAAAGTCTATGCGATAAAATTGCAATTTTATTACATCCAAATAAAAAATTTTTTTGAAATTATTGTAATAAAAGTAAAGGCCACAATAGCTCATAATATGACCCAAGGGTTTGTAAATTATTGAGAAATATATAGAAGATGTAGACAGATCGATTCAGTTGAGATGAGTTTATATACATTCTTCTCTTTTAAGATTTTCATATACTTAGTTTCTTGTCAAAAATAATTAAAATGTATCATTGCAGAACAAAATGCGAAACTTATGTTGCAACATTAACTATAGAAATAGTATCATTTTTTTTAGATACATTTCATGTCGCCTAGTGTAATGAGAGATGTATATATTAAATTAATATATACGGTTGCTGCTGGTTGCACATTCCAATTATTTTGCCCTCAGTATAAGTTGACTTGTTAAACAAAGTGTGTGTATCTCTGTGATCCACTATGAATCATTCAGCTTAAGTCATCTTATTATTTACACTGTTCTTATAAAATTAAATTTCCATTGGCAGTTGCAAATTTTATTGTGTTTTCAATGCACATCAACTTGTGAAAGAACTGAATGCAGAAATCCACGAACAAGATGATCAAATAAAAATTCTGTTGAAATCCCAAGAGACCAGAAAAGAGAAAATCAAAGTAAAATCGGTGGATGTCAAGTTTGAGTTTAAAAAAATTATTTAAATAGATTATCACTTAAATTAATGGAATTAAATGAACCATTTTTTAAGAAGCCCAATAATAACACTCTACAAACGAAAAGTTAAATTCTATTGAGAGAAGTAATACATCTATGTATATCACATAAAAAAACATCTACACGAGGTAAAAGTCTAGTGACCAAAGCTTATTCTAGCCCCAAAATTTCTGATATCCAATTTTGTGACGAAATTTATTACATTTAATATATGAATTATTCTAATATTAAAAAAAATTGTTTGGCATTCGGCACATTGCGCAAAAAAGTTCACGATTTTTTATACCTAAAAATTACTTTAATGCGCAGTGCCGAATGCCAAACAATTTTTTTTTAATATTAGAATAATTCATATATTAAATGTAATAAATTTCGTCACAAAATTGGATATCAGAAATTTTGGGGCTAGAATAAGCTTTCGTCACTAGACTTTTACCTCGCGTAGAGGTTTTTTTATGTGATATCAGAAAGTTTTGCAATTGCATATGCTTTTGACATTGAAACTTTCCAAAAGGTGTTGGTGTTTTTAGAAATATATCTCAGTACCATGACCAAGAGTCGATCCCATATAATTTGGCAATTATAAAACCAGAGCACATATTTTCGACCCCTGATCTTTGCTGAGTGCCGCCCGACATTGGTCAGGAACACTTTCGCGACATTTCCAGTTGGCACCCTCGAGGAGTGTTCAGTACTTACACTTGGTATTTGACCGATTATTCCTATGGCAGCTATATGATATAGTGGACCGATTTGAACTAAGTTTGGACATAATGTATAAGAACAACTTAAATGCATATTCAGTCAAACTGGTTGAGATATCTTAATAAGCAAAAAAGTTTCTCGTACTAAAACTTGATTTTTGAACTATCGTTCCTATGACAGCTATATGATAAAGTGGTACGATTTGAACTAAATTTAGACATAATGTGTAAGATTTAGATGAATACCCTGTAAAATTGTTTGAGATATCTTGAGAAACAAAAAAGTTTTTCTTACTAAAACTTGATTTTTAATCGACCGTTCCTATGACAGCCATATGATATAGTGGACCGATTTGAACTAAATTTGGACATAATGTATAAGACCAACTTAAATGCGTACTCTGTCAAATTGGTTGAGATACCTTGAGAAATATAAAAGATTTTCGTACTGAAACTTTATTTTGGATCGATCGTTCATATGGCAGCTATATGATATAGTGGACCGATTTGAACTTAATTTGGTCTGGATGTATAGGACCAACTATAATGCATATTCTGTCAAATTGGTTGAGAAATCTTAATAAACAAAAAAGTTTTTCATACTAAAACTTGATTTTTAGCCGATCGTTCCTATGACAGCTATATGATATAGTGGTCCGATTTGAACTAAATTTGAACATAATGTCTAAGACCAACTTAGATGCATACTCCGTCAAATTGGTTGAGAAACCTTGAAAAACAAAAAAGTTTTTCGTACCAAAGCTTGATTTTCTAATTAGTACCATATAGTAAATAGTAAAATGTATATATTCAGGTAACCGGTAATATCTTCCAAACCTTGTGGCTGAGAGACATGTGTCATATATCAAAAGTTGCGAAATTTACGAAGTTTACGTTTTACAACATATTGAAATTTAATAAAAATCGTTAGAGCCGTTTTCGAGAAAATCGCCAAAATGTAAGCCAAAAAACCTTTTTTCACCTGTAGCATTTCACCTGAATACTTTGCAAAAAAATATTCAAGGTACGTCTAAAAGCCCTCTAGTATACCTTTCTAACGACATATAGAACATATCTGTACCTTTTTTGGTTTGGAAGCTATGGGTGTTTCAAATTTATCGCGTTTTAGCTATTTCCCGCTAAACTAGCTATTTCCCGCTAAAGTCGTAGAACAAAAGTTTCTAGATTTTTGATAAGAAACAATTCCTCATCAAAAAATTTAAGCTTTTTCAGCGCTTTGATCCAAACAAACAGACAAACAGACAAACTCATTTTTCATCTCATTTTGAGAAGGCCCTTAAAAATTTCAAATTAATATATCTTTTGAACCAAATGTCGTATTGGAATGATCGAGGTATCATTCGACGCGTATTTTTAATAAGAATTTTTAAAAAATATAAAATTTAACCAAACGGCCCCACTAGCTGCAACGGCCCCACTAGCTGCAATCATAAAAATTTTGCCCCTCCCACTTACACCCCCATATCTTATGAACCAGGTGAGTTACCAAAAGTCTTAGTATGCACTTTTGTTATTGACCGTCATACCTTTCGATCGGTATATAACTCGGTATATATCTGATATTGCTAGTCGCCTTTTGCACACTACGTGTTGCTTTCGTCACTAGCGCGGACTGCCGTCCGCAGTGATATAAAATTCTTTGTCCTGACTGACGGCTAAAGATAAAAAGCTGAAATTTTCACACAACATAGCTGAGACAATTTCATCTTGCAATAAGACGGCGTTTTGCGAAATTCCACCTGCAACTGTCTTAATATGAGGTCTGAGGTCATGGAATTGCTTTGTATAAGATATCTTAACAAACTTACAGATTATATGTTTGGAACTGTCTCTTACATTCTGACGAAATTTGGTCAAAGTCGGATTACTATATTATATAGCTGCCATAGAAATAATCGGATGCAAATTAACCTTTAGTATGAAAAACTTTTTTGTTTCTTAACATATCCAAACCAAACACACTGATTGTGTATTTGGGACTGTCTTTAACATCCTGACCAAAGTTGGTTCAAATCGGTCAACTATATCATATAGCTGTCTTAGGAAAGATCGGTCGAGAATCAAGTTTTAGTATGACCTTTTTGTATTCTGAGATATTTCATCATATTATATAAATTAAAATATCTTAACCAAACTGACAGATTAGATGTTTAGGACTGTCTCTTATATTCTGACCAAACTTGGTCAAAGTCGGAATACTATATCATATAGCTGCCATAGGAACAATTGTAGCGTGTGGTTTGTGATGTTTAGGGAAAACCACTATTTGTGTATAGGAGACTTGGGGATCGTGCACTTCTTGCTGTCTCTGGACTTCAGCTCGTCGGATGGGGCGTGGGTTCTTCCTCATCTATCTATACTCACACTACGTCTGATAAATAATAAGTGCACTTTCTGTATCTAAAAGGAAATCATCAAATTTGTATCGGATTGTACCACGGAAGAAACTTTGGAGACTTTAAGTTAGTCGATCGGACGTTATGGTACTATAGGTGTTCTTGTATCCCCATTCTTTACCCACCCAACCATGGTAGCTCTTCATGAGGTTATGGCTACCCCTAGACTAGCTGCGACATTATGGAGTGTTACGGAGGCATGTGCTTATACGTATTAACATTGAACCACTAAATAACTTAATGCGACATATTCAGTGTCATTTACAATTCATTTATTATAATAGATTTCAAATCGGTAATATTCATAATTTTTCCAAGTTTCAACATATCACGAGAATAATCATTCCATGCAAAAGGGAATGCTTATGTCTTATCAAAAGGTCAACTAATAATAATAAATCGGGAACGAATCAAATTAAATCGACATTGATTAGTCACGCTTGCCCTATACCATTCTTGCATACACCTATGTTTAGATATACATAAGTATATATATATATACCAAAATTTATAAATTATAGTTACTTTCCATTACTCACAAACACATAATCCATCGCCGTGTGCACGTTGGGCCCATCGATGCAGTTGCTGATGTTCTGTGGATGAAATTCTTGTTGTTGTTAGGGTATATGACGTGTGTGACTATCGATGTTTCATTATTATGTTGATGATTTGATTTGGTTGACTTAACTAAGGAACATCAAATTAATTAGTTATAATGTTTAAATTTTAAATATTGAAAATAAAAAGGGTTTTAGAATATGATGCTTAAATGATACAAATCTGGTTGATTGGGTATTTCAAATCCTCGCGCCTTGACCACGCGCGCGCCGATTTAGCTTTCTATGTTAAGTTCGGGCTGCACGTGCTTCGCACGACAAGAACCGGCACTGACAAACCAGGCAGGTGATCAGCAGTCCTTGAGGCAGTCAAGTTGCCCCTGATGCAACTGTACGTAGACGAAAAGCGTTGAGCCGCTTTACTGCGCCAGTTGAAGTACAGTCAAAAAGGCAATGCTTACAAAACTGTAAGGCTCACAGGGCCAAACGTAATACCAACCAGCCTTGTCGCACGAATGATAATTGAAAAAGCGCGAAAACGCAAGGCGGGGCTGGCCGGTGCTCTGATGAGACAATGACTCCTTTTACTGTAAAGTAAAACTTAATTAGAACACTCTAATTCGACGCAAATCCACTAACATACCTTTTCAATCAAAATGCGCGCACACACAAACACACAGTGACTCGCAAACTGTGCGGCGTCTGGCCGCGTATGGGGTGCTCCAACGATACCGACCGGCCTGACGCAGATGAATTCTGAGACAGCGCGAAAGCGCAAGGCGGGACCGGTCAGTATCCAGAGAATTATGTATATATTTTCTCTTGGACTGCAATTTTGAAGGATATTAAAACACCAACTTTTCACACATTTACATATGTTTGCACTCACTTTGGGAACAGGGTTGCCGTACTGTTGGCAGTTTGGAGTTGCCAAGCAGTGCTATTTAATCTCGATTGTTCTTTATATCTAATTTCAGCGGTTTTTGTACAAAAATGTTTTCAGCTAATATATTATGCAATCACGTGCATAATTTGCACGTGTTGATTAAAAAAATCAAAGTGTATAATTATACACGCACTTGCACGTCTTTACTTTGGCACTGCTCACTGCACATTGAAATGCTGCCGAAATTCCAATAGCCTATATAGACGTCATCACTTTCCAATGCACGCCGTTTCAGCTATTGGAATAATTCTAACGGCGTTATGGCGTGATCTTTCGCAACTTCTTTTGTGCGTCTGATCGTTAGCAACTAAGTGCGAGCGAGAAAGATAGTGCGTAGGATTTAGCATAGTTTTTGCATCTTGTTTCTCTAACTCTTGCAGTTGAGTGCAAATTCTTTTGAGTCATTTTATATACACTGAGCAAAATTGAAATCAACTTGGCAACTGGACACTACACAATCTAATGCAAATTATCGTTTAATTTGAACATTTGTATTTTGTTTCTTTTCTTCTTTAACAACAATTAATTCAATTACAAAACCAAATATTTTATATACTTTTGAATAAAGTGTAGCTCAAGTTATTTTTTCTGTAGCATTAGTCAATTCATCAAGAAATAAAATGTAACAGAAGCTTATCAGTATTCTGAGAATTTTTCACCGAATTCTTGCAAACCTGAACTAGAAGATACCCTGCAGCCAGTGCCGCGTAATTACATACATAAACAAATTAAATAATTAATTATAAAAATTGTTATTTTGTTTTTATACCTACAAATAATTTCAATGATCCAGCATTTGTTGCAATGATTCGGGAAAACCCCAAAAACCCAATCAGATAAATAAATAATAGTTTGATATTTAATGTACATATGTATTAAATGTAGTATTCTCTAAGATTAAGAATGGAAAATAAATATATATAAATATATATAAATATGTATTATACCCTTCTTCAAAGAAATTTTCAAAAAGTACTGCACATAAATGCATATTAATATACATATGTATGTATGTAGTCTATGTATTTAATAAAAATATCAGGCTCTGACTTGCTGATGAGACAGTTCAATTTGATGTTTTGCAGTGTTAACAGTGAAAATATAATTGTTGAAACTACATATATATATATATATATATATATATATGTATATTTTATATATATACTTAGAATGGAATTGTTAACAAAGCTTGTGATTATATTGGTGGTGCTTACGAGGGTCAATACAGATAACATTGCAGACGAGGCACGTTCAATGAGTTTTGAAAATCTACAGTCACAAATCGTAATCTATGAAGAAAATATGAAAAAGATAGATGCAGAGATACAAATGCTAGAAAATGAAATCTCTGATATTGATAAGAAAATGAGCCATGACACTGAGTTGAGGCAACTGAATAAAAACTCATATTTAACTGGCGTATTAAGATCAGCACTATTGGGAATATATCCAACCTTGTGTCTGCCAGATGAAAAAGTTATGGGATTACATAATATAAGACTCGGTGATAAATATTTTGAAGTCGCCTGCGATGGGAAGATTGCCGGACCCGGCTGGATTGTGATCCAGAGACGATTTAATGACAATTTAGACTTCAATCGTAGCTGGAAAGAGTACGAAAACGGATTTGGTAATATCACGGGCAGTTATTTCATAGGCCTCAAAAAAATACACCGGCTGACATCGGTTACTCCTCACGAGCTATATATATATCTCGAAAGCATAAACGGAGAGATTCGTTACGCACACTACAATCATTTTGAGATTGTAGGTAGAAATTACAAATTAAAATCCTTGGGTGATTATAACGGCACTGCAGGCGATGCATTTACCGATTCTTTAAACAATAATTTCATGGCCAACGATTCTAATAAATATTTATTCGCAAATCCAATAAATGTCAATACGGGGTGGTGGATATCTTATGATCAAAGCGGAATTGGAAGGTGTGCTATCAATTGAAAAGACTGCTTAAGAAATTAATTTATTAATTTATTTATTATTCATACTATTTTCAGCAATCTTAATGCAGCTTATAGCCAATGGCAGACCTGGCCTAAAGCTTTTAGATCTGTGCAAATGATGATACGTCCAATTATGAAGAGCGCTCTAACTAAATGTGAGCAAACCAATACAAATTGGTTATCCAACTTTTTCAAAATGTTTAAAGTAATGAAAAAAAGTTAAACTAATACAAATAATAATATATTATTATTTTCTTGCGATTGTTTTGATATGTTCATAAGTTTGTTTGGGGTTCGAAATACAGAAATTAGCAAATATTTGAAATGCTTTTTTATTGTATACGGCGAATCGGGAAATGTACGAATAATATTTTAAAATAAAGCAAAAATATTTGACACTGTTTGTAGCATTTGTAATACTCTAAAACGAATCTCTGGCGGATTCAAATAAATTCATCAGTGAATTGGAAATTCAAGAAAATAATGTAAAATTGCAAATTCTAAATTCACAAATTGAAGAGCAACTCAAGGAATTTCACTAAATTAAGCCTTCTTAAGATTGAATACCATAAAACAAAGGCGGCTGCAGACAAATGTGAAAATACTTGCCCCGAGACTATGGCCAGAAGTTGTCTTCCTTTTGAAAACATAGATGGTATTCATGAAATCGATGTACCCAACTTTGGTCCAGTTTTAGTCAAATGTGAATCCGGCTGAATACAGAGGAAACGTTGTTGCAATTTAAGTTTTAATCGCAAGTGGAAAGAATATAGAGCTGGCTTTGGATCCATTCGTGGAGAGTTCTTTGTAGTTCTGGAACAGTTGCATCAATTAACCACTTCACAACCTCACGAGCTTCAAATAGAGTTAGAAGACTATTCTCAACATTTTTGTTATGTACGGATATGATAATTTTGTGATTGGCAACGAGAACGAACGCTACGAACTTAAATTATTGGGTCAATATTCTAGCAATATTGGGGACTGATCAAAATAACCACAATTACAGAATGCTTTTTGGTGCAAATAAAATTGGTTGGTGGTCGGATACTCCGTCTTCAAGGTGAAAAACATTTTCAATCATAGGAAATATAACTATTTTATTACATATCTAATATGGCATCAAGGTCTTCTGCATTTTTTCCGGGTTAAGGCTACCAAAATGTTGATTCCTCCAAAATACTGAGTTAACTGAACTAAATATCAAGAGTGCTTGTAAAAGATGTCCATCGATTTATGTCAATAAATCTCGAAAGCTGTGTATTTAATATAATTATGTACAACTGTTAAAAATTAAAATTACTGTTTTGTTTCTCAAAATATTAGATGTTATATATGATACTTCCGAAAAAAACATGATAAAGTATACTATAATAGTTTGAATAGTTTGTATCTTTTATCTTCCAAAAAACTTTTTAACAAAGTAAAAGTCTAGTGACGAAAGTCTTTCCCTGCCCCAAAATTTCTGATATCCCCCATTTTGTGACGAACGATATTAAACTTAATATATAAATAATTATAAAATAAAAAGTTTGAACTAAATACCGATTTGAACTAAATTTGGACATAATGTATAAGACCAACTTAAATGCATACTGTGTCAAATTGGTTCAGATATCTTGAGAAATATAAAAGATTTTCGTACTGAAACCTGATTTTTAACCGATCGTTCCTATGACAGCTATATGATATAGTGGACCGATTTCAACTAAATTTGGACATAATGTGTAAGACTTACTTAAATGCATACTTTGTCAAATTGGTTGAGAAACCTTGAAAAACAAAAAAGTTTTTTGTACCAAAGCTTGATTTTCTAATTAGTACCATATAGTAAATAGTAAAATGTATATATTCAGTTAACCGGTCATATCTTCCACACCTTGCGGCTGAGAGACATGTGTCATATATCAAAAGATGCGAAATTTTACGTGTTACAACATATTTAATAAAAATCGTCGGAACCGTTTTCTAATAAATCGCCAAAGTTTAAGCTAAAAATCCTTTTTTCACCTGTAGCGTTTTACCTGAGCACTTTGCAAAATATTCAATATTCAAGGCACGTCTGAAAGCCCTCTAATATACCTTTCTAACGACATATAGAACACATCTCTAGCTTTCTTGGATTGGAAGCAATGGGTGTTTCAAATTTATCACGTTTTAGCTTTTTCCCGCTAAACTAGCTATTTCCCGCTAAAGTCGTAGAACAAACATTTCTAGATTTCTGATAAGAAACAATTCCTCATCAGAAAAATTTAGCTTTTTCAGCGCCTTCGTACAAACAAACAAATGGACAAATGGACAAACAGACAAACAGACAAACAGACAAACAAACTTTTCATCTCATTTTGAGAAGGCCCTTAAAAACTTCAAATTAATATATCTTTTGAACCAAATGTCGGATTGAAATGATCAAGGTATCATTCGACGCGTATTTTTAATAAGAATTTTATAAAAATTATAAAATTTTACCAAAAGGCTCCAACGGCCCCACTAGCTGCAATCATTAAAATTTGGCCCTCCCACTTACACCCCCATATCTTACGAACCAGGTGAGTTACCAAAAGTCTTAGTATGCACTTTTGTTAGGTAAAGTCATACCTTTCGATCGGTATATAACTCAATCTCCCGATCGGACAGTCATAGCAAATTTTCCATTCTGCGTGTATATATTGCTAGTCGCCTTTTGCACACTACGTGTTGCTTTCGTCACTAGCGCGGACTGCCGTCCGCAGTGATGAAAAATTTTAAATAATTTTAATTTTATTTGCTTAAATGTATGTGATTAGAATATCATGTTATTAAAATTTACAAATATCGGCATCAGCTGACAATAGAAATTCTCCAGAAATTTAATATTTGTAACAATTTGTGTGAATTTATATAAGTTAATCAGTGACAATATGACTGTCAATGAAATGGAGTAAAGTTCAGGGCGAGATTTGATAAGTGAAAGGAATTACGTTCTTATCGCAATTAAATTCTCAGACCTACAACTCCAAGTCCCATACATTTAGCTTGTGAGGAGCTATAAAAGAACAAAACAAAAGCACAAAGCTTTTTCAGCGCCTTCGTACAAACAAACAAATGGACAAATGGACAAACAGACAAACAGACAAACAGACAAACAGACAAACAAACTTTTCATCTCATTTTGAGAAGGCCCTTAAAAACTTCAAATTAATATATCTTTTGAACCAAACCAAATGTCGGATTGAAATAATCAAGGTATCATTCGACGCGTATTTTTAATAAGAATTTTATAAAAATTATAAAATTTTACCAAAAGGCTCCAACGGCCCCACTAGCTGCAATCATTAAAATTTGGCCCCTCCCACTTACACCCCCATATCTTACGAACCAGGTGAGTTACCAAAAGTCTTAGTATGCACTTTTGTTAGGTAAAGTCATACCTTTCGATTGGTATATAACTCAATCCGATCGGACAGTCATAGCAAATTTTCCATTCTGCGTGTATATATTGCTAGTCGCCTTTTGCACACTACGTGTTGCTTTCGTCACTAGCGCGGACTGCCGTCCGCAGTGATGAAAAATTTTAAATAATTTTAATTTTATTTGCTTAAATGTATGTGATTAGAATACATGTTATTAAAATTTACAAATATCGGCATCAGCTGACAATAGAAATTCTCCAGAAATTTAATATTTGTAACAATTTGTGTGAATTTATATAAGTTAATCAGTGACAATATGACTGTCAATGAAATGGAGTAAAGTTCAGGGCGAGATTTGATAAGTGAAAGGAATTACGTTCTTTCTTATCGCAATTAAATTCTCAGACCTACAACTCCAAGTCCCATACATTTAGCTTGTGAGGAGCTATAAAAGAACAAAACAAAAGCACAAACATATCTAAGAAAATGGCAACAAATGCTATTAGAAGAGGAAACAGTTTATGCAATTAGAAAAAATAGGGAAAAGAAAACACAAACTGATGGGCTCAAAATGTAACAAATAGACAAAATTGAATTTTATTCTCTAGTCTATTTTGTATTTGTGTTGTGTTTTTTTATGACCAGACAATAAAAGCCACACACGCAGCTTGCCTGCCTGCTTACTGCTCGTTGGATGAGATGAAAGACGATGGTACCATCATATCTAAAAGCGGCGACACTTGACAATGACGACGACATGTGGTCCATTGGCTGTTGGGAGTCGAAGATCGGGGATCGGAGACCGGGATCTGGGAGTTCAGCTCTGAGTTATGAAACACTTTCTGAGAGAAACAAATGAGATGAACACAAGACAGACAGACAAAAAGAGAGAGAGAAAAAGTCGTGCCATAAATAAAATTCTTCAGAGTGCACTTAAGATAAAAGTGGGGAGTCAAACCACACGATGAAACTCAACCAAAAATGTGGGTCAAGTTGCATTTCGAGTTCAAGTTGTTGCTACAAAATTATAAAATCATATCACAGTAAACTCCCTTTACTAAGCGACAGCTGTGAGCTTAGTTTGAGGTTCAAAAAATACCATAACTTCGATTGCCAAAATGGAGTTATCACCGTTTTCAATGTCAGACGAAATCAATAAATCGCATAGATAGGAATTACTTCCAGATGATTAGTTGTCAGTGTGCGTGTATGTCCATGTCTTACACTCGACTGCATATTCTGGCCAAATTATGCACAAAAGGTAAACCCATAACATACGTTCTCGCATCCCTTTCCTGTTCCCAACTCTGGACGCACTTACGCCTGACTGAGTTTTTCACACGTTGCCAACATGCTGGCATTCAGGTTGGCAAAAATCATAAGGCAAATTACTTTGGGGTCACACGACATTGGGGGAGCTTGGGGTTAGCAGCCAAAAATAGCTGTCAATGGCCAATGCCAAAGTTTGTTGGCCACGTTTACCACACGCTCGCCAAAAGCATCTACAGCAACAATAATTTATAATTCAATGAGTTAAAGTTGAATGCAATCCGACATCAGTGGATCTCAGACAGCGGCGGAATTACACTCAAAAAAAAAACCATTTGGTTCTATAATTTAATTTAAAGAATGTGACATTCTTTTGTACAAAATAAAAAGATAGAATTCAAAGATGGACATCTGATGGAAGTTAAGCTTAAGCCTGTCGTACTTCAATTTAGATAAGTTATTATCTCATAAAGGTATCTCTGTGAATCTCGAAAAGCCTAGAGCTCTAAAAAATTATTAAATAAATTCTCCTGTAATTTTAATTCAAATTATAATTCAAAAATGTATTTCTATAAAAATTTCAAAATATATTGTGATGATTTAAACATTGGGAAATCTTCGAAGACTCTTGGTGATATTATCTATATATATTATATACAAAACTCTTTGTCCTGACTCATTAACTGACACATCAACGTGTAGGCCGAACGGCTAAAGGTAAAAAGCTGAAATTTCCACACAACATAGCTGAGACAATTTCATCGTGCAATAAGACGGCGTTTTGCAAAATCCACCTGCAAGTGCCTTAAACTGAGGTCAGAGGTCATGGAATTGCTTTGTATAAAAAACTTTTTTTTTTTTTGAGATATCTTAACCAAACTTATAGAATATATGTTTGGGTCTGTTTTTGTTTCTTAAGATATCCAAACCAAACTCACAGATTGTGTATTTGGGACTGTCTCTAACATCCTGACCAAATTTATTCAAAGTCGAATAACTATATCATATAGCTGCCATAGGGACAATCGGATGCAAATTAACCTTTAGCATGAAAAACTTTTATGTTTCTTAAGATATCCAAACCAAACTCACAGTTTTTATGGTTGCGAATGTCTCTTACATCCTGACCGAATTTAGTCAAGGTCGGATAAATACATCATATAGCTGCCATAGAAAAATATAAGAATTGCTCCTGCTTATTACACTTCATTTCCACGAGCGAAGCGAGCTAGGCGAAGCCGCCTAGTTAATAATATTATTATTGGAAAACATTATTAAGAAAACAGCATAAAATATTTAATACTTTGTTAGTTTATTTTCGCTGAGTGTAGCGTAGTTTCTGACATACTCAAACACTCACTCACACACTCGCATACATGGGTGTGTGCTGCCCCTGGGGTGCATGCCACACAATTCACCTTGAAGGCAACTGAGAAGCGAAGATTAATTGCAGCAGCGCCTTTTGTTGCCGGCACTTATCTTGTTCCCCCTTTACGGTCTCTCTCTCTCTCTCTGTCAGGGCAGACTATCAGCGAGATAAGGAATTTTATTCGCTGCCCAGACCCTAACTCAGGGATCTTAAAGGGTAGAGACAACTCAGGCAAAAGACGTAATTGCATTTTGTTTGGCATCTCATTTTAGTTACGGTCTGGCAACTGGCAACTCTGAGTTGCCTCTTGCAGATGTGGATAATGTGCGCCTACGAGCATAGGTGTCGCCATGGCGATTAGGCAGCCGCCACCACCAACAAAAACAACAATAACAGAAACTACTACAATGAGTGCCCACCATGAATCAAAACCAAGTTTACCAGAAGCAGCTGAAATCCGAAGGAGAGAGGTGAGTGTGTGACTGACTCGATTCGTTAACGCCGCTTTGACTGTCACAAGACTTTGAATAATGTGGCGCTCATTTGAATTATTGTTGTCGCCGTACAACAACGACGACCCTCAAATGGCCATCAACAGTTGGCCAAAAAGGCTTAGGCTTAGACTGTGCCCTTTTAACCAGAATTCGAGCACTGACAATTTGTCTTTCAGTCAAATGATCTAACGATGCTGTGACGTTCAAATGTGATAAGAACTGAACTAGATGAGTTGATAATGAGATGATGAGGACGAAAAAGGAAGGTAAAATCAAGAAAATTGTCGAAGAGTTTACTTCAAAAGGGAAATGTCTTTTTATTAGATTTTCAAACTTTTAGATATGTGGTAAATATCTGTATACAAAATATTAAGAAGAGGGACTTCTAGAGAGACGCTAAAGACCTCATTTTACAATAATATTTTTCATACAAAAAAATTATAGATAGATAATTTAACGATATCAGTTATATGGAAAACTATTCAAATTACAGTTATTTTATTTGTATTATTTATTTTACAATTTAATTTTTGTATTATTTGTTTTATAACTTATTTATTAAGTTCATGGGCTTTATCTGATAGATAACTAAATCATTGCGTCTTTCGACTATTCGAGCATTGTAAGTCTGGCAGAATAGTCCCCGTGAAGACCCTTTGAAATCCTCCTTAGAAAACCCAGATAAGTCATAGATAGTCTTATTGTTTTCTTATTTGAAAAATGCAATTTTTACTACCATTTTGAACCTATTTATCACTCACTTAAAAGGTCTGTACTTGCAGAAATTCCTAACGTATTATCTTAACAGTGGGATTATTGTTGGTGCCAAGCTTCTGAATTTGTTTATAGATGGCACATTGATGGTCTTTTAATTTTTAACGGATCTTCACATGCCAAGAAACAGATTTCAACCTTTGGTAACCTCTTGCTAACCAGAGTTGAATGGATAGTCATTTATTTTGGGCCCAATCTTACACTTGATGATAAAGCGGCGCCTCGAAATGCTCACCTGTTATAGAGTTTTGGAACATAAAATAAATTGATTTTATAATTTGTTTGTATCGTTGGATCGAATGCTATGAGTGGCGCCTCCAACTACGCCCCCTTCTTAGATCCCCTTGTCACCTCTCTTTTTCTTTTCACGAATGGAACGCGCAACTCAAGCTGATTTTGGGGCTATACTTTGTAGAGTGAAAGTAATTTTTGGTATTTTAATGGTAGAAGAAAAGAGAGACAGGGAAAGCGAGTGAGAGAAAGAGAGAGATAAGGTAGAGAGATGCCATTAAGACTGCATTCCTCTTAGTGCGTGGCTTGTCAAACATTTTTTTGACTGGGTGTTGAAAGCTCTTTGGCTCTAAAGAGCATCTAGCACTTTACATTGAATTGCTCAATTCCCTCTCACTCTCTTTCTCTTTTTCTCTCATTCACATTCTTTGCCTTGACGAAAAACGATTAAAATAATTGGCTCGCGTCGACTTCATTTTGTGTAAAAGCCATTTGCTTCTGATTTATTACATTATAAATTGTGCGCATGCCTAAGTAGCTACGATTTTTGACAAAAATTTAGAAAGTTGTCGTCATCTAGAGAACTTGCCATATGGCCAAGACAATACAGTACCGAAACACTCCGTATTTTATTGATGTCGCATTCATAAATTATGCCTAATGAGCCGACATTGCCACAGCGGCGCGCCGTCAGAGAGTTTACTGTATTACCACAGTTCTTCAACTTTGGCCATGGTATGAAATTATAATTGGAAAGGAATGCGCAATGAGGCGTAGCTCTAATGCAAAACCAAAATTCACTATTTATCAAATACGAATAGACATAATTGAAAGAACTCGAACTTCATTTTCTAACAGTAAATAAGTTGCATAATTCTTCTACTTTATAGAAAACTACTTTAGTATAGGCTATAGGATTAAAACAAATTAAGTTCTTGTAAAATTCTTTGTCGAAATCATTTTTATAAGTCCTAGGTATGATACTACTTTTAGTATTCACTATGCATCAAATACGAATAGACACAATTGAAAAAACTCGAAGTTAATTTTCTAACAATAAATAAGTTGCATAATTCTTCTACTATATATAAAACTACTTTAGTATAGGCTATGGAACTAAAACAAATTAAGTTCTTGTGAAATTCTTTGTCGAAATCAGTTTTTATAAGTCCTAGGTATGATACTACTTTTAGTAGATGAGTTTAAATTTTTAATTCAAGTCATATTTTTTAGTTTTAAAGAATTTGTAAAAATAATTTCATTGTCGGAACTAGATTAGCCATGTAAATTTTGAATTATTTTGATGAATTTCTACCTTAATTTCTTAATTGTTTATTAGTTAAATCTATACTCAAATCTTATATCACTGCGGACGGCAGTCCGCGCTAGTGACGAAAGCAGCACGAAGGGTGTGCGAAAGGCGACTAGCAATATATACACGAAGAATGGAAAATTTGCTATGACTGTCCGATCGGATTAAGTTATATACCGATCGAAAGGTATGACTTTAACTAACAAAAGTGCATACTAAGACTTTTAGTAACTCACTTGCTTCATGAGATAAGTGGGTGTAAGTGGGTGGGGCAAAATTTATGATTGCAGCTAGATTCCAAACCGACATTTGGTTCAAAGGATATATTAATTTGAAATTTTTAAGGGCCTTCTCAAAATGAGATGAAAAGTTAGTTTGTTCAAAGCGCTAAAAAAGCTTAGATTGTTTCATTGTTTCTTATCAGAAATCTAGAAATGTTTGTTATACGACCTTAGCGGAAAATAGCTAGTTTAGCGGGAAATATTTAAAATCCGATAAATTTGAAACACCCTCAGTTTTCAAACCGAAGAAGCTACAGATGTGTTTATATGTCGTTAGAAATGTATTTTTGAGGGCGTTTAGATGAGTTTACAAAGTGCTCAGATAAAATGATACAGGTGAAAAAAGATTTTTTTAGCTGACATCTTGGCGATTTATTAGAGAACCGTTTTAAAGATTTTAATTAAATTTCAATATGTTGTAAAACGAAAAATTTCACGTCTTTTGATATATGGTTTAGATATTTATTATTTAAATTATTAAAAATCAAAAGTTTGTCATTCGGCACTGCGCATTAGAATTATTTTCGCAAGGTGCCGAATGTTTTACTTACACAAAAGCGTTTCAAAAATAAAATTATTATTTGAAATACTATAGAAATGAATGGCAAAGTCAATGTATTGGAAACCTATATTTAAATCAATTTATTTGCTTCATTCTTAACTTGCAAGAATTAGGAAAAACTATATTTTTCTTGAGCTCATAAAATGAGTGTACCTATTTTGGTGTACTTAGGAAAAACAATCTATTTGCTTATCATTGTGATCTTTTTTCAGCTGTTCATTAGAATATCTTTGTTGCACCTCTTGGCTCGTTTGTTCCGCCTTTCATATCTTAAAAGGTAAACAGTTCTTCATTCCCAGCACTTTTGTCACCTGCCCACGCAATTTGCGAGTAAATGCTACAAAATTTCTCTCTCTCTCTCTCTCTCTCTCCCGCTCTTTATCTCTTTTTCACTCTGTGGGTTTTACATTCATTTCAATTTTACAGTTCCGCAATTACAAATTGTCATATCACTGACTGATAAATCCCTTTCTGTCCTCTTTGCCAGATGACAGTGTAAATTTCCTATCGCTTCTCGCAAATATTTACCAAAAATTGATCAAAAGCCGAACGCCGCCACAGGGAGGAAGGGATGGAAAGGGCAACGCGTGCCAAGTTCTTGTTATTAATCAAAAGCACACAATTTTTTAATGATATACCCTGTTGTTATTGTTGCTGCTGTTGTTGTTGTTGTCTTTGCACGGTTCCGATAATATTTGGATTAGTTCAAGTCAATTGCATCTTGGCTAGAATTTGTACTGAGACCTTTGCGAGTGTCGCGTGCAAGAACACGCTGTCGCTGCAATGAGACGAATCTAATGTTGCACACGTGGCCAGAATGGACTCTGCAACTCCCCCGCTGGGTGGTTGCGGCTCCAAGATAGCCGCCCCACCTTCAACCGTCCAACCACCCAAGTTAAATGTTGTGTTAAGATTACCAATGGCCAAACGCCACAAAAGCGGCTTATCGACAGAACTGGGGAACCTGGCAAGGGTTCAGCTTTGGGTTCAGGTTTGGTTTTTGGCTTTGGGCTCGAATTCGGGTTGCGGTTTTCGAATCACTCAAGTACGTGCACGGCATTACAAATATTGAAAACGATTGGCATGCGGGCGACATTATCGGCAAACAAACTCAACAAGTCCAAATATTTTCTCCTTTTTCTCTACGCTTTTCTTTCTTCTTGTTGACTATGCTCCTTGACTGCCTAATGACCCCGCCAGGAAGTAGAGAAGGCGCAGGTGCTGTGCTCCGAGCTGTGCCATAAAATATGCTCACACTATGCCTAATTTATGACTTATCATATCCATATGACAAACTCATGCAATCGAGTAAACTCTGTGCTAGGTGATATACAAACTTCCAGACAATGTTATCGAAGGTTCCATGAAGGTAATGTCAACAAATGGATGGACTTCGGGAAACATAGGGTATTTAACACCTTGAATTCGTTGTGTGTGGCCGTCAATAATTACTGGGATAAAACTAGACGAACTTATCGGTAACAGGAGATTTACTTTGATCATAGAGTATAATTATCTGTTGGGGAAGGGGAAAAGAGAAATTGGAACTATATCTTCTTTGAATATAATGTTCCTAATATCCTTATGTAAATTTGTAATATTCTGACTAACATATAGATAGTTATTAGAATGGTTTGAATTTAGAGTTTATAGCTAAAATTATGCCGTCTTCTTCTGAAATAAATCTCAAAGTCTTGAAGCGAGTGCTATGGAGAATATGATGATCACTTTTTAAAGTTTTTTCTATAATTCGACATTTATCGGTAACTCT
Source organism: Drosophila kuntzei (assembly GCA_035042165.1). Lineage (NCBI taxonomy): Eukaryota > Metazoa > Arthropoda > Insecta > Diptera > Drosophilidae > Drosophila > Drosophila kuntzei. The sequence continues at coordinate 813,821 of JAWNLU010001549.1, read as the reverse complement.
AAGGAATAGAGCTATTAAAATGTAGTTTGAATTTTCAAAAGACATACATACATAGGTAAATTTTCAAAAATAATAGAATGCAAGTTCAATTTTTATCGATAATTGTATCCGTAAAATCAGAAATTAAAAATTAAAAGTTGGCAAAATATATTTTACAGCAACAAAATTGTTATTTCAGTCTGTCCCTTCAAAATTATTTTTGTCTGTCAAGCATACACGCACAAATACACACCAGCACACACTCGCACACACACACACACACACACACACACACACACACACACACACACACACACACACACACACACACACACACACACACACACTCACAAACTGAACTGTCCTGTGGGCAAATTGAATGGCAAATTTGTCTGCATACAGCAAAAACTTTTTAATTGAAAAACAATTTTTTGCAATTTCTTGATCAATTTTTTGGTTATTTGGAGGTGGAGTGAGGAAAGAGGGGAAGTTATGGAAAGAGAGGAAATCGGGGGAAAGCAATTCATTTTGACTTGCCGTTCGCTTTTTTCGGACATTTCAAGTTTCATAAATGTTCAGTTTTATTTTTGCTTTATTCTCATGATTCGAGTAACTAGTTTCTGTAACTTGAGTAAAGTAAGAACGAGGATTGAGGTGGTTGCAGTGGTGACTTTCGGGTGGGTGAAGTGGTGTAGTGAATCGACGGCCATTTATTGACTTGACTTCCGTGCGTATGTCGCAATTTCCGGTTTACGGCAAACGAAATAAAAACGTAATTTAATGCTGCATGTAACGGAATGATGGCATTTGGTGGTGAAGGTGGTGCATGAGGTGGTGCTGTTGCTGTTAATCCACGCATCACTTTACTCTTTAATTGAAATCATAAGATTTGCTACTTTATGGACAAGTCAAGAGGCTGCAATTAAGAGAAAAGACGTCAGAGATCCGACAACTTTATTGAATTCTATTATAATTTTCACACTTTGCTGTGAGTTGTGTGTTGAGTGCCGAGTTTCAAGTTTGAATTTGAGTTCTTCGAGTGTTTGAGTGTATTCATTTTGCATACAAATGCCTTTAGTCGTATTAGTCGTTTTTATGGCGCTCTATTGATAAGCAGGACGCACTGAAAGGCGTGGACGTTAAGCCACTTGCTGAGTGGCCAGCGAGGGTTGCCAGTAAAGTATCTATGAAAAGTTATAGGGATAATACAGCAAAACAGTTTTTAAAATTATTTATTATAAATAAAATACAATGTGTGGGCATGAAATTTAATAAATTTATCAATATTAAATCATTCCACGAAGTGTTAAAAGCATAAATTATTTTGTAAACATCTTTTAAAAATAAAATAAAAAAATTTCAAGGTAGTTTTTTTAATGTTCATTTAATACGATTTATATTTCTTTTACAACTTTCTTAATAATAAATATAGAAAAGTCACTACATATTCTACGAATGATATTTTAATACTTAAACAATATCACTATTTTATTCAAATATATTTCTCAAACTGAACATTCAAATTCTTTTGGTATTTTTTTTAATTTAATTTTAATTTTCAAAAATTTCTGTAAGCTGAAAAGAAATCTTGGTTTTCAAATGCTTTTCGTGACTTGCTATCCAATTTTCTACGTATCTATACTCAATTACTTTTCAAGTTCCCCTCGCTGAGCCATTGGCTATGCGTGTGCAGCTGACCAATTGCAAAGACGCACACCTGCCGCTGCTGTTGTGCCACTGAGCTACTAAAGTCACCTGGTTTACGACGCGATGAAACTGCGGGCGCTCCATTTGTACTTTTTGCTGCGGGTTAAGCTCCCTCTTCTTCTCCCTCTCCCGCTCGCTCTAACTGTCTCTTAGCTGGGCATTAGCATTAAAGCGGATCAGTCAGTCGACGGCAAGTTTACAGTTGCCGCCTCTCACAAATGCCTCGACGATAAGCCGCAGCCAAAGCCGCCCCGACGGGTTCAACAAACTAAACAATGGACCAACCGCTGGCGTCACTTAATTGAATTACCATTGACCAAAGATCCGAGATGCAGTCTGGTCTGGCATCCATCGCATATCGGATGCCAATGGAAAAAAGGCCAGACGGAAATCATGCGAAAATAGTTGAAAAGTCATTCAATTGCTGACACATTAGCGCATAATTTGCCGATTCGGAGAAATTAACTCGATTGCGCGTTAATTAGAAGCGCTGCGTTTAATGAACTCTTTGCGACCCAGCATCCGTATGTGTGAATGTGTGAGTGTGTATGTGTTTGGGGGTGTGTGCGGAGATTTGTTTTTACAGTTTTTAGGCCTCACCACAACTGGTCAACTGCGGTCTGGTCATCATCATCGTCATCAGTCATACAGCGGGGTCATGTGAATGATTACATGATGTTATTCATTATAATCATCCATTATAACCACTCTTATGTCTCTGCTATTTAAGAAAAGTAACATTAGCTTTGGAAAATGTCTTTACAAAAAGTCTGAAGACTGTTAAGCATTAGATTTCAACAGTGTGACAATAAAATAACTATAAATAGAGCATTAACTGTGTGACAATAACAGAATAGAAAATGTGTCACGATAACAGAACATATACTTTAATTTAAATCAATTTCCTTGATTGTGAGAATGTTACAGAAATAAACCATAGATGGCAAATTATAACAATTGAAGAAATTAGATAAGTATAGTATCTTTTCATGTTAATGAAAATCAAACTATTGATAAAAATAACAGGTACTATTTAGAATCCAATTCTGACTTAAATGAATAATAAAGTTAATGTGACGTTAATAGTGCGACAATAACAGAACATAGCTCATTTGAAAATACTTTGCAATAAAAAATGAAAATACTTTGCAATAAAAAACTAATGATACTAAATAATATTCTTTACAACTATATAATGAAGACAAAATCTGGTTTGCAATATTAAACTCAGCTCAAATAATTGTTATGTGAATTTGCTCTTTAAAAGGTTGATAGATTATTGTATAAAAAGTCTGTCTATATAGAAATAATTTCAATTTAAAGAAGTCATTTAAATTTGTGAAAGATAGAGTATCATTATAATCCTACAATACGAGTTTTTGCAATTTTATTAAACGGGTTCCGTATTTATGTACATATATCGATTAAGCGTCACTTTAGATCTAAACTGGTTTTAAATCTTCAAGCTTAATTATTTTATGGGCATTGGAAATGTGCTGAACGAGAGGTAAAGGATAAATTGATCTAAATTGAAGTTAAAGTTATTAAACTTTGTTTAAACGTGAGTGGAAAAAATTTACAAACATTGGTAAAAAAATTGTTAGAGCTAAGTCAATCCATTCAAGTATTTATAGATCACTGCCTATTCTATACCCACAGTCATTTGTCAGTTTAGCTATCGAAATGTATCCATGAGATACTCGAGCATTGCGGCACGCGCTCGATTCCCTCATGGGCCATTGAGTGTGCAAATAAATGCGCTTAATTAATTGCATTTTTGCACTTTCGAGTGGTAGCCCACACCCCTTGAAAAAAAAACACCGCCTACAATCGATGCAGAGAGTTTCCCATTCTCCCTCTCTCTCTCTCTCTCTCTGAGTGATTTCAAATATGCATCAAAAAACTCAATTAAACGTAAACGAGGAGCGCTTCAAATCCAATGCTCAGCTGCAGCAAAGTGAACAGCTTCCTTACAGTTTTTTCTTGATGGGGATTCAATAATCATGATGATGATAATAATGATGAGGATTTACTACTATTGATACCCTAAAGCCAGAGGAATATGAGAAAGGGATGTGAACAGCATTCTAACAGAAATGTAAACTCTGAGTCTATACACAAAAACTTCAACATCCGTTTCCCTCAAGTTTTGATCTTTATTCTATTAGAAAAATCACATTTATTTATTTTTTAAAAATTAAATAGTATTTTTGAATATTTAGTCAAATTATTAAGACAATTACAAAGCGATTATTTAAGAAACATGAAAGTTATCTAAGTATAAATATATGTTCTTTTTTTTTAAATGTTGCTATTCATTTTTTCATACAAAAATCCTAAGGATTTGTTTTCATAAATATATATTTAAATGATTTATAAAGCTTTTCTGAATATTTCATAGCGATCGTTCTAGAAACAAAGAAGGCTTCAAATTTTTAAAAGTAGATTTCATAGCAGAGGGATGAGTTAATGTATCTGCGCTTTTATAAGGTACATTTTAGTTCGGCTTTTTGCGATTTATAATTTACACTTTTCATATTTTCTCTTGCCACAAGTCTTTGCCGTGTCAGGGCATTAGTTGGTTGTCGTGGGGACATATAGGAAGCTGGGGATTTGCCAAAGGGAAAAGATAAACTGAGATGCCAGGTGTCTGGAGCATGTTGGATCGTTGTGGGCGTCTTAACTTGTTTGGCATTTGCTGCCACTCTCTTTTTATTTTTGTTATTCCTGACCACTTGGCCTGAAGATACATAGTTTAGTTTATGTGGCACAAACGCATCTTTCAACGCGTTGGCGCAGCTTCATTTGTTATACAACATTTGGACATTGAATCAATACCAAATTTCAAGCCAACTCGCCAGGTGATGATTGAGTGAGGGGGCGACGTGGAGAGACTGGAGAGAAAAGGGGGTAAGCGCCATAAAATTAGCCAAAAACAAACAAATAAAAACATCAAATAAATAAATCAATTTGAAACAAGTCTCAAAGTAGCACTACTTTCCCTCTCACAATTTCCTATCCCATTTCATTTTCATTTAGTTAAATTTCACTTTGAAATGCAAACCGGAGAAACGTGGCGCATCCGCTAATTATCTGTGGCAACTACCCCCCGCAAATGTGCCTGCCACACAATATGTGTAAACAATTCTTTAAATTCAACCAAAATGTTCTAAAAGTAACTTTAAACCCTTTACAGATAGAGAGAGAGAGAGAGAGAGAGAGAGAGGGGAAGGTATTCAATGCCTTTGACTGATGCTTTGGGCGGCTGTTTAGCTAAAGGGGGAAGGAGATGCCACGCATTTGGGGGGTATAGATCAAAGTATTCAGTTTTTTTCGTCTTCTCTTCTTTTTTTTGACAGAAACAAACATTGCCCTGTACTTTATTTACATTGGCTTCCGGTTGAATTTGGTTTTTCGGTTTTTCAGTTTTTTAGTTCTTCAGCATTTTCGAAATTTTATTTGTTGTTCTAGCGAAATAAAAAGCGAAAAATATACGATATACTCGCTTTGAATGGGAAATTCGTGGGCAATTGTAAACAATTCGGAAAAGTCAACTACGTATTCAATTAAATGGAAAATGTGCGTGTAGGCTTACTAATAAAGTTTACACATGAAATTGGACTCATATCAATCGAGTTCGACATAATCTCTGAACGGACAATCCCAGATCTAATTCAATGGGATTTTTAGCTTTAACTGATTTTAAGCTTAGCCCCAGTCAAAAGTCACGATTTTTCATTCAATTTCAAAACACGTTTCCGCTGTTCTCTTATATATAAATACCTCCATATATACCCCGTAATATCTGAAACGTTTATCGAAAAGCCATAAAGTTTTCATTATTACGCATTTACCGTTGCCTCTCGTTTAATTACGTTTCATATTAAAGCCAAAAAAGGGCCACAGACAAAAACAAAACCCCCAAGAACCCCAATCCCAAACCCAAACCCAAACACAACAAAAGAGCCAAAGAAGTCGCAGTGCTTCTTTCTGAATCACGTGCCATGCACAACGTTCTAAATTTCAATTGAATTCAATTTAATTAGCTGTAAGCGTAAGAAAAAATCCAACGCTTTGGGTCAACTTTATTATACGAGTATTGACTGTATTCTCGTCTAATCGTAATTTGTATGCATCGGAGGCGGCTTCCAGTCTTGTTGTCGTCCAGGCGTGTACAATAATGATACTGACATAATTTGCATTTAATAGTTTTTCCTTATAAAACTTTGGTTCGTGTTCATTGAGCTTTTGGGAAGAACAAGTCGGAACACCAAAACGCCAATGTTGACTATAATTATTGCTGGAAAAGCTTCATATTTTATATACATATAGCTTTGAAAACATCGGTTCAAGTTATGCTTTTTATGTCCAAGTGCATTTGAATTTTATCCGAAAGTTTTCAGATTTGCTGACTCGTACTTAAAATAGTATGTGGAATAGCAGAAAAAGTTTAGTGTATTTTTAGCTCTATTTTAATTAACTAGTTTGACAAGCATAAGAATCTCCTTACTAAGAACAGAAGGATTGATAAAATCATCACAAGATATAACACTTTCAGATGTTACTAAACTTATTGATCTATTTTTTCTAAAAGTAACTTCAGCTATCAAATCATTCAGCATATGCTGAGCTTTAATAAACTTCAGAAGATTTTATTAAATTTCGAAGCGTTGATCAGCTTAATTTACTTGTTTATTTTTATCACATCAAAGCTCTGTCGAATATCACAATATTAATGACCTAGCTATAAGACCGTTGATTGAGCTATGCCTGCTAACCAGTTGCCTCATTAAGTGTATTACTAATGGTCAATACGAGCGGAACGTCTGTGGAGTTTGGCTAACTGTAGCTGGCCAAAAGGGACCGCAATCCGCTTGGCAAATGGAGGCGCAGCCAAACTGGGGGGAGTAGGATATTTAATTTGTAGCCATAATTTCATTACTGCAACAATAGAACCCTTTGTGGCTCCTACCTCCCGGCCCATCTCGCTCTCGATAGATTTCAGTGTGGTTCTTCGCTTAGCGGTTTGGTTGAAATTCAATCAGAGCTACGATAGAATTCGTGCAATGTCTGGTCACCAGGATGTGGCAGGATGTGTGGCAGGTTTATCAACAGTATACGCATTTCAAAGCAAACACTTTAGGTGGATTTATGCACACACACTTCCACATACACCCAATCAGAGACAGACAGACAAACACACACACACGCAGTTGTAGATAGAGATACAAAGTTTATCTTTCGTTTTGCGTGCGCCATTTTCAAGGACAATTCCAAATTGAATGAGGCAAGGGGGAGAGAGAAGCTTGTCTTTTACAACCAATGGGGTTATTCTGGCCATATGCATATTTATTAATTTGTGTATTTGTATTTGTATTTATATTTGTTGCCGTATGTGTATTTACACGCTGCTAACATATTCATAGACAATTGCCAAATGTAATTAAATACGTTTACAAAAGCTTTACCAACTCGAGCGACGAAATATTCAACGTACTCGAATTTGGTTCAGTTTGAAGTGGTTCAGTTTATGGCGTTTTGTTGGGGCTTTCTGTGTGTGCAATTACAGATGGGTATGTTTGTTACATGCCACACAGTTACTGTTACAATGGCAATCACTGTTAAATATGACTCTTGTTGAATGTACCTAAACCTAATTAATGTTGTCAACATGTATGTGGCAATGTGACTATGTAGTGATTTTTTTGATTTATGTTGCAATATGTAATACAAATTTTATTGTATTTTAAGTTATAAATTTTAGTTTGTATATTTTATTTTACTATCGCAATCTTTCTTATAATAATTTAAGTTTGATCCCAAGTCACTTACTTAACGGAAAATAAAATCACCATTATAGTACTATAATGTAATTACATAATTCAAAAAAAACTTCTTCACAAAGTAAAAGTCTAGTGATGAAAGGGTTTTCCTGCCCCAAAATTTCTGATATCCCAATTTGTGACGAACGATATAAAATTTTATACACAAATTATTAAAAAAAAATAAGTTTGGCATTCGGCACTGCACATTTGTATTTGTATACCTAAAAATAATTTTAAAACTTTTTTTTTTTAATTTTAAAATTTTTTCCCTCCCACTTCCACCCCCATATCTTACGAACCAGGTGAGTTACCAAAAGCCTTAGTATGCACTTTTGTTAGGTAAAGTCATACCTTTCGATCGGTATATAACTCAATCCGATCGGACAGTCATAGCAAATTTTCCATTCTGCGTGTATATATTGCTAGTCGAATTTTGCACACTTCGTGCTGCTTTCGTCACTAGCGCGGACTGCCGTCCGCAGTGATTAAATACTACTTTTGTGATAATGAAACAATTATAAATGATATATAACACGAAATCCAAATCATGCGGATTTTCTGTACAGCTTCTGTTAATTTTGTTATATATTAGAAAATTTAGTTCTTAATAATAATAATATTAATGATTTATATAAATAACGATATATTTAATATTATTAATTTTTAAACTTGTTCGTTAATGTTATTAGGTTTATTCTTCATCACATCTGATATATTAAACAGTTTATATCATAATATCAATTTTATTATATGTATACAATCCAATATTAAAGTTGAGTAATCGAGTTCGTTGAGCGGTTTATCTAACTATTTTATTTAATTTACTTTTACTTTATATTTTCTTACAGCTGAGTCTCGAAGTCAACTTTATTTGTATAAGTTGATTGGGTTTAATCTATGCCTACTTTCTTCCTTTCTTCGCTCCCAAAATTTTCAACTCTTTGATTTAATCTCAATCCCATCTGGTGCTCTTCTCACATAACAACTGTATCGTTCAGATTCTCAGAGCAATTGACTCAGACAAAGTTTTATTAGAAAGCCAAACTTTCTTTGTTTGATTCTTTTCGTTTTTGTAGTGGGATTCAAGCTTTGCAGCTGAGCCTGCAAAATCAAATGGCATAAAAGTTGTCTCTCTCCCATTTGCCTTGCTGGCACCCAATAACAATGGGGTTGACAGTGTTACCAGGTCTTATGAGATTAGCAAACGTAAAGCCGATTGTAAATTTATAAATAGCATCAAATGCTATTGTAGTTCCTTTTGAAATGTCATTAGAGTTGAGTTTTTTTACCCATGTGTATGTGGGTGTGTATATGACACACATTCGCACATTAACGACAAAAAGAACTGAAAGTCTTCTTCTTTTTTTTTGGTCGGGTCTCGCCTCTGAGGGGGTGGCAACTTTGAGGGGGAAGTTTTGCCTTACATTTGTCATGTTGTCGTCTATCTGCTTGACAATGGCTGCTGTTCGCATCGCATCTCGGCAATTAGTTAATGTCAAACGAGAAAGGAACAATGACACTAGCTAAAACTAACAATTAAACATTAGATTAATCTTGCAACATTGTTTAAAATGCACAATTGATTGGAGTGAGATGTCTGTCTAATTGTAGACAGTTAGTCAAGTTTTTAAGCCATACTTAATTTAAAAAGTTTCATTTAAATCATTCAAGTTCTTTCTTTAATATAATACTTAGGATGTATTTCGATTTTATATGTTTAATACGTGCAATAAAGCTACTTTAAACTGGTTAAGTGCTTTAAAAGATATTTGTTTAGTTTTGATTCAAAATTTAAGCTGACTTTAATTTGGGTTCGATCAACTCATATAATCATAAAAAAAGTGTATTTGATTCTTTTTAAATTAGAATAAATTCAGACTGATAAGGCTTTCAAGAACTTTTACAAATATTTGCACAAAGTTAAATTTTCTTAACTTCACTTAAATTCATAATATGTTAAGCTTTCAAAACATTTCGAATTGATTTGTTCTTTTGTTTAATTTTATAAACTCTTGAAATTATAAAGCTTTCAAGAGCCAATTTCAGAAACCTTTTCTTAAACCAATTTAATCACTGAATTACTCAAGATTAATGTAAGCTTTAATCAAATCCAGTTTAAGTGAGTATCATTGTAATTTCAGCAAAATAGGATACATGTATTTTGATTCCTAATGAAGGGGGTCCTAAGAAGACTAGGAGCTGGCACAGCTTAATCAGCGGCTAAAGAAAAGGTCAAGTACGAGTGCTTCGCTAAATTGGTGTCTCCCAATGAATGAGTGTGTATTTATATATATATATATATATATGTGTGTGTGTGTGTGTGTGTGTGTGAGCGAGCCATTGTCAAGTGTTGCGCCTTTGTCACGTAGCAAAAACTTGACTCCAACTTGCAGCACTCGTACGGTTTGTTGCGGCTAATGAGAGCAACAGCCGGCGGCCAAAAGCCCAGACCGACCCCAGTTCCAGTTCCAGCTTCAGCTCCAGCTCCAGCTTCAGTTTTGGGTTTTGTCGGCAGCTGCACGAAGCAAATGTGTGGCATGAGGCAAGCAGTACGAGTATGTGGCATGAGGCAAGCGGCATGCACCATAGGGCGGATGCGGCAATTTTCAGCCTGAAATCGATATGGCATCAAAGCACATTTAAGCCATTATGCAGCTTGTGGTACTTACCACTCGTACTCCAGCTCCAGCTCCAGCTCCAACTCTATCTGCGACTGTGGTTCAGAGGTACGCGGTTCGGGGTCTGAGCGTAGGAGATGCCGCAAGCGATGAGGCTGAAGCTGATATATTTTTATTATGCTAAAATAATCGGGCATAGACAACGGTCTGTGGAGCGAGTTGCGATTCGCGAGTTGTGATGCCGAAAAATTATCTGAAAGATGCATCTGAATATTGCAAACAAAAGATAAAAGCCAAATGCAACGACAACCGCACCGCACCACACCAGTTGCTACCTGCACTCCCCTTCCCCCTGCCTTCCCCCCTGCTCACCATCCCGATACCTGCCCCCTTTCGATAGTTTGGTCTGTTGTTAGTACTTGTGGTACATGGGGCACGGTTGCTGCAACGTTTGCCTTTCGCTTGCAGCCACGCAAAAGGTGATTTATTTGAACATGGTTATCAACTTAGTAGAATAACAGGAGCAGAAAGCGCCGCACCGCAACAACAACAACAACGACAACAATAACATCTGTGGGGCAGCCCCCCGAAAACAATGAAGAACAAACAATGCAACGCGGCGCAACTTGAACTTGTGGCTAGAAAGTGCAGAGCCGTAAGATACGATTGCATTTACATGCATCCGTATCGATATCAGAGCGCCTTCATCGGGGCGTGTGTGTGTCCATAAGCCCCATCTCCCCCCTGTCGTACACACACACACACACACACACACACACCCACAGCTGCATGTGGCACGAACCCGCGACTGCAACTCCAAATGGATCTCTAAAGCCAGAGTCTGTGTCTGTGTCTGAGATTTGAGGCTGGGTTTGGACTCCAATTCGGGTTTGGTTTTCCAACTGGCAGCCGGCATACAATTTGCCCGGCAGCGAAATTTATTTGAAATCAATGCTTCTTGTTGCATTCTTCAGTTGCCTGTCTGTGGCACAAAAGTTTTTTTTTTTTGTTGACTGTTGCCTTCTTGCACCAGCAACAGCTTCGGCAACCGTAAAATCACAAAATAGTGGCAGCTGCCGCGGTACATATTGATTCTTAGGGTATATCGATTGATACCTTGGATTAATTAAATAATATTCAATAACAATTTTTACTAATGACTTTGTTTATTTCCTTTACCTTTTTGAAATATTATTCTATGCAAATTATTCAATACGTTTTCATCAAACGATTTTAATATTGGTAATGAGATATATTTTTGGTATATATCTTTTATATGAAATTTGATTTTTTTTCTTTTAATATACGAGTATTTTATCATAGCACAAATATTGCATTGTCTTTAAGTGAGTTTGTATATTATAGCATTATCATTATTTATATCACATGCAAATATTTGAAAACCTTTAAAATAAATTTCCCATACATTTTCTATATTTTTATTTAATTATTATGTTTAAAAAATAAATAAATTAATTAATACATTAAAAATGTATATTTACTTGAAATTTTGACCCAATGCAAGTAATTAATCCATAATATTTATTTTAATAATTCGCCAGGTCAAGAAAACTGTATTATATTTGACACTGTACAAAAAACGTTTAAATAATAAATATAATATAATCAAATCAAATAAAATTTTAAGAAAACTAACAGAAAGGATTTAAAATTAAATGAAAGTCTTACTATGCATATCAAGTATTAATTTATTCCTTTATGTCTATTCAATTTGAAAATATGTCGTGAATGTTGGTATGGATAAAGAGTTGGGAGTGTGATTTAGTTATAAGGAGGTCTCACTGTAGATATATTTATTCGCATATGCAATTGTATTTGTATTTATTATGCATTTCTTTATGATGATTCCAACGGCAGCTGATTTAATGTGCATGTTTCTCAGTTTCTCTGTTTCTCCAATCGATGACGATGGCACTCGCCGAATCGGAATGGAACGAAACCGAATGGTCACGAGTTTTGGGGGCAATGTTAACACCGCCTCGGATTTTGGCCATGGATAGGGGCCACAACAGCCGTACGGATAATATTTGAGACCATTAAAATGCAGTTGTTGCTCCGAGTCTATGGGAAATGATAATGAAGGCGAACGGTAAACGGCAAACGAATAGCAGCAACTGCAACTGCAACTGCAACAAGTTGCCAGTTGCCAGTTGGTAGAGTGAAATCGATACATATTAGAACTGCAGGCATTTGCCATTGTTGTTGTTGTTGTTGATTCTCTGATTTTGACTTGGAGAGAAGCAAACAAAACCCGACAGGGTCTGTCGAGTCGCACATCAAATGCATTTCGTTGGGTTTATTGAATCTCATGACAAACAAATGCACTCTGAAGGCTTTTCGCTTTGGTTTCGGCCCGGCTTTGACTTTGGCTACGGTTTCGATTTTGGTTTTCATTTTGTTTGCTCCGTCCAAAACGAAATAAATGCCTCAAACCCAAGTCGATAACCAAGCGACCACCTTGAAGTGGAGTCCGAGTCCGAGTCTGAATCAAACTTCAGCTGGGGGCAAACACAAATGCAAGTCTCGTTTCCACAGTTGAAGTTGAAGTTTACTCAAAATTGTAATTTCAAAAACAAAGTTTACGCTTTCCAAAAAATTGTTTTAAATCAATAGCCGACTCCTCAGCTGTAAAAGTGTGAAATGCCAATGGCAGCGCTATTTACCTTTGCATTTAGTGCCTCTTTGTGGCAAGTCTCCGACTCCGATTCCGACTCTGACTGCAACTCCGACTCGATTTGCTTTTTGGCCATTACGAGGCGGCGAGCTGGGCTTTGATTAATGCCAAACTCTACACAATTCACAAGATCTGCACAGGTTTTCGGTACGCGATTCACACATTATTCATGTGCATTGTTTTGCCGCATCGCAAAAATAAACAAAATCTAGACGCAAGAATCTGCAACCATTCTTTAGGACCAAACGCGCTACCAATCCGCATAGCCAACATCAGTCCCCCCCCTCCCCTCCATTACCTTTCAGCCTTCAGTCGTTGCTTGACTCTGTGCAAATTCAATGGCTCTTTGCATACATTTGCGTTTAGTCAGCCATGCGTAGCCTCTGAATGGCCACATAATACAACTAAGTACATTTAACCGAAACAAGATCGAACAATCAGCAAGGCAAACACCGAATGCTTAATGCTCTTATTTTAATGATGTTGCTTGAGAGTTTCATTAAGTAATATTTGCAGTGTCTTTTTAGGGTTGAAGTAGCTCTATTTATCTACTTTTATCTACTGATTTTACCTGAATAAGCGAATAACTTTAGCATACTCTGAACCCAAAGCTTTGCTTCGAATCTTGTATCACTTTAATCTTAATATTATATAATCCCCTACATTTCAATTTAATTTTTAGTTTCTTGAAAAGAATGGACAATTTATAAAATGTGTCTTCAAAAAACATTTATCAGCAATATCAAAAAAAAAAAAAACTTTTAATTTGAATAGTTCTTAAAGTTAGTTCTTTTCGACAACTCCTTTGGTTGTTTATTTTGAATATTTCCATTCCAGCAAGATAATTAAGTATCGATGCAAATGTTTATTAAAGCCTCCTTGGTTAATCTTTGTATATTTTCATATCAGAAATAAAAGAAAGTATATAGTATAGTATACCAGATACTTTTCAACACTTTCCTTGTATAGTTGTTTTTCACTTTAATATACTATTTTTCCATATTTTCAAATCTCTTTCTTTCATGTTCCTTTGCTTATAGTTTCCTTGGATATTTCCCAGAAATATTTTCTTAATGGATAGTTTAATTTTATTAACTCCTTTCCTATATTTGTATTTATTATATTCGTAAAGCACGTATAAATAAAAATTCAATTTTTATGTACCCTTATTTTCAGGGACCGTAAATAAGAATTATAAGTTTAAAAAATTGATGCACAAAAAGCCTCCATGAAGAGTGAGAAATATAGACATATGTTATTTTTTACGGCAAATTCAAAAACAGGATAAGCTTTTATTTGCAATTTTTATACCCGTTACTTAAAAATTAAGTAAAAGGGTATATTGTATTCGTGCAAATGTGCGTAACAGGCAGAAGGAGGCGTGGCAGACCCTATAAAGTATATACATTCTTGATCAGCATCAACAGCCGAGTCGATATAGCCATGTCCGTCTGTCCGTCCGTCCGTCCGTCCGTTCGTCTGTCCGTCCGTGTGAACGCCTAGATCTCAGAGACTATAAGGGATAGAGCAACCAAATTTGGTACACAGACTTCTATAAACCCCACGCAGATCAAGTTTGTTTTAAATTTTCGATCGGACCACTATATCATATAGCTGCCATATGAACGATCGGTCACAAATCAAGTTTTAGTATGAAAAACTCTTTTGTTTTCTGAGATATCTCAACAAATTTGACAGGATATGTATTTAAGTTGGTTTTATACATCCTGACCAAAATTGTTTCAAATCGGTAGACTATATCAAATAGCTGCCATACGAACTATCGGTCGAAAATCAAGTTGTAGTATCAAAAACTTTTTTGTTTTCCGAGATATCTCAACCAAACTGACAGAATATGCATTATAATTAATTTTATATAAACCGACCGAAATTGGTTGAAATCGATCCACTATAGCATATAGCTGCCATAGAACCGATTTGTCGAATTTCAAGTTTTGGTTTGAAAAACTTTTTGTTTTCCTAAATATCGCGACCAAGCTGACAGAATATGCATTAAAGTTTGTCCTTTACACCCTAACCAAAATTGGTTAAGATCGGTTCACTATATCATATAGCTGCAATAGAACCGATTTGTCGAATATCAAGTTTTAGTATGAACAACTTTTTTGTTTATTACGATATCTTAACCGAGTTGGTTTTATACATCCTGTAAATTGGTTAAGATCGGTTTACTATATCATATATCTGCCATAGAAAGAATTGGTCGATAATTAAGGATTAGAGTGAAAATTATTGTTGTTTCTGGAGATTTGTCAATCTGGAGAGTTTCTGCAGTTTCTGGAGTTTCTGTCAATCACTCGCTGATTATGAATATTATTTTGTCTTATACGTCCTGAATGAATTTGGTTTTAATAGGTTCTCTATATCATATAGTGGTCATTGTAACAATCAAGGCGGATGCCCTTTTCTATATTTTAGGAATATTCAATATAAAATAAATGTTTTGTCGAATAATTTTTCGGGTAGTTATTACATTAAAGTACTTTTATGGGGTTAACTTTGTTTGCAGTTATCATTATAAACTTAGAGTTTTTATATCTTTAGAATCTAAAATTCGGAAAATACTTTATATATATTCAAAGAAGTAACGGGTATCCTATAGTCGGGAGCTCGACTATAACTTTTCCGACTAGTTTATTTTTAAATTATTTTAAATTGTTAATATTAATTTTTATGATCAAAATAAAAAATAATTGCTATATTTCAATTTTTATACAAAAATTAAACCATAACTTTTATTTTAAATTTTTATAATATAATAAAAATTGAAAATAAAAGTTATTTTTCAATTTGTATTATAAAAATGGAAAATAAAAATTGAATTAAAGTATCTTACATGTGTATGTATTTGTATTTAACTAGATAGCTGATGCTTAGACACTTTCCTAGACCGCCTAATCAGCAGCGCATGTGTAAGCGCAAAAGAGTGAAAGAGATAGAGAAAACAAAAGAATATTTATTGCAAAAAGTCTTTTTTTTCGATTTCGATTTGTGATAAGAAGTGGTTAACGCACCATCGTTAAACTTTTTGTATGTCTTGGTTCATGTGTAAATATTCCATTGTTTTCTCTATCTCTTTCACTCTTTTACGCTTTCACATGAGCCGCTGATTAGGCGGTCTGGGCAAGTATCTAAGCAGATATTTAAATATACACACATATGTACACATGTACATGCATTTGTACATATGTACATATTATCTATCAACTGAAAGGTATTAATGCGTAGATCATATATATATATATCTATATTTGATCTGGCACGTTTAGTTCAAAAGATATTTGAATTCAATTTTTATTTTCAATTTTTATAATATAAATTGAAAAATAACTTTATAACTTATTTTATAATATAATAAAAATTGAAATTAAAAGTTTTGGTTTAATTATTATATAAAAATTAAAATATAATAATTATTTTTTATTTTTATCATATAAGTTAATTTTTATAATTAAAAAAAAATTTTAAGTAAAATAAAAAAATTACCTTTTATTTTTTAATTTTTTATTAAAAATTATAATCGTTACAGTCCTTGCTTATTTTAATTAATTACTTTCACCTCCTCCTATTTCAGAAAGATGGATGTATCAGAAATGTTGTTATTTATTTCTTGAACTTCAACTAAAAGCAGTCGACAAAAAATTAATTGTATTACTAATAAAATGATAAATTTACAAATTAAATTAACAATAAAAAGGGTACACAAAAATTAATTTAAATTAATGAAACATATGTTATGAGAAGAAGTGGTGAAATGGATAATTCCGGGGTATATTTCGTTCTATATATATACGTTATACGTTCATATATTTGAATAAAAATAAAAAATGGATCCTTTGGATATTTCCTAAAACATTTTTTCTTTCTTTATGGAATTAAGTCTTATGTCTTCCTTTGGCTACCTTTAATAACTAACTATCATGTGTTTTTCCCAACCAGTTGCTTTGCATAGTAAATATATCCATTGATATACACTGCAACTCTATCAAAAGACAGCTAGCATAAGTCAAAGAATTGCATGAGACGCTCGCAAGTTTCAAGTCGCCAGCGGCTGCGCAACGACACAACAACAACAACAACGATGACGGCGGGCAACAATGGCCATTGAGTTGCCGTTGTTGCCGTTGTTGCCGTTGTTGCAGCAGCTCCTGCTCATATTGTTATTGTTGTTGTTGTTAAAGCCTGCCCAAAAACAAAGGCCAAATAACAACAAAGCAAGCAAAATAAGAAGAAGCAGAAAAAAATAAGAAAAAAGAGAAACGAGAAATATGTATATCAGATTTAAAATAAATGTAACTGCGCGGCTCATTATGCTGCGCTTACCACACGGCGAGGCAGGAACCTGTGGCATGCCCCTCATTCCACCCCCGTTGCAGCTGCAAATGGGGCATGTTGCTAGTCATGTTGTTGTTGTTGTTGCTGCTGCGCATGCTCAAAAGTTGCTGCACTTAATGGCCTGGGCAATCAGTGGCTGCCGCATGCCGCCTGCCCCCAAATGAGCTGCCACAAGCTGCCTAGTTAGGCTACAGGTAAGCCTAGGCTCTGGCTGTGGCAGAGCCACCAAGAGGCACGGCATCGTGTGGCATGGCCAACGCATTTCGTATTCGTATTCGTATTCTTATTCGTATTCGCATTTAAATAAACATTTTTCAGTTCTTTTCAGCCAAAAGGAACGCGCATTGTTCGCTAAACGTTGCAACCTTGTTGCACGGACTCTGGCAGCTAGATCCTCTACAAGTGGCATGCCACATTGGCTTCAGTTCAGAGCACACTCAGCTTTCACTCCATAGAACAAAAGCTAAATGTCATGTCTAAGCCGCAGCACGTGCAGAACACTTTCCCCTCAACCCCTTTGCCAATTCATTTCCCAAGCTAGCTTTCCCTGTGGCTTTTCCTTATATTTGCATGCTCATTTCATATTTTGCCTTTTGCTTTTCCACGACAGCAAAACAACTTAATCGATTTGCGTTCATTTGCAATTCGCAATTTGTAATCCAATGCTCGTATCATGTGCATTTGAGCATGCAACGTGTGTGCCGCACATGCCACAAATTTGTTGCAACGATTAGCTTGAAGAAATAATTGCAATGCCATTGGCTTATTAATTACCCTCGATAGCAAATACTGAGTGAGGCATTTATAGTTTTAAAAGCTTGCCCCCATCTCCCTACCTCCCTATTTGCCCCTCTCTACGTACCACAACCGGAGTCAGGCCAAAAAGGTTGCCACTTCAAGGGCAACGCGGCGGCATTCTTCACTGTCTGTTGCCAATTATGATTGCATTTTTAAAATTATTATCCCGAGCTGAGCACAAGTTTTTTGTTGCAACGTTGTTATAATTTTGTTGTTGTTGCTGCTGCTGCTGCTGCTCGACGGCATATTTTGTCACTTCTTTAAATTAAATTCTTTCAAAATGTCGCAGAGTTTTTATTAAATAATCCAAAACGCAATAACAATGCTGTGTCGAGGCATCCCTAAAGCGCAACAGAATGGTCAAACTCCAATTATAAAGAATATCATCCAAAATAATATTTAATCTAAGAAATTCAAAATCTGACAGTAATATTGCTTGTAAAAGTTCCCAAATAAATTGAAGCTGAGAATTAAAACATTTTATAGCTATCGCTTGATTTTCTTGTGAATGATTTAGGAATCGAAACAAGCAAACTCGAATTATAAAAAATACCACCCATTATTATATGTATTTAATCTAATTATATTTAATCTTATTCAACATCTCACAGTTATATTTCCTGTAAAAGTTTCCCAACTAAATTGAAGCTGAGAATGAAAATATTTGATAACTACATTTGATCTTTTATAGCTTGATTTTCATGTGTATGATTTACCAATCGAAACAAGCAAACTCGAATTATAAAGAATACCATCCAAAATAATATTCCAATCAATCTTTTTAATAAAACAATTCAAGTAGAATTTATATTATATATTTATATTATATATTTATATTATATATTTCACAATTATTTTTATGAATATTTGTTAAGAAATACAAAATTGTGATTACACTCTGCAGAGATCTGTCTATATTTATATAGACCATCCATTTTTAAGGACTTCCGTCTTATCTTTGAAATACCTAAATTATAATTGCTGAGTGCCACTCACAGATTTTAAGATATATATTTCCCAACGACACTTTTTAAATAATTTGCATAATGATTTGTGAAGAATTCGTAGCCCACTTTTGCAATAGATCTTAGAATAATATTGAATAAATTCCGAGCCGCGCCTACTTGTGTTGAAAATTCCAGTAAATTTGGCCAAAAGGATCAACGGTAACTATCTGAGTGGGGGGGAAGAAGAAGTGCAACGTGGCCAGGTTAAAGCATCATAGCCTGTGGCAGACAACATGGACTCGTAGACTGTGCAACAACTGTGCAACCGTTGCACATTTTTCATGCTGCATATTTATGTTATTTTAATGTTTTCTGCATTTGCATAAAAACTAGTTGGCCCCGTTGTTGGGTTTGAGTTACTTTGTTGTTACTTGAGCAGCCGTCTCTATCTCTATCTCTATCTCTCTTTTTCTGTGTATCTCTCTCAACTAGCCCATTTCTCTATTTGCTCAGGTATTTTACACGTTGGCTGAAATATGCTTTAAAATTAAAGCACACAATTGGGAATTGAGTTTGGGGCTTGGGAACCTGCAACATTTGAGGCAGCAGAAGGAATGAAGTAATCACCACATGTGGCAGCTATAAATAAATACGGTGACTTTGGCTTTTTCTGCCAATAAATTGCACCAAATGAGCATTTAGCATTTTTAACGCCTTTTACCTTAAGCCCCTTCAGCGATAACGTAACACGTAACACGCAATGTCTCTTGCCACAAAATCAAACTGAGTCCCTAGTCCAATTCTCAGTTCTCGATTCTCAATATTCTCAGTTCCACTTGCGGACAAAGTGTTGCATGTGAGGCACGTGAGCAGAAACTTTTTGACACGCCATATCGCTGGCTGTGGTACGCCTCCCCTGCCTCCTTCATCCCCCTTCCTTTGCCTTTGGCTAGCGTCCGTCATCGGAGTCATCCAGCTGTGCAACAGTCTGTGGCAGGGCTTAAAGGATGTGCAGCTACAAACCAGGACCAGGCTCGTATCATTATCACGCACGCACATGGAACATCATAGAGTTGGATCCTCTGTCGCTGCCTCTGTCGCTGTGTGTCATTAGGCGCATTGCACTCGACTTTGTCTCGCTGTTTGTCACCTCGTTCAAGTGTCCAGCCTTCGCCTCTAATGAAGTCAACTGCACTGTCCTACCTGAGGTGTCTCTCTCCTCCCCCTCTTCTCATTATCAACTACTCAACAGTTCAGTTCCACGGTCATGTGCATCTTTCCGCACCCACGCCCCGTTCCTACTGCTGCTGTTGTCCGGCTGCAAATGAAGTTCGTTTTACGAACTGTCTAAACACGAAGCGTGTTTGCCTTCGGTTTGTGGAACTTATCTCAGTTCAACCTGGTTTGTTTACAGCTGTGTTCCATTGCCAATTGTTTCGCTTCGGCACGTGTGCTGTCAGATGTTTAGAAACATTTCAGACTGGCAACAGGTTTTCATTCGTTAACAACATTAACGAGCAGACCAACAGCTGAGACGAAGTCATATCATACAAGGAATATGTTAAACACAAGCTGTTAATTCTTATAAGTTTGGGAATGTACTAAAAATAGTCTTATGTAGATGTTCCATTATCAATATAAATATTTAATTGAAATTAATGAAATCAAATAAATAGTAATTTTTCCAATTAAATAAAATTCTATTAAATTGAATCATAATTCAATTATCTTTGTTACCATTATACTATTACCGAACCCTGCATAATCCTTCGGAATGTAACTATCGTTTGCTCGTAATTTCCTGTAAAACTCCAAGATATTCAATAAAAGCTAATCTCATCATCAATTAACTCTCAAAGATAAATTACTCTTTATTTGTAAACATCCGCTTAGTTTTAATTTTGTTTATCTTTAATAAAATGATTATTTTTTATTATAATTAATTTACATGTATGTTTTTCAGTAAAACTTCAAGTTCAAAGCTGTAATAAAAATCGAATAAATTGAAGCTATAAAAATTTACATTTAAATGATTTATACCATATTTTATATTATTTTATTAAGATTATATGTCTCATCGTCTCCCAACTCCCTTAACTTTGTGTGCATATAGTTCTCAAAGCAATCAAACTGCAGGTCAACAAATCTTAGCTCGGAATAACAACTTGTTAGTTGTTTAAATACCAATCTGATGACTACTTCACAGAACTCTAACCCCATGAGATGTTCATGTACAAGTTCTATATGAACGTTTTTGTTTTTTTGATTACTTCATTAAGAGGACAACGGCAACTGCTGATAATAATAATTATTGCTCTCCATAACTTGAATTTTTAATGTCGACTCATCGACAATGCCACCCACGGCAAAGTATATATTGTTTGTTATATTGCCAAAGCCAAACAACGCACGATATTCTAATTAAAACACATATGCAGACCGTAGCCTCAATTCCAACTTTAACATCATTATCATCAACCCATTGCCATCATTATCATCATCATTATGATCATCTTTGGGTTCCCTTTGCGGTGTGTGAACTTCAATTCGATGAATTTACATTAAAGCATGATTCGGCACTTTTCTGCAGAGTGTGCCAAGTCATGTGGACAAAGCTAATGTATGTGGATTTAGAGGTGGACGTCAATGTATGTATGTATGTATGCATGTTTGTATATATGTTTGATGATGGTCGATTTCTATAGTCAGTCTATGGATCGGGTTGCCAACTCAGGCTCAATCGTGTGCTATGTCTCGATGACATATTCCATTAAAATCAACTCGACTGCGAGAGTAGTGCTCAAACTAAGGACACCCTGTAAAATGTATGTGAACTAAAGAACGAACCCTGATCTCCATCTATATTTTCATATTTAAGGATAGTTAAGTGATCTAAAGGATTATCTTAACTTGAAAATTAAACTTCAATTATTTAGTCATTACGAAAGTTTTAGCTAAAAATCTATTCTTAGAGAGATATGATAAATACTTTAATTTTATTACCTAATACTTATGAAATTCCCGAATGAAGAATTGTTAAGTTAGAATTTCCCTGTAAGATGTAAGGCTAAGCTAAGAAAGATTTTTAAAACAAACTTGTATAAAATCAGAATTTATTATCTGAACCCTATACAAAATTGATTTAGAAACGGGATTGATCTAAGACTTATAGTGTAATTATCGCTAGAACATATGATCGTAAGCTACCCTTTTTGAATATTCAAGTACAGGGTATTAGAATAGGCCCACATCTGAGCACATGCATTGCATGCACACCTCATTCCTGGGCTACCTGACGAAACAGCGCATTAGAAATATATGGGTTTGGCAGTTCCCGAAATAAGAGCGGGTCGCTCGGTTGCGCATGCTCGGAGTTCACAGTCAGAAAAAGAAACAGAAACCGAAACAGAAACAGACTGAAAACATGCCGCTCACATGTGTCTGGAGGGAAACGAGCCCCGAAAATCATCTAATAAATTGACATTTATAAATAGTTGAGAGCCCGAATTTATTTCGAGCATGAGAGTGCGAGTGCGTGCGGAGCACATGTGTCTGCATATTGTGGCAATGTTACCTATAGGTCTATGTGCATATGCTTCAATAACCATCATATATATAACTCAAGGGCAATGAGCTGCATAATTGCGCTGAGTAATTCTCACTTTAGTTTTCGGGCGATTTCTAATTTAATTACAGAGAGGGAAAAACCCTAGAATAAATGCTGAGAAAGAGGAGGAATAAAACTAAATATATAGTTATTATAAATCGACCCCGATTAAGCGTGACTAATGAAGGCACTTAGCACTTAATTAGAGGTGGGACTTTTCAATAATTTTAGAAATTAGAAATATGTGAAAATTGAAGATGTTGGAAAATATTAAATAAAATGTAGTTTTAGAAATCAGATAATATTAAACTAAATGAATTATAATAAAGGATCAAAATAGGTAACTAACTAAACATGCATATAGCCAACTCATAATATCCTTATTATCAACCAATTCCATTTGGAACCCCAATTAAAGAACCCGACAAAGTGTCATTCCGAGTCTATATCACAACTTGTCCTGTCTGGTCAATTAGTGGACTCATTTTGTAGATCCAATATGTGACATTTGATAAAGATAAGGTGAGGAACTTTCACGACTGTTTTGAAGTGGTAGAATGGAAATGGAAATGAGGTCTCATATCGTATGATATCGTATCGTACTGAAGGCTGGGCACAAACATATTTTATTTCAATTTATTTGAATGTCAGCGAGCATAAATTACGTTAGCATAAATAAATGCCATGATATCAAGACAAAACAATCTATATAGAGCGTAAAAAGCAGCGCAACAAAAGACGCCACACGAAACGGAAAAAGGAAGTTAACAAAATAAGCCAGATAGAGCGATTGAGATACCGACAACACCGAAACAGACACCACACCACAAAGTACGCTCTCACACACACACGCGCACACAGAGAGAGAGAAGACAAAACCTAAGTCCAATAAAAGAAAAGATAAATGTCGAAGCAACTGAGAGCGAGAGGGGGCGAAAGAGAAAAAAATACAGAACTAAATAAAACACAGGTAAAAATCAACGGCTAACAAAACTGGCACGAAACTCAATACCAGCTGTATGTTGAGTTTGAGTTTGAGATGAGATGAAGAAATATTTCGAGTTCCAGACTTGCCAGCTACCGGGGGTAGAGTAATAATTTTTTAGCAAAGTGCGCCGGCGATGAGTGCCATGGATCGCATCGTATCGGATCGCATTTCACCTTCTTCTCTTTCAGGTGTCACCGATAGGCATCTCTTAATGCACAGGGCCAAGACCTCAGGCTCTGGCTTTAGCTCAGGTCAATACGGTGAGAATACAAAGGTAGAGCACACACACTTTACAGGTCCACAGACACACACGCACCTTCTCATCCTCCTTGGTCAGTTTCGGTTTTGTTTTCGGCATCTGCCACATTAAAAAAAAAAACACATAAAACAGGAAAAAAAATGCAGCAGTGTGGTCCGAAATTCTCATTAAGCGAAATATTCACATAATCCCACATTTATTTGATATGCGCTGCTTGATAAAGAGCAAAAGGACCAAAGGAAAAACAGGAACCGAAACTTGTATGTGAGTTTGGGTTTGCCCTGTCTTTGGATATTACAGGTACAGAGATGTTAGGGGAATGAACTCATTGTAAGGACACATATTTCCTGTGACTTACCTGCAAAAATAAAAGAAAAAATAGGAAATGAAAATAATAGATAGAAATTAGCACTTCTTTATTGACATATTGATGTTAGTTATTTTGTAAAATCTTTTCGTGATATGATATTTTTTCTGCTTGTGAAATCTGCAACAGCACTTGACTGTAACTAGAACTCTCAATCTCAGCTCAACTTTGTCAAATTAGCTAAATCATAGTAAAATCCTGTCGAGGTGCAATGCAGAAAGACTCGAAATAAACGACGCTACAAAGTATGCAACATTCTAACCGCAGTCAAACGTGATGCGGTTTCAATTTTGCAACAGTTTTTGCAAAAGTTGCAGGGGCTAAAAGTCCGAAACAAATAATAAGTGTGAGATTGAGGTGATTGTTACCTTAAAGGTATAAAATGAGAAATTTTGTTTAAGAGTATTTCCTGTTAAATGTAAAATTATTTATAAATAAATTCAAATATTTATCTTTCTTAGTACGACAAATTTTAATGAAACATTAAAATATTTATTTTCTACAATTCTATCTTCTGATAGCAGAAACTTACTTTAGTTCCTGTATTAACTTAATTTCGATGATTAACATTTGATTAATGTATTTAATAATTTATCTAACCCGAAACTTTTAGTTTCCATTAATAAGTCATTCTTAATCCTGTGTTAGTCTATATTTACTTTCAGTTATCATAATTATTTTGTATCCGAGTATTTTACTACTATAAATATGTTCGAATATTTGTATACAAATTTCATATAAAGATTTGCTTTAGTTCCCTAACTTCCGGATATTTACATATTGCAAATCGATATCATTGTGCAAATTAGCTTAATATTACACAAGGCTTTTAGCTATAATCTTCCCAGCTTAAGATTGTTTCAGCATCAATCTATATTAGGCATATATTACCCCAGAATGTACTACCGTCTTCAGCCAAACACATAATACATAATAATGAAACGCACATTGGAACATCATTTATGTACACATATGTACGTAAGATTTAAGTAGATGTATGTTATACACGATGATTGATGACAAGCAAAGTAGTTTGCATGAGATTTGTTTAAGACCCCTAGTATCCCAGAGTTAAACACAAACATGTGCCGAGGATTGGACGCGGGAAACTCAATGTGGAACTGTAGAGCTTGGTCAAGTCGCAGTTGTAATCTGTTGAACTGTCACACAGTTTGTCTGTGTGTCTGTCTGTTTGTTGGTTGTAATCGACATTGACAATGACAATGCATATAGTAACACAAGTCGTGGGTTTTACATGTGGATGTTTCCCCAAGAAAACATCGAATTGCCTATGAGAATAATAATTAAAATTCCCGCTTGCGATTGCAGATTTAATATTTATATAGCATTTTTTTTTGAGTAAAAACAATTGTCATAAAAATGGAATTGTAGTTGGTTTGGTTGCCTGTGATTGGGAATTGAAGAGGCAACGCTTGAGGGTTTCGTTAAGCGGCTTACAAAAATCTTGCGTGTTTCATTGTTGATTTCATTTAACGAAAAGATTAACAACAAGCAATCTGAGAATCAGATTTGTCATAGGGGTTGCCAGTTTGCCAAAGCTTAATTACGACTCACATGCGAGTTGCTCACGTTGTTCCCAGGGACGTTCGGGGGAAGCCCCTGATGCTGCAACTTTGATCTTCAGTTGCGATTTTGGTTATATGATGCCAATTAACTGAGGGGATTGTAATTGTTGTTATTTTAAAAATGAAACCTATTTCGGTTGGAGATCATTCTAATATTATTTAAATAAATAAAAATCCGACTTATGTCTGATTAGCTATTTGAAAGTTTATTATTATTATTAACTTTATTTAATCATTTTCAATCAATTTCTTTTTTAAGTAGATTAAAAATCAGGCTGCATTTTTTATAACTTTTCGAAGCATTATTAGAAAAGAACAATATTTATATAATTTTTTATTTTTATCGAACCGAACCAATTATTTAAGAAAGTGTACTTACTTAACTAGTGTACCTAATAAACTTAAGCTATAGGAAGAAATCCTTTAAGCGCCAACGTGTTTAAGTTCTTGTAATTATATTAAAATCAGTTTTCTCAGCTTGTCTACTTGTCTAACAATTTTGGGTTACTCGATGCCAATTAACTAATGAAAATTGAGTTTCACTCAGTTGCATGGACTTGTCTGGGTTTCGGTTGTCGGTTTTGTTATCATTTTCCCCGTTGCATTGTTGCAAGTAAAAGCAAAGTCAGACAAAAGGCGGACATAGAAGGCCATCAATCAGAGGCAGAGTTGAGAGAGGTAAACTCAGAAAATTGAAACCTTTGGCAAAGCCAGTTGAAAGTGATTTACATGAGCACGCGTGTCTTTTGTTTAATTGTAGCTGCCCACACAAAGATACAAAGATACACACACACATACTCAGCATATTGGTTATATTTTCTGCAGAGTCTAGATAATTGATTAATGCACACATACACAGAGACTGCGACTGATTCAGGGCCTTTGCTTTTAATTATCCGTTACCAGCCATCAACGGGCCAATAAATCATAATCCATCAAAGATTTGCGGTACATGTCCGCTATGTGGCGGCTGCCACCGTTCAATTTACTCCCCCCACCCTTTCCTTCCACTGTCAGTCAGTCAGTCAGCCAGTCAGTCGGTTGGTTGGTTGCTTGGTTAATGCGCAATGCCTAATTGGAGAAGCGTAGCACTAAATATGACTCAAGAATCTGGCAACGGAAATGAATACTTGGCCCAGAAGTCGGGCAACTACTTAATGTCAAAAACAATAAGAAAGCCGACGTTGCTCAAAAGGTTTTTCACAATTAAACGCTTGAAAGGATGCGGACAGGCAGTCAGCAAAGTCGACTTGCTGCTTAGAGAAACCACCTCATGGAACTTGTTACCCCACTGACACACACACACACACGCACATTCACACACATAGTTAATGGCAAAGGGCTGCTTCAGGGAGAGGGGGCGTGGCTGTCGACCCCCTGCTGAATAACAGAGCCGCCCCTTCAGTGCGTCGTTTGATTACAATCACTTGAAACTTGTGAGGCAGTTGGTTTTGCAATTGCAATTTAACCCATAGGAAAATCATGCAAATGACGAGAGTAGGAAAATTTAACAACAGCAATTTTAAAAACTGAATTTAATTTACTCTCGGCAAAGCAGAACTCAATTTAATTAAGAAAAAATGCAAACAGCATCGAAACTAGCAATTTATTTATTTATTAAAATGTATTTAACTGATGTATTTCGTTTAGTTGAGAAAATGTATGAATATATATATACTATATTTAGTTTTTTAAATAGGAAATTGAAATGGTTATATTTTAATAAAACGATAAAACACAACGTTACGAAAGTAATTCTCTTTGACTTAAATATCACGTGTTAAAAAATAAAGAAATTCATTGCAATTTAGGCAGTGAAAATACAAGTCTTATATTATTTGAAAGCACCAAAATCGGCTGTATACTTTTGAAACCCGGCGACCATCGGAGGGTTAAAGTATATGGAACATGCAGGGTAACATTTACGTACCCAACGATTCAGAGCTGTGTTTACAATATTTCTATTGCCGGCTGTTGTTTTACGACTACAGCAAAAAGGCTGCACCGTTAATTCGATTCGATTTCGAAAATGGCAACAGCAAATAACAGCAAAAAAAATATAGGGAAAATGAGGAGAATGGAAAAAGACATGCAACATGAAAATGCAAAATGAGATTGAACCATCGATGGTTATTTGAAATTAGGAATGTTGAATAAGATATAAATAAAGAGAAAGAGAGAGAGAAAACGAAATAGATGGAGTGAGAGATATAGAAAGAGGGAAAAGGGGGATTTAGCATTCATTTGTTGTATACAATGAGATATATGTTCATCCTTTAAAATATAGTATCTAATTTATCTAAGTATAGTAGATTTAGGGATTGTGGCATAAAATAGAATATAGATAAAGAGTTCATCTATCGAAATAATAAATGTGAACGAAGACTTATAAAGTATATTTAACGAATGTTGTCAGAACTGAATTAAATGTCCTTCAACCACAGAAGATAGAATAGGAGACAGAGGAACTAAAGAAAACTAGCGGAAACTAGCCGACTATAGGATACCCGTTACTTCTTTAAACTTATAAAAAGTATCTAACGAATTTTAAACTCTAAAGATATAAGAGCTCTAAGTTTATAATGATAATTGCAAACAATTAAAGTTAACAGTTTAATCATTAAAAAACCCATAAAATTAATTTAAAGTAATAACTATCCAAAAAAATTTTATATTAAATATTCCTAAAATATAATAAGGGGGCTCCACCCTGTATTAAATGTTCGACATATTGTTCCAATGACAACTATATGATATAGGGAACCGATTAAAACCAAATTCGTTCAGAACGTGTAAGTAAAAAGAATATTCATAATCAGCGAGTGATTGAGACTTCCAAAAAAAACTTTCTTTTAACAAGCGTCTAGTGGACGAAAGTTTCTCCAGTTTCTGATATCCATTTTTGACGAACGATATTAAACTTAATATATAAATAATTATAAAATAAAAAAGTTTGGCATTCGGAACATTGCGCATAAAGATCTTG
This sequence comes from Drosophila kuntzei, assembly GCA_035042165.1. Lineage (NCBI taxonomy): Eukaryota > Metazoa > Arthropoda > Insecta > Diptera > Drosophilidae > Drosophila > Drosophila kuntzei. The sequence goes on along the minus strand of JAWNLU010001549.1, from coordinate 785,103 downwards.
ATTCTGTATACCTAAAAATAATTTTAATGCGCAGTGCCGAATGCCAAACTTTTTATTTTATAATTATTTATATATTAAGTTTAATATCGTTCGTCACAAAATGGGATATCAGAAATTTTGGGGCAGGGAAAGACTTTCGTCACTAGACTTTTACTTTGTTCGTCACTAGACTTTTACTTTGTTAAAAAGTTTTTTGGAAGATATCAGAAATTTTTGGAATTTAATATGATTCTGACAGTGTAATTTTGCTATAAAATTATCAAAATGCTTACTTCAAATAAAAAATAAATAGGGCAGCTATATAATATAGTAAACCGATTTTATCCAATGTTGGTCAGGATGTATAAAACCAACCCAGATGCGTATGTTGACAGTGTGATCAAGATCTGAAAAAACAACAAAGTTTTTTATACTAAAACTTGATTTTTAACCGATCGTTCCTATGACAGCTATATGATATAGTGGACCGATTTGAACTAAATTTGGACATAATGTGTAAGACTAACTTAAATGCATACTCTGTCAAATTGGTTGAGAAACCTTAAAAAACAAAAAAGTTGTTCATACTAAAACTTGATTTTTAACCGATCGTTCCTATGACAGCTATATGATATAGTGGACCGATTTCAACTAAATTTGGACATAATGTGTAAGACTTACTTAAATGCATACTTTGTCAAATTGGTTGAGAAACCTTGAAAACAAAAAAGTTTTTTGTACCAAAGCTTGATTTTCTATTTAGTACCATATATTTAGTACCATATAGTAAATAGTAAAATGTATATATTCAGTTTACCGTTAATATCTTCCAAACCTTATGGCTGAGACACATGTGTCATATATCAAAAGACGCGAAATTTTATATGTTACAACATATTGAAATTTAATAAAAATCGTCGGAACCGTTTTCTAATAAATCGCCAAAGTTTAAGCTAAAAATTCTTTTTTCACCTGTAGCGTTTTACCTGAGCACTTTCTAACGACATATAGAACACATCTCTAGCTTTCTTGGATTGGAAGCAATGGGTGTTTCAAATTTATCACGTTTTAGCTTTTTCCCGCTAAACTAGCTATTTCGCGCTAAAGTCGTAGAACAAACATTTCTAGATTTCTGATAAGAAACAATTCCTCATCAGAAAAATTTAGCTTTTTCAGCGCCTTCGTACAAACAAACAAATGGACAAATGGACAAACAGACAAACAGACAAACAAATTTTTCATCTCATTTTGAGAAGGCCCTTAAAAACTTCAAATTAATATATCTTTTGAACCAAATGTCGGATTGAAATTATCAAGGTATCATTCGACGCGTATTTTTAATAAAATTTTTATAAGAATTTTTAAAATTATAAAATTTTACCAAAAGGCTCCAACGGCCCACTAGCTGTAATCATTAAAATTTGGCCCCTCCCACTTACACCCCCATATCTTACGAACCAGGTGAGTTACAAAAGTCTTAGTATGCACTTTTGTTAGGTAAAGTCATACCTTTCGATCGGTATATAACTCAATCCGATCGGACAGTCATAGCAAATTTTCCATTCTGCGTGTATATATTGCTAGTCGCCTTTTGCAACACTATGTGTTGCTTTCTCACTACGTTAGACTGCCGTCCGCAGTGATATCTTCAGAAGCAACAACATTTTTCACACTAATCCTTAATTATCGACCAATTTTTTCTATGGCAAACCGATCTTAACCAAATTTGGGACGAATGTAAAAAACCAACTTAAACGTATATTCTGGAAAATTGGTTGAGATATCTTAATAAACATAAAAGTTTTTCATACTAAGACTTGATATCACTGCGGACTGCAGTCCTCGCTATTTGCTTTGCTACGACTGTCCGATCGGATCGAGTTCTATACCGATCGAAAGGTATGACTTTAACTAACAAAAGAGCATACCATACTAAGACTTTTGATAACTTACATGGTTCATGAGATAAGTGGGATGGGCAAAATTTTAATGATTGCAGCTAGTTTTTGGTTAAATTTTATAATTAAAAATTCTTATCAAAAGTTCGTTGAAGGTTTTCGGTTAAATTTTATAATTAAAAATTTTAAAAAATGGTCGAATGGTGCCTCGATCATTCAAATCCGACATTTGGTTCAAAAGATATATTAATTTGAAATTTTCAATGGCCTTCTCAAAATGAGATGAAAAGTTGGATTGTTTGTTTGTTTGTTTGAATGAAAGCGCTAAAAAAGCTTAGATTTTATGATGAGGCATTGTTTCTTATCAGAAATCTAGAAATGTTTGTTCTACGACTTTAGCGGGAAATAGCTAGTTTAGCGGGACCGATTTAAACCAATTTTGGTCAGGATATATAGGACTAACTTAAATGAATATTCTGCCAAATTGGCTAAGATATCTTAATAATCATAAAAGTTTTTCATACTAAAACTTTATTTTCGACAAATCGGTCCTATGGCAGCTATATGACAAAGTGGACCAATTTGAACCAATTTTGGGATCATAGATCATAGAGATCAACTTAAGTGCATATTCTATTAGATTGATGGAGATATCTCAGAAAACAAAAAATTTGATATGATATAGATCAAAAATTTAAAACAAGCTTGACCTGCGTGGGGTTTATAGAAATCTGTGTGCCAAATTTGGTTGATCTATCTCTTATAGTCTCTGAGATCAAGACGCTCACACGGACGGACAAACGGACACATGGACGGACGCACGGACGGACGGACAGACGGACATGGCTATATCGACTCGGCTGTTGATGCTGATATATACTTTATAGGGTCTGCCACTACTCCTTCTGCTCGTTACGCACGTTTGCACGAATACAATATACCCTTTTACTTATTTTTAAGGTAACGGGTATAAAAAGAAAGAATGTAGAATCTTAGTCAACTCACATTCGCCATTCTCTCTGAGTTATTTGTTACAGTTTAACTATTTAAAAAATAAAATATTTAAGACGATTATTCTTGATTTTAGAAACCGGTTTTTTATCAGTGTGAAACTAGTGCTCATTAGTTATACTCATTTTCTATTAGTCCCCCTCATTTTTTCTCTCCCTCTATAGTTTTTTTCTCTCTCTGACATGGCATTTGTCTTATTTAGACAGTGTTGAATGTTGCGTAGTAAAAAGTTGACGCCAAAGACATCAACATCAACATCAGCATCAACGACAGCGCTGTAAATCGCATTAAGGACTTTTAATGAAAGTTGCTGCATCCTGGGGCATGGGGCATGTATTTACAAGTAAGAGTACGAGAATGTGTATGCGTGTATCTATGTATGTGCATTTGTCGACATCGTTGTGCGATGATTGATTTCATGCCGAAACGATTTCAATCAACATTTCCGTTTCAAGAGTTTTTCTCTCCTTCCCTCACTCTTGACTTTTTTTTGCAATTTCTTATTGCATTACGTCGATTTTAGCCTTGCACTCAAACGGGGGGAAGTTTAGGCCTAGCTGCTGCCCTTTTGAGGCGGATGAGAGAGGGGTAGGGAGGTTTGAGTTCCGTCTTGGGAATATTCGTCAATCTGTTCCGTTTCCGCTGGACGGAGCAAACTGGGTCATGATTGGGCCTTGTCGATAATTGTTTATAGCATTTCATATTTACCGCTTGATTTGTTCGAGCATGCGGGTGACAATCAATCCTCCTTGCCACACCCCCCTTGGCCTCTCCCACTCACTCCTTCACTTGTGGAAACTCTTATGTCTCGACGGACAACGTGCATGCAAAAACCTGTCATGTTTTCGCATATATCCTTGTGCCAGACAACGACAAATTTATAACCTATTTAGCCTTAATAGCCTGGCTTGATTTTATGATGATGCCGCTGACATTTCATATGAGCGCATGTGTGTGTTTGGGGACGACAGTTTAATTTGTGATTAATTGACGTTAAAAGGGTTTAACAGTCCCGGCTTCCGACCCCGATTCCAGCATGAAAATCGAGTGACATCCACTTGACTCACAGTCAGATTCACTTTCACTCACTTTCGCCCAGTAACAGTAAAATATAATATATATATAAGGGGCATGAACGTGGACTGAACACAATTTACGTTAATAGAACGGAAATTGCCTCATGAATGCGGATGCTGCTGAAAGTAAAATTCATTTATTTATTTATACATTTATTTAAAAAGTAAGATGAATTATTTAATCATGACAAATAAATAAATATAATATTTAAAATTTTCACTTTTAATATTTTTGCAATAATAAAAATTATTTATAAGAATTGAAACGTTTTCCATTAAAATGGTCCGGTATTAGGCACAAATGGATTTGTATAAAACGAAATAAAGTCATTTAATACAATTACATACATTTATTTATATACATTGACGTTCTTTTTTGTTTACTTATTCTGACAAATAAATAAATGGTAAATAAGTTTTATCTAAATTGTAATTTTATTAGTATTGAAGTGTGTTCTATAGAATTTGTACATAAATGGATACTCTAAACTTATTTCTAAACTTTTTTGGTCTACTTTCCAACAATATTAATAGGCTTAAAAATTTCTTATAAATTACGGTTCATAAAATTATATTTGTAAATCATCTTCTATAAAATCTTTAAAAATTGAAAACCTAAAACTAAAGCAAAGCTGTATCAGAATTATAAATATATAATATAATTTAAAATAAATAAATACTGTCTATTTTGGATACATTATCAGAGTGCTCTTAACTTAAGTGGATTTTCGTGGTATAACAAAATTTGTTCGCTTTGTTAATGAAGACAATTAACATTCTAAAATATGCAGCCAACATTTACGAGTAAGTTAGCCGCAGGCAATTCATTTCCTTCATTACCACATTCTACCTGTTTACCTGACATGCTCGAAACAAACGACAAAAGTTGACTGGAAAACTTCCGTTTTTAGGCTAGCTTTAAGGCAAGAAGAAGAAGAAGGGGGAGAAAAACAACTGCAAGTGGCATTAATAGTCGGAATACGTGCGTCTTAAGTGTAAACATAAGGAGTCAGAAAAACAATAGGAAAAGGGGAAATAAAGAAAATCTCCCACGCCTTTCGATATTTTTTTTTTTTACTGTCGGCAACTGAAAGTCGAGTGTTGTTCCGTATTCCACACTGACCGCTTGATTAACATTTCCTCAAGAACATTTCTCCTTCCCAATGAGACTTTAGCCATATTAATATGCTCGCCCGTCTGTGGGCAATATGTCAACGAATTCCTAAGCGGAACACGTACTCGAAACACTCGAAATTCGTGGAATGTGCTGCGGCTGTTGGAATACGAGTACCCACAAAGGATCCACATGGACATGGAATCGTGTTTAGTTGGAACAAAGTCCAAAAGTTTTAATGCGTTCAGTTTTTTTTATTTATTTTATTTTTTGAAAAGGTGAAGAGTTAATGCGACTGTGATGTCCCTGAGTCGGGAGTCGTGAGATTTCCAAATGTATTCCCCAAATCCCAGAGAGCACAGTTTCTGCTGGCAAAAAGATGAAATCACTTTCACAAAGTGCTCAGCGCCAGGACAAAACGACAACCTGTTACCCTCCCTCTCAGTTCCCCTGGACCGCACCTGCATTCAACGCTTATCCCTTGAGTATTTGCATAGAGAGGGGCAAGTTTATCTAGCCGGCGACACGACTAACCAATTTTCAGCAAATTTAATGCACAAAGGATATGCACAGATTTCCAGACAGTCACTGCCTTTGTCTTTAATATGTTTTATAATTGAATTCAATGCCAAAATCCATGTCCCTTGATTACACTAGCCAACATGGCACAGCAACAATTTCAGCCAAATATATTTTCTATACAAGATAGACATTTTAAATTAATAATTAAATTTTAATAACAATTATTTTTTTTTAATTAACTTTCTCAGCTTACGATTACATATGGTACTTTTCTTTTTTTTTGTTTACTGCACAGTGTTAGAAACGGCAGAAGCGTTTCATATGCCAGCTCAGTTCGTCATCTCTCGCCCGTCATCAGATTTCCCCCCAGTTTTTCCACTTTGGGTTACAGTTGGACCTCTTGTCTGTCTGTCTGTCTGGCTGCCATAGAGCTGCATCCTTTGTGGCGCCGAATCGGTGACTGAATGGATTTTGGCTTTGGCATTCACATTCACAGTCACATAAGTATTCACATATTCACAACTGTATTCGCATGTACTCATGTGCACATATCAGTTGTCTGGCAGCTGTCTGCGGCCTTGAATAGTCCCAAAGTCAAAGCCACAACTTAATCGCTCTTTGGGGAGAATAGCATCATGCACAATAACAACAACAAAAACAACAACAACACCCATATTATCAGCAACAACATTACAACAATAAGGGGAGCTACAAATATGAAATGATTTCATTTGTTATTACTGCCGGCACTTGTAGCTTGTTAAAATACATTTTTAAAAAGGATTGATAATTAAATAACGAATATTAAATACTTTGTGCATTCTGTTTTTAATATCTAATTAAATTTTATTTACGTTATTACTCATATTTTTCATTTACTCTAATTTTTTTTAAGACTAAATTGCAGTATTGAGTAGATGAATGTGCCGAGAAATAACAAATAAACTGCCTTGATGAAGTGGAGTTATTCTGAAGAAGACTAGACAAAAGATAAGTAATAAATGAAGCGTAATATGTCGTTAATAAATTATAAATTAAAGATAAATTAATTCCTATCTTATGAATAAAATTAGAAATATGTAACACAGACAAGATTATACTTATGTATATGTGAATAGATTCAATTAGGTGAGTATATATTTTCTAAGGAGTAAATACAACCCTAAATATCTACTTTCAACATTCTTTAGACTTTTGGTATATTTCGCTAAATATTAATTACAGATTAATGTAGACTTATGCCATGCAATATAACAATATCCAATAACACATATAAAAAGTACTAATATGAAAGCTTAGTTAATATTATAAATATTTATTTATTTAACAACTTAATTGTCTATTAAGAATGTTTTCATATGAGTATTTTAATGAAATACAATTTTGAAATGTTTTCTTAAATGTTTGAAAAAGTAAAAAAGCCTGCCATCTATATGTATAAAACTCTTTGTCCTGGCTCACTCACTGACACATCAACGTGTAGGCCAAACGACTAAAGATAAAAGCTAAAATTTTCACACAACATAGATGAGACAATTTCATCGTATAATAAGATGGCGAAATTTTGCGAAATTCCACTTGTAAATGTCTTAAATTGAGGTCAAAGGTCGTGGAATTGCTTTGTATGAAAAAACTTTTTTTTTCTTAATATATCTTAGGCAAACTTACAGATTGTGTATTTAGGACTTTCTCTAACATCCTGACCAGATTTGGCCAAAGTCGGATTACTATATCATATATCTGCCATAGGAAATAGCAGATGCAAATTAACCTTTAGTATAAAACACTTTTTTGTTTCTTAAGATATCTCAACTTAACTCGCAGATTGACTGCTTGGTACTGTCTGTTATATGCTGACCAAATTTGGTAGAAATCGGATTACTACTTATATCATATCATATCATAGCAGGGGGCGGAGTCCCCTAGTATTATATAAAAATAGAGCTCATTGAACTCAGCGATTGGAGGATGTAAACATTTAAAAATGTGGTTGCATTATGGGAACGAAGTCGGGTTGATATAATATTTCTGTGGTCACAAACTAAAGAACCGCCAAGTGGCATCGCTAATGCCATGTCATGGAGTTTTTGTTTCAGGCGCAAGAGCGTAACGTTTGAACTCGGGTATGGAACTGTGCCTCGGGTAATAGAGCGATTTTTGGTGTCGCCTGCCCCCTAGGGGTAACATCAGCTTGGGGCACGCGCACGCTCTGGCACTTCCTTGCGCCTGCCTGGCCACAGAAGTGGAACAAATGGGCGCAGGACGTGAGTGTGGATTGGGATGGGAATGGGAATGAGAACGAGAATGGGAATGGGGATGAGGATGAGTAGGTATACGAAACCTGACTCAGCTGCCTGCTTTGCATAGATGATGGTGACTTTAAATCGTTGTCGTTGTCGTCGTCATCGGCGGCGGCATTTTCAATTTCATGGTTAATTGTGTTGCACGCGGCATTTGGCACTCGAGTCCAAGAGTGCCACATGAGTTGCGAGACGTGGCAGTGTTCGCCTTGAATGGCACATTAAGTTTCATAATTAGCACACCAAATGATTGCAATCCAACTGGCGGCATATGCAAATTGTCTTTCTTGCAAATAAGCAACATATGGATCGTATCGTATAGATTGTTGTTCCTCTTGATTTTGGGGGAATGTAGCAAGCGGCAAGTGCATTCCTTGCCACTAAGCAAAATACACTCTCCTGTCTGACAAACTGCCAGTTCCCAGTTTCAAGTTGTATGGCAGCTGCAGCTCTGGGTTCATTTTTATCTTTGACATTTACTAATGACAAATTTATTCACGCTGTCACTTAGTCGAGTACGCTGTACTCAGTCTCTTGTTCTCTGTCTCCTGTGTCCGGTCACTGTCACGTTTTTTTTTCCATTCCTTTCCAGCGGAAAAATCGTTCAAGCTGCAAAATATCCTGAACCTAAGTCAACATTGAATAGAGCAATGCACCATTGATCGTCCTTCAAGTCAAGATTTGTTTGCACCACTTTAATTAGAACGATTTCTCAATTCTCTTGAAGTGCTGCTACTACCATTTTACCATTTTCACTTTGATCTTTTCATATGACATAGTTGATTGATTGATTTACCCAACTAGCCAACAGCTCACATGTAAGTATCAGTGTCTTTTAAGATTGTCCAAGTAATTAATCAACTACAAGTACATAAATAAATGACATTTATGGCATCATCTACAAAGAGACTAATGTCAAAGAAGGGCCATCGTAATACTACAACTAAAAATTCATAATGAGATACCCTCTAAAGGTGAAATACTTAAGAAAAGAATTCAAATCGGGCTTTAAATAAAATAAATACCAAATAATGATATAATTTGCAATAACTGAAAAATAACATATTCTTAATTTTGACATTTTTGTTTACTTTTTTCTCCCTACTCTTATTACAGTTAATTAATGAAAAGTATATACAAATGTATCGAAAAGACAGATTCTTTATAAAGGCTGTTTGTTAATTCAATCATCATTACTTCTCATAACTTAAGACATGTTACAGGGTATAAGTCAATACATATTTATGCATATTATCCGAACTCTGACAATTTCGGTGGTCGTGTTTATCTCTTCTGAAAATATCATCAACTCGATGTTCATTAAAGCTCACACACAGTCGTAGTCGTAGTCGTCGTCTGATCCATTGGCAGAGTCTCAGAGGGTTAACGAAAGCGAAACGATCTTGATGGGCAGCCAGTGGCGCTGGAGCCTGGCCAATTTGGGAAACGCTCGCGGTTTTAATACTCTCCAGACACGCACATTTGCCAAAGTAATTTTTGCGAATGAATCGACTCGAATACGAGTAATGAATGCATAACGCAATAAATTTGTAAAATTTAAACAATGCAAAGCGAACAAATTATTGCCGCTTGAATGGATCTCTTTGACCATGCTCAGTTCGTTCAGTTCTCATGTATTTCGCATTTAGCCTGGGCACGCCCCGAGCTAATCACAAAAAAAAAACCAAAAAACCAAAAAAAGAGAAAAAATATATTTAAAAAAAACGAAGGAATATTTTCAAAAGGGTTGCACAATGAAGCCAATAAACTGTGCCTGCAAGTGCTTCCGCACAATTTCATTCATTCCCCACTCCCAATGGAACGAGACGCGATCTACGAATATTTCAACATTTCAATAAACTATGCCACATCAAGGCAATAAGCTGGCGCCAAACGGATTTTAGGTATTTCCCAATTGCTTTGTGAGCGGCTCTTTGATTCGTCTAGCTGCCTATTTAATTGGCCAACGTACGGCGTTCCAAGTGGCCCAATCTATTCCCTAGGGAGTGACTTTAAACTAGAAGATGAACTCAAATTGGAATGTTTACACACGCCATATGCAAATTAATTGCTTCAACTTGAAAGATTCATGTCAACTTTGATTTTATTTAAAATATAATATTTGTGGAAGATGAAGTCTTTTATAGTCGCAAACTGTCAAAACCCAATCAAAATGAATGCAATATATACTTTAAGTTGAATATATAACAATGAATATATATATATTCTTTGATTTTCTTGCAAGTACATATACATATGTAAATATTTTTAAATTTAAAAAAAAATTAAAAATCCGAGATTCCGGAATAAAATCAACCCAATGCGGTGGCAGAAGTTCAGTGATCCCGGATTTTCTTAAACCAAATACAAAATACTTTATTCAAACACGATTTTTCTCAGCAATTTTTTGATGTAAGAATGGTTTTAGTCTGTGTAGTTTAGGAGAAAACTCCATCTGCATTATCCTTTAATCCATTTTCAATAGACAGATCTTATTAAAATTTGGTAAAATAAAAAAATCTTGTGAGGCTGTAACAATCTTTACAATAACGAATAGACAGCTCTAAGAGTGAACTACTCCCACCACTTAGAACCAATTTTAATAGCTTTAGACAGTGCCCTTGGCCTAGGCCCTTAAATGCTAAAGCACCGCAAACATCTTTTATAAACAACATATTTATTTTTGTTTTTTTAATCAAGGTAAAGTATAAGAAAACACCTTCGTTTTCAGCTGGAGCAGATTGTTAAGCGGAGAACGTGTCATTAAAAGGCGCAAATATTTGCATAATGTCTAAGAATTTGTAAGAATTTGCTATTAGAGGTTGTCGTTAGAGAGTCTGCAGGTGTGTTAAGTTGCCTGTCGAAACTGGTCTTAAGTCTGAATAACTGCGCATAATCCTAAAGCCAAATGCTTTCAACGGAGGACAGTTGGGTTTTTCAAATCATGGTAATTCGAGTCCAGAATGTGTGACAGTTGTTGGGCTAATCCCCGCACAAATGTCATGAATTGCGCCCTGGCGAGGTGTCAGCAAGCCAAATGTAATAATTTTAATGATTTTTCATAAATGTAAAGTCTCAAAAGGGGGATGGTTGGAGATTGGGTTTGAGTTTGGGTTTGGGATTGGCACGCGTTCTGCACTGCACTTAAGGGTAGCGTTTCTGCCCGCTGTTATGACATTGCCCTCATCCGGCTGCACCCTTTTCGGCCTATTAAACATGGAGACTACACACCACTGAGTCCATTGTTGTAGTCACTGTTGTTGTTGCTGATGTTGTTGTTATAATTGCGCATATTTTAAAATACAAATTAGCAACGCTGTAGCTGAATTTCAATAGCGTTTTAAATGCCCGCAGGCTCTTGTTGTATCCGTTGTCGTATTCTACTTATACACCATACTCGTATACTGGGAGTGTGATAAGTTCTCTGACTTTTAACAGCAAGACGCATGAGAGAGAGGGTTGCCTTGAACTTGCCACACCATATACGAGTACTCGTATTCATGGCCACACCAGACATCCATGCATCAGGCTTCATGCATTCAGTCTGTGGCATTCACATTGGCATTCACATTCATATACGAATATACTCGTAAAAAACCCATGAAGCCTGCAGCAGTCATCACAACAACAGCAGCAAGTTGAGTAGTTTGTCAAGCGAGCTGGAACTGTTCGCTTTGCTCCTTATTTCTATTTGGAAGTACCCTGTATTCTGCCAAAATAAAAATTCAAGTATCTCAATTGCATTTCAAATAATTCGAATAATTTTGAAGGTCTAATTAAATTGAGATACATAAGAAACGTAAGAATAGATCGAAAGTTTCATCTGGTATTCTTTTGGACCTGTCTAGTAGATGATTTAGTAGTAAATTGAATTAACTTTTGAATTTTTTTTATATATATTTAATTCTTATGCAGTCTTCAACAAAATAAAATCAACGAGTTTAGATGAAACTAAAAAATAAGTTTAGCCAAAAACAATTAATCAGCTAGAGGAAAAAGAAAAAGTTTCAAATATAAGTTCAGCTGAAATAGAATGAGAAAGTACAACTGCAGCTAAAGAAGAAGTTCAACGAGAGGAAAATGCAGAAGTTCAGCTGTAACTCAAAAATAAAATAAGATTAAGTTTTACTGAGCATCTCATAGTCGAGCAGACTGCAATGTGATACCAAATTTTCATACCTGTGCATAAATAGCAAACACTTTTCGGATTTGCAGTTTCAAACATGAAGCAGCATCTAAATCTAGAGATGGGGCTGAAACTGAAGTTGAAGCTTCCTTGGTGCTACATTTATCACTGCCAATTCGGGCAAACGTCGTCGTGACATCGCTGGCCTCTTTCGGGTGGAGACGTGAGGATACGGGATCGGGTTGGAACAAAGCGCCAGAGTGTAAATGGAATTCTGGGAAATGAAATTGCAAAAGGCAAAAGGTAAAAAGCATCGTAAGAAGTGAAAAAAATGGAAAATGGAAAATGTTGTTAGCTGAAATGCAGCCACATGATTGTTGGATTGTTTATTGGTTTGTTGGGTTCTTGTTTTTGAGTTATTGGTTTAGAATTGATGTGGTGCTGTTGCGTGGTAGTTCTCATCGAAACAGAGCTCAAAACGCTTAGAGATTTCACTTAAAGCTTTAGACAAATGTTTTCTATAGCTTTGTCTGGCACATGTGACAAATGGTTTGGCAAAAGTGTAGACGATGTTCGGATTTGCATTGAGATACACTTGAGCTGTGAGGTATTCATGACTTTATCAAGCAGGTTGAATGGAGTAGTCTAATTCTGACCGTTAATTAGTTATTTTAACACTTAGTTAAAGAAAAAGTCAAAATAACGAGTAAGGTTGCAGTCGGAGCAAGAGCAGCTGAAGTAGTACGAATTTGATCAGAGTTTTATTTGTTGAATTTAGTTTCCACAAAGCGAGTTACTCGAAAAGTAGAAAGGTTAGAGTACTCACACTTCGACATTAGTATAATTTGTTGAATTTACATCTCGCTGATTTTTTGCCTTTTAAAAATTTGTCATAGCCACATTTTGGCAACGTTGAACACATGTAACTAACTTGAACAATGCAACAACTTGCTGCACTTGTTACATGCTCCAAAGTTGTGAATTGAAATTTAACAATCGCACGACAAAAGTTAAGGGTATACGGCTAGAAGTTACCCTACACCTTAATACATTCTATAGGTTTATTCGGAGCAAACAATCGTTTTAGTCTTTATATGTATTTATATACTGTAGTTCGCTTATGAATATTGACATGATATTCAGGATCCATCGATTTTGATATAGAGATTTGATAGACTTAAGGTTAAGCTTGTACACTGAAAAAAAGACCAACTTCTAAAATCAAGAACATTCATCTTAAATACTTTGTTCTTAAAATAAGAAAATTTTATGACCAAATTAATAAAACTAAGAATATAAATCTATAAATACGCAGTTGTTAAATCAAGAATTTAAAATCTTAAATTGATAAGAAATATAAATATGTCATTTTTCATATGAACACAATAATGGCACCGTGGCGCTCTGGTTAGAATCGCCGCTTCAGTTTGGTTAAAACACAAGCCCGAGGGATCGAAACCCGCTCTAGTAGCCTAGCCAAGGAAAAAACATATAATCGGAATATTTATAAAAAAAAAATAAATTCAAAAAAAGTATGAAAATCAAAAAAAAAAAAATAAGTTTATAACACCTGCCTTATTATATTATTTTTGGTGTGAGAATTTAAGACTGTTTGGTCTTAAATTAAGAACTTATTCTTATTTGAAATGTTCTTAATATCATGATGTGTTTTTTAAATTTAAGAATTTTATGTTCTAGACGCATTTTTTAGACCAAAATTCTTAGTTCTGAGACCAAAATCTGGATTTTAGAAAAAAAAATTTGTATCTGTAGGAAAGAAAGTTATGGCTCTATAGCTCATTAAAGTAACGAATACTTAAGTTTAGTGATGCGTTTTTCATACCCTTCTTGAACTTTGTCAAATGTGCAGCGCATCCACAGTTACATTTGTTAGCTTGTAGATCTCTGGGACTATTTAAAGCTGCAGCTATTATGTACACCGAACAAATGCCATGCCCCGCACTTCCCCCTTAAAAGTCGTGTGTCGTCGAGCTTTGGTATAAACTTTGCCAGCCACATTCAACACTCACATGCCGCATGCCTCATGCCACATCGAATCCAAGTGTGCCCCGTGTGTGCACTTCAGTCGCTGATAACTTATCTCCGACTGGGGCGATGTCTGTTACAAATGTTGCAATATTTATGCCCCATACACAGGCACAGGAAGTTCGTATTATGATTTGCACATTATGCAAATTGCCCTATCGTAAATACTTTTTTCTGCCCACCTCCCTCATCCTCCATTATTCACAATTTCAATACACAAGAAAAAAGAAACAACAACAATAAGAAGAACTTGTAAAAGCGCCGCGCCGTGTGCACATGATAAATGTGATAAGCGATATTTGGCAACAATGCGAGCCATATTATTTATATGGCCAACTCTGTAAATTTATTCGCTAATAAATGCGACTTGTTTAGCTTTTCGTCAAAGTGAAGAAAACAGACAGAAGATGGAGGAATTGATAGATGATATGTCTGAGACACAGGCAGATAAACAGAATCAGATCGTGAATCTATGTAGAGTCGGAAATAAATCCCTCTGAGTTTTTTAAAAGAAAGCTTGAGTCAAGATCTAGAGTATTCCTATAAATATAAACAGAAAGACAAACAAAACTAGATCCTCTCAGCTGCTGATTTTATTTAAAAATTTATGTATGGGAAATTCCTCGCTTTCTGCCTCTTACTTACTTTTAATCGAGATCTCTAAGGTATGGGATATATGTAGATATAATGAATCGAGATATAGAAGTGGACAGACGAATCAAATATCCAGATTTACCCGTCTGTTTAAACTAAATAAAAGTATTTAGAGGAGATGCCTCTATTTAGCCACATAGCTTTAATCGAGATCTAGGAAATACAGGGTGTTGAGATGCTTATAAACAATTATTGTTACGGGCATTCGGCGAAATATAGAGGCAGATACAAGTTTTATTCATATTAAAATTTCAAACATAAATTTCAGTCAAATTCATTAAATAAAGTGTAGAATGCATGTCCTATATAAGGTAAGTTACAGGGTATAATTATATCGATGAACAATCAAATATATGTACATGGAGAGACCGTTCCATATCAACTGGACTATTGATGATGATGAAAAATACTCAATCGCACACAGATTGATTTGAGTTCTTATCAATGAAGTTTATTATTAGTTTTCTGTTATCAGAAATATTCTTTATTTTTATAAGATTTTCTTTAGTATTAGAAACAAAAGGTTTAACTAAGGATTAAGGATAAATTTTTCTCTAATACTTAGAAAAAATTGAAGAGCAAAATCACAATATTTTTTTTTAGAAAGAAACAAATTTTAGCGTAACTTTTTTCTAAAAGTAAAAAAGTTCTTTTCGTTAAATAAATAAAAAAATATTTTCGGTGCGGAGATTTTCGGTTCGGATCAATTTCCGTGGCACACCTAAATGGATAAGTAAGATAAAGCTAAAGGGAATACAGCTACCTAATAACTATTTCATAAAAGGTTTCGCCACCTGAATTCCAACAAGAATTCTTAAAGCCCTCCTTTGTAAGTGAACTTCCTCCGACTGTCAACAAGATCTTAAATAAAGTTAAATTTAAGTGAATGCATACGAGTAGCATTTGGAGGCTCAGCTTTAATAAGTTAAGTTCTGTTTAAGTGTTAAGGGTTTGTGATAAGTACTCGTAGGAGAAACCATTGCGAAGCACTTAAGCTGCATTTGGCTCAAAGGTGTGACAAGGCCAACGTTGAATGGATGAGCTGAAGGCATCCAATTAGACCAAGAATGGCGTAACGTGTAAATCCTGTCGTTGACTGGCAGCGAAATGCATTTAAAATATGCATAGTCAAACCAGTAAAAAGAGAAGGAAGGGAGAGCAGTTGCAACATCTTTACTGGTCGCTGGGCAGACTGAGAGGGAGATACTAAGTAAGACACACAGAGAGAGAGAGAGGGAGAGAGAGGGAATCAACTCACTAAATGCATCACGTATTGGATTTTGACATAAACGCTTGTCCTCGTTAGCGCCGCATCGTGTTGCATGGCAAAAAGGTGGCACTTGGATTTGGTTTTGGGTTTTGGATCTCGTTGCAGCTGGAACTGCCCGCGGCGTCAGTCGAAAACTTTTATAGCCTGCCATATGGAGGTGCAAGAGGCGGAGACGGAGGAAACTTTGAGAGTTGTAGGCTGCTGGCAGCATTGATAAATTGCCATCGTTGTCGTTGTCGTTGTTGGCTTTAACCTGGCTCAGATTTTATGCAAAAATTCAACATTTCAAAGAAAAATCAAAGTGGAATCTTTAGATGGCTGAAAGAGCGACACTCAGCTGCAGTTGTAGATCCCTCGAGTGTTGACTGACGGCGTTGAAATAATATGGCCAATAAATGTCACAGCCACTGCAATTCCCCCTCTCTCTTTCTCTCTCTTTTGCCACTTCTTCTTCCCCTGCTGTTTGCTCCTTTCATGTCTTTCTTTGGCACTGCATATTGTATATTTAAATGGCAGTTAAAGTGGCAACACGTTTCATATTCGTTTGAAGTTGTCGATGATGAGTGATCACATGCAGTGCACAGCTCCTGATCCTGCTCCTGCTCCTGTTCCTATTCCTACTCAATGCCATCTGCCCTTTCCATTCCTCCTTTGCTGTTGTAAGCGTTCCATGAATGAATTTATAAATATTTCATGCCTTGCGCAGCGTAGCGGAAGTCTCTCCAAGTCCGAGTGTTTACAATGAATCATATTTTTATGAGCAGCCTTCTGTCCATCCCGTTTCTCTCTCCCCTTCTTCACCTACACCTACTCCTACTCCCACTCTTTATTTCCTCTTCCCTCTTATCATGCAGTTCTTAAAGCCGGCAGGCTAAAACAAAGGCATATTTGCTGTACTTGCATAAACAATTCATATCTTTAGAGCAGTCTGCTTTGTTTTATACCCTCTACCTACGCAATTGGGTATTATAAAACTTAGCAATGCCTTGTAACAGGCAAGCAGATTAATAAATACATAAACTTTAACGCTTCTCAAATTTAGCAAATCCTCACCTGAAAATCAACTTTTTGCTTACACCATACAGTTCAATAAATTGAACTGTCAGCTTATTTCTTAACATATTTTAATTTATTTGAGTATTTACATCGGTATTTACGAGTCCATCATTTGTCACAATTTAAATATTACGTAATACAGATCATATGCAAGCATGATCTACTCAAACTAATTTCAGGGTATTTACTAGTCCATCACTAAGCACAAGTGCATTCTTACTTACTCTCCTCGTATTTCTGGACATATTCATATTCATTTGCATTCAATGCAACCAACTCAAGTGACAATTGTGAGTGCCATCGCCGTCTCTTGAAGCTTCTCCTCTCGAGCATTTGCATATCACTTGGCGGAATTTGATGATACGAGCACTCACACATCTACATATGTATCTTTAAAATGGTAAATCAAATGTTGCCAATTTGTGACAGACAACTTCATCATCAATTTGCATATCTCTGATATTAACATCAGCAATTGTAATTTCCCTGATTCAATATACTTAAGTAGAACATAAATCAATTTCAATTTACTTCAAGTCTCGTTGATGACATTATCTTTTCTTTCTGAAATTGATAGGTATAAGTTAATTATAAAATGAATACTCGGATTTTAAGGTTTCGAGAATTACTCTATTCCAAAAAAACCTTTTTAACAAAAGTAAAAGTCTAGTGACGAAAGTCTTTCCCGCCCCAAAATTTCTGATATCCCATTTTGTGACGAACGATATTAAACTTAATATATAAATAATTATAAAATAAAAAGTTTGGCATTCGGAACATTGCGCATAAAGATCTTGATTCTGTATACCTAAAAATAATTTTAATGCGCAGTGCCGAATGCCAAACTTTTTATTTTATAATTATTTATATATTAAGTTTAATATCGTTCGTCACAAAATGGGATATCAGAAATTTTGGGCAGAAAGACTTTCGTCACTAGACTTTTACTTTGTTAAAAAGTTTTTTTTGGAAGATATCAGAAATTTTTGGAATTTAATATGATTCTGACAGTGTAATTTTGCTATAAAATTATCAAAATGCTTACTTCAAATAAAAAATAAATAGGGCAGCTATATAATATAGTAAACCGATTTTATCCAATGTTGGTCAGGATGTATAAAACCAACCCAGATGCGTATGTTGACAGTGTGATCAAGATCTGAAAAAACAACAAAGTTTTTTATACTTAAACTTGATTTTTAACCGATCGTTCCTATGACAGCTATATGATATAGTGGACCGATTTGAACTAAATTTGGACATAATGTGTAAGACTAACTTAAATGCATACTCTGTCAAATTGGTTGAGAAACCTTAAAAAACAAAAAAAGTTGTTCATACTAAAACTTGATTTTTAACCGATCGTTCCTATGACAGCTATATGATATAGTGGACCGATTTCAACTAAATTTGGACATAATGTGTAAGACTTACTTAAATGCATACTTTGTCAAATTGGTTGAGAAACCTTGAAAAACAAAAACAAAAAAGTTTTTTGTACCAAAGCTTGATTTTCTATTTAGTACCATATAGTAAATAGTAAAATGTATATATTCAGTTTACCGTTAATATCTTCCAAACCTTATGGCTGAGACACATGTGTCATATATCAAAAGACGCGAAATTTTATATGTTACAACATATTGAAATTTAATAAAAATCGTCGGAACCGTTTTCTAATAAATCGCCAAAGTTTAAGCTAAAAATTCTTTTTTCACCTGTAGCGTTTTACCTGAGCACTTTGCAAAAAAATATTCAAGGCACGTCTGAAAGCCCTCTAATATACCTTTCTAACGACATATAGAACACATCTCTAGCTTTCTTGGATTGGAAGCAATGGGTGTTTCAAATTTATCACGTTTTAGCTTTTTCCCGCTAAACTAGCTATTTCCCGCCAAAGTCGTAGAACAAACATTTCTAGATTTCTGATAAGAAACAATTCCTCATCAGAAAAATTTAGCTTTTTCAGCGCCTTCGTACAAACAAACAAATGGACAAATGGACAAACAGACAAACAGACAAACAGACAAACAAACTTTTTTCATCTCATTTTGAGAAGGCCCTTAAAAACTTCAAATTAATATATCTTTTGAACCAAATGTCGGATTGAAATGATCAAGGTATCATTCGACGCGTATTTTTAATAAGAATTTTTAAAAATTATAAAATTTTACCAAAAGGCTCCAACGGCCCCACTAGCTGCAATCATTAAAATTTGGCCCTCCCACTTACACCCCCATATCTTACGAACCAGGTGAGTTACCAAAAGTCTTAGTATGCACTTTTGTTAGGTAAAGTCATACCTTCGATCGGCATATAACGTAATCCGATCGGACAGTCATAGCAAATTTTCCATTCTGCGTGTATATATTGCTAGTCGCCTTTTGCACACTATGTGTTGCTTTCGTCACTAGCGCGGACTGCCGTCCGCAGTGATTATACTATAAAGTAAAGAATAGAAAAAAGATCTTTAAGAACAATTGAGTAAACGCCATTTACATATATTTTTCTAAGAATTGATTGATAATTAAATTTCTTCTTATCATTTCTTTTGAAAGTAAATTAACTATAAGTATTAAATGATCTCTTGTTTCTTCCTTCCGTTGTTTCAAGGAGTTTTATCATTTTTCCAACAATATATCGATAGTCAGAAAATATTTTTTTTACATCCATCATTCAGGAAGATTAAGTAATGAATACATAAATAGTTTACTATAAGATTTTTCATCGAGTCGAGAAACACAGTATTTTAGTTTTATTTGCACCACTATTGGCTTACTGTAATTTACTTGGTATTTCCTATGGAAATTCCTTAAAGACATTGTATGAAGGAATTTTCCACGCAAACACTTTTAGCTGACATGAACAAAATCCCGATCCAAAAATAAATACAATACAATTCAATCTATTAATTTATTTTCGATCTTTTTTTTGCGTTTTTTTGGTATTTTATCAAAAGTTCTATTCGTTGACAAAATTAATGATTGCCGCAAAAAACTTTAGCAAACTGAGCCTAAGATTTCTCGAAACTTTTAGATTAATTTGAAAGCAGCAAACAGTTGTTGTTGTTGTTCTTGTGGCTGTTGTTGTTATTGCAATACATCTATCATAGAGCTCTTAAGTATTTTTCACAATTTATTTACGTCACCTGCCACTTTGCCACTTGCTACTTGCTACTTGCCACTTGCCACATTGGCATTTTGCATATCTCTCCATTAGTTCGAAACGCGTATTTGTTGTTCTCATTACCTTTTTCCCCATTGTTGTTGTTGTCGTTGTTGTTGCAGTTGGTTTTCCATGTTGTTGCCAAGCTTTTGCTCATTTTTCTTCCTTTTTTTTTATTTATTTAGGACAAGGTGTGACAGTTGACTGTGGGGGAGTAAGGGCTGCCAATTTGACACTCTTAAGGATTTTTTGCGAGTTTGACATGCGTAACGCCATTAAATTTATCAATTGCTCAACGCACCCTTAACTGTCAACGACGTTATCGTTGGTGTTGTTGTATTTTTTATTTGACATTATAAAAATTCACAACTTTTTTCAATCAACGCTCAATTCGCGCAACGACATCGACGCGTGGCTCCTGCGGTTGATTTCGATTATTTACAGCATCAAACTCTGGTTTATTCAGAACTCTGCATAGTGGCAATTTATCATTAAAAGGTGAAATGTTTCTCGACGTGCAACTTATGCAACAGTTTGAAATAGGAAGAGTGGTAAAGAGGGAATCTGACGAAAGAAAACTTTGAGAGGAGTTTTTGAGCGGTTAAAAAATCAGCTGATAAACAAATTCTGCTGTGATAAATCAATGTTGTGTGTTTGTAATAATGGTCACTTAAAGAGTACCAGAATTATATTTGCTTCCGATTCAGAAAAAGAATATGTTAGAATGGAAATGAATAAATAAGGAACAGACCGTTTAGTGGGAGTAACTTAATTGTGCCATGACTTTGATAAAGAATTCGCAGTTTTTCTAAGTAAATGCACATTTTTGAGTCATTAGTTAAATTTGTGTCACTTCTCACGAGATCACAAATGATCCTAGGATAAGAGAGATATTGTCTACATGAATAATCCAAATCATGTTTATTTTCGGCTTGGGGAAACCCTAGATCGCTTATAATATAATTGGAAAATATTTTAGGCATATTGTCTTCCTATCTATTTCCATCACGTTAATGTATGTATTTTCTAATTTTCGTAAGATTTATTGTGGCCAGCATAAATTGTATTGTCATTTCAGGCATATATGTATGTATGTTAGTTGATTGCCTTATTTATGGATACAATAAAAATCGGAGTTTTGTAACAGAAATCGAAGCATGCCTTATGGTTATGAGAAGGTGTGTCACAGGTGCGTTTAATACGAGGCAATATCAGAGTGATAAGATTGAGATGAGTGCATTTTGCGGGGGGTCTCGTTCGAGAGAATATAAAACTTTAAGAAGTGAAGTCACTTTATGACTGATTCTTTTGGCATCCAGGTGGCAAGTGGCAAACTTACGGAACCACAATATGACAAGGAGTTTTCACTTTTATGGCCAGCATTTAACAGGCCATGACACGAACACGAAGCCTCCCCGTCGGCAGCGGCGGCAAGTTTTTCAACATCAATTTGCTTTATGGCTCGGAATGGCGACGGTGCAGCCACTTGTCATAACAGCGGTGAGTTACCAACCAGCCAGTTACCAGTTCACGGTTTGCTTAAACGAAAAAGATACAAGATACAAAACTGCAGCAGTCGTGAAAAGTGAGAAGTAATGGGGGGGAGTGCAGTACTAACAATCCTGTACCTAACCATTGTCATTGCCACTTTGCCAACATTTTCACACTCAAGCGGTGCAGTCAGCGACAATTTGTCTGCAAGTTGTTGCGCGGCATGACAAGGGAGGAATGGGGGTGCTGCACAGTGGATAAAAATACATACTCGTATATTGAAATATTTCAATTAATAAATGGCGTCGTTGATGCTTCCCCTAATGACAAACACAACAATAAATACTAAACACAATATATAAAACAGATTCTTGAATAACTATTGTGTTTATTTTCCGATCGTAATCAATTTTTAAACTAAATAGAAAACATGGTAAATTTGTGTGTATCAAATAAATGTACTGAACAGTACTGTAAAAATGTAATGTAATTAATTTCATTTAATTTGCGATGAAAGGAATTGTCGCATGTAATATTTAAAACAAATTCAATAATTACATGTCCAATTTAATTTACTATTTTTTCCGTATCTTATATCTCAATACGACTCGACTGTTGATGCTTATTAAGTTCTTATGTAAATTTCATATTTTGTTTATAAAAGTATATAGTCAGAGATGTGTCATTTGCTTTCACAAGGCACGTTTACCATTTTTTCCATTTTGAATGTGCACAAATTGCACACCATTGTCCCACTGTGCCACGTTAGCACGACAGGAGTTGAAACTGGAGCTCAAAATGTAGTTGTAGCTGTAGCTGTGGCTGAAGCTAAAGCTGGCCGAGAGTGTTTAGCCGTGTTGCATGTCTATGGCCGTGTAACTGGCTTGTATCTTTGTAGTGTTTCAACTGTGGATCTATCCACCCTTCGCTGACCACGTCGCTTCAGCGATTTTGTCAACATTATTCAAGCATAAACATGACCCAACAACTACTGACGAGCCAATGGGGGCAACGTGATGCCACGAATGGAAATGGAAGTGGAAGTGGAAATGGAAACGGATTCAAAAGGATCCAAAACGAATGCTACAAATGGTGCAAAACGGTTGAAACAAGCATTTAAACGTCGTTAGGTCCTGTACAAATCAAGATAAATGGCCCTAGAACATGTGAGACAACCCACTAAGAGTTGGGTGGGTCAACAATTTTAACGCAGTTGCAATTGGAACTGGACCAGGTGGACATTGGTTCTTGTTTGGTTAGAACATTGCAGTAGCTAAGGAACTGAAAAACAGCTGAATTGCTTGAGGCAAGCTTCAACCTTAAATTCTTTCAAATTCTCAAACAGTTTAAGCTCTCTCTTCACAAATAAGCGACGAAAGACGACTAGGAGAAGAGCTGTTAAGAAAAGCCAAATTTACAAGTGAGTCAAAGATTCAGTTTATGAACAAACATCAAATATGCTCGTCATATGAGTGCACTCATTCCGCCCCCTTATGAGCTAGTGAGTAGTCCCTTTAGTAGACTCCTTTTCCAATGCGGAAAACCACAAACAAAGTTTATAGCTAAACAATTTCCGGCCGTGCGTTTACATTATTAGCATATTGACGAACGGGGCCCAAATACTGTCTAGTCATAAAACTTTTACCAGAGTAGTATTTGGAGTATGTATTTGAGATGGGAAAACTTTTACTTTGGCATCTCACAACCATCAGAGCACATTATCATCGCCAGAGTTCCTCGCAGACATCATGCCAAACGTCAGAGAGGATTAATCTGAACTCAACTGTCAGGGGGTGACGGGGTGGGATATGTAAAATGAAATTAAGTCACGGCTGAGTAAACACGCTCTCACATTTTGGCTTTAAAAAGCCAAACCAAAGTTTGCTGCAGCTTTGCCTCAGAAACAAATAAAATGCATCTATGTTCAGTTTCTTTTGATAAAAAAGCTCATTGTTGAGCAAATGTTTACTCCACAAGGAAATATGACTAGTTCCCTTGTAGATTCCTCCTCCATGTTCACTATAACATGTCGAACAAATGCGGTTTCTTATACTCCTCGGGTCTGAGAGTTAGATTTTATTGCAACAGTTAGTTATCCTATAGAGGAATAAGTTTTTCTCAGAACGACAAAGAAATTAGCTGGAGTGTTCCTCTCCAAAATGGCATTCATGTTCAGTTTGTTTTGGTGAAACAGCTGTGTTTTCTGTCTGCATTTCGATATTGAGCAAATATTCCATCCAAATAGATTCATCCTCCACATTAATTTTAACATGTTTTAGAAATAAGTTTTCTTATACCTCCAGAGTAGTAAGCGAACTAAGAGTTATTTTCTGCAGCAAATTATACAGTGGAGAGAAAACTTCTCATTGTTAAAGAAATTAGTTGCTTTTTCCCTTTGGAACATTCTGTATTCTTTGTGATATTTAAAAAAAACAATGAACATAAGTTCCGTCTAGCTAAGACAATTAATTTTCAAATCCTAAGAAATAGTTCTCCAAACTCACCTTAGCTAATGAGTTTTCTGAGATCTGAAGAATATGAAATGTTTTATTTACTCAAATAAATAAACTATTCCGATAGACATCTATGTATGTTAACTTACAAATGTCAAATAAATGGGATTTTCATAATTTTTATTTTTAGTCATACCGTATAGTCAAGCAAACTGAGAGTGAGTTAATGTGACAGCAGCTTAATATTGTGTAGATAAAATAGTTCTCTCTCTTACACAATCTACTCAGATCCGAACTATGCACATCATTAAACTTCAAACGTCGGTGCGGCTTCATTTGCAGCATAAAACGCACAATTTGCCAAGCATTTATTAAAAAAACAAATCGAGAAGAGAGGAGAGCCGTCCAACTACTTGAGTTCTATATATGTATAAGGCGGAAGCAAAGACAAACATAATCAGCATCAAGATGCCACTCGAAAGTTCAAAAACATTTGCTTGGTTCGGACTGGACGTGAAGGGAGGGATTCCAAACAATTTCAACGAAAAAAGGTAAAAGTAGATATAATTTCAATTAAGGCAATTATTACTACGTATTTCCAGTTCATATCAACATCTGCTTCATTAAAATCAATTGCAAATCGCTTTAATGATGAAATGCCAACAATTTGCTTTCATTTCTCTTAGCAAAATGCAAAAATCTAATAATAGATGGAAGTGGAAAACAATTCGCCAAACCGACCTGTCGATGCTCTGACACTACTATATTATATTTTATTCCGATTCCTAGCCAGTTTTATAGCATTTGTAACAACACAACATTTATTTGTACACCCCAAATGATGATGGAATATATGTTTTACATATTTAAAAAAAAAAATTAAACAAATTAAAATCCAGTAACTTTCAGTGTTAAAAATGGGATTGGTTTGTTTGGGTTTGAACATATTTGGTTCGGTATTTCGCGTTCATTTCGAGTTTCCGTTGTACACTAATTGTGTATATGAATGGTTATATTTTTTAAGGATTTTATAGCAGCTCTCATTATTTGCACAAAAATTAATTTATTTTAAAATGAAAACCCGATTTACCACACCCGTTAAAGTATAAAATCTTGTGCTATGTATATATAAGAAAGACCACAATCATGTTAAGTAATAACTAAAATTAAATTAAATAGTTTCCACTGTGCAAGCTCACATTGTGCTGATTATTCAAATGCCTTGACATCACTGCTGATAGGACGCAAAAATTATGCTTGACTCAACTCTGAGCTGTTAATCAAATTCAGTATTTATTGGTCTCAAGCAGCAGACGGATGTGAAAGACGCTCCATTTTTTTAGATTGTCGCGTAAACAAAGAAAGATGCCAAAGTATCTCAAAGTGTTCTTTGTTCTGTTTATAATTGTTCCAAAATGTTCACAAAGCTTAAATTCAAATGTGGATAGCAAAAAGATTCAGGAAAATATTGCAAAAAATGAAGGGATGATAAAGAAGTTAGAGCTCGAAATCAAGTATGAGGTGAAAAACCTGAACTTTGATAAAGCAAAGTTTGATATGAAAAATCTTATTTCTAATTTGGAAAATAAATTTAAAGAATGCGAGGCACAAACCAAAAAACAGACAGATAGTACTCTATACAACATATTTGATGCAATCAGAAATATTCAAGCCAACAGCAAGAACAACGAAAGCACATTAAAAGAAAAAGATGAATTAATTGCAAATCTGAGAGCTCAGCTTGAAAACCAATCAAGAAGTCTAAACATTAATATAAATCAACAGGCCGAAATAGCCGAATACAAAAAAGAAATTGGCAATAAAGAAACCGAAATAAAAAATTTACAATCGGATAATTTAAGTGCTGCTTTAAAGCTCAAGGAATATGATTGTCAGGTTAAAAGCTTACAATCTAATATTTCATCATACAAAAGTTTCATCGATGAGAGAAATGCAGAAATATCAATGCTTGAATCAACTATCAAACAAAGTAAGGTAAAAGTTAAAGATTATGCAATATAATTGTTATATACTATCCATTAATCTAGATAAGCCCCAGTCTACCAAATCAACGGCTTTGAGTACTTCCATAAATCAACTCCAAACGAACATCTCAATGTGCACTAAAGAGTTGGCAAATACTCAACTAGAAATCATAAAACAAAGCTCTCAACTCCAGGACAAGGATAACAAAATTAAAGAGAAGGAAAATCAACTAGGTAACTAAAGCAATAACAGGAGTAAATCAATCAGAATCTAACATACTATTATTTACAGAAAATTGCCTAAGAAATAATTCAAACTCTGAGATATTGAAACGGGCTAAAAACAGTGTTCAACAAAAATTAGGTAAAATTACTTAAAAATTTAATCCTCAAATCTCTGATCTTCTCTCTTTAAGATTCATGTAAGTCAAGTGACACCATATGCAATTCAAATTTGAATCAACTTAAAGCTGAATCCGCTCAGAAGGATGCTAGCATTGAATTTTCCAGAAAGAATGCTGAAGATACGCAGAAACTTTTGGGTAAGTTTAGTTTGTAACCTAATTGTTTGGAAATCTTATCGTATTTCTATTAACTCTTTTAGAGCAATGTCAAAAAGAGAAGACTATATGCAATAGGAATATCGGGGATATGCACAAAGCATCACACAAGGAGGACCAAGAAAAGAAAACAATCCAACAAAAGCTATGTATGTAAAATTCTATAGTTAATCAAAGATAATTCCACAATATTTTCAACTGTAGCTGTCTGTGAAAATGTCAAGGATCAAAGCTTATCCAACGCACAATCCGAGCTAAGAATATGCAATGAAAAAAGCACTGCGTATCAGGATCATTTGCGTGATGTGACAACTGAATTACAAGAGTGCAAAAATCGAGAAAGCATCAAAATAAATTGGGAAGAAAAACAACAGAGTCCTGTACAAACTACTCTCCTTAGAAGTATTCCAAATACTTGTTTACCCTCGAAAAATGGCCTTGAATACATAAAACTTGGTAACAACGACCCCTTCCAAGTCCATTGTACTAATGGTTGGATTATCATTCAGCAGCGTTTAAATGGATATGTGAACTTTAATGAGAGCTGGAAGGCATACGTAGCAGGATTTGGAAATTTACTAGGAGAATTTTTCCTTGGATTGGAAAAAGTGCACCAAATCACTAATTCGCAGCCGTACGAGTTACACATTCGTGTTATCGATGAATCGAATCAAGAGCTTAACGCGTTTTACGATAATTTTAGAATTGGGAATTCTTCTTACCAGTACAAATTAGAATCCATCGGAAAGTTCAAAGGAAATTCGCACGATCCCATGCGTATAAGTGAAGAAATGATATTCTCAACTTACGATAAGAACTTCAACCAAGATTACAATTGCGGAAAACAAATTAATGGGGGCTGGTGGTTTACCCCAAATTGTTTTGGAAGGTTAGTAAACTATTATTATTTCAAACTCTAAATAATTTGTTCCTATCTTCTTACAGTAATTTAAATGGACCATATATAGGTTACCTTTACTGGCCTATTAGTAAGAGCACTTACTATGTACGTTTTAAGTACGTTAGCATGATGATTCGAAATATTAATACATAATTTAAAATAGTTCTTATGTTTTAGTGTAGGGTGTAAAAATATTAAAACAATATATAATAAAAGTAACATTAATTAAATATGACCATTTGTTGATATTTTGGATTAAGAACCTGGGCTTAAATTAGATTTTGATAGCATTAAATAATCTTATAAAAAAACTTATTTCCAAAGTAAAAGTTTAGTCACGAGCCAAAATTTCTGATATCCAATTTTGTTACGAATGATATTACATTTAATAAATGAATTATTCTAAAATAAAAAATCGTGAACTTTATTGCGCAATATGCCGAATGACAAACATTTTTTTTAAATTTAGAATAATTCATTTAACAGGTAATATCTACCAAACCTTTTCGCTGAAAGATATGTGTCATATGTATCACTGCGGACGGCAGTCCGCGCTAGTGACGAAAGCAACACGTAGTGTGCAAAAGGCGACTAGCAATATATACACGCAGAATGGAAAATTTGCTATGACTGTCCGATCGGATTGAGTTATATACCGATCGAAAGGTATGACTTTACCTAACAAAAGTGCATAAAAAGACTTTTGGTAACTCACCTGGTTCGTAAGATATGGGGGTGTAAGTGGGAGGGGCCAAATTTTAATGATTGCAGCTAGTGGGGCCGTTGGAGCCTTTTGGTAAAATTTTATAATTATAATTTTATAATTGGTTCAAAAGATATATTAATTTGAAGTTTTTAAGGGCCTTCTCAAAATGAGATGAAAAGTTTGTTTGTCTGTTTGTCTGTTTGTCCATTTGTCCATTTGTTTGTTTGTACGAAGGCGCTGAAAAAGCTAAATTTTTCTGATGAGGAATTGTTTCTTATCAGAAATCTAGAAATGTTTGTTCTACGACTTTAGCGGGAAATAGCTAGTTTAGCGGGAAAAAGCTAAAACGTGATACATTTGAAACACCCATTGCTTCCAATCCAAGAAAGCTAGAGATGTGTTCTATATGTCGTTAGAAAGTGCTCAGGTAAAACGCTACAGGTGATAAAAGGATTTTTAGCTTAAACTTTGGCGATTTATTAGAAAACGGTTCCGACGATTTTTATTAAATTTCAATATGTTGTAACACGTAAAATTTCGCGTCTTTTGATATATGACACATGTCTCTCAGCCGCACGGTGTGGAAGATATGACCGGTTAACTGAATATATACATTTTACTATTTACTATATGGTACTAATTAGAAAATCAAGCTTTGGTACAAAAAACTTTTTTGTTTTTCAAGGTTTCTCAACCAATTTGACAAAGTATGCATTTAATTTCAGTAAGTCTTACACATTATGTCCAAATTTAGTTGAAATCGGTCCACTATATCATATAGCTGTCATAGGAACGATCGGTTAAAAATCAAGTTTTAGTATGAACAACTTTTTTGTTTTTTAAGGTTTCTCAACCAATTTGACAGAGTATGCATTTAAGTTAGTCTTACACATTATGTCCAAATTTAGTTCAAATCGGTCCACTATATCATATAGCTGCCATATGAACGATCGGTCCAAAATAAGGTTTCAGTACGAAAATCTTTTATATTTCTCAAGATATCTGAACCAATTTGACACAGTATGCATTTAAGTTGGTCTTATACATTATGTCCAAATTTAGTTCAAATCGGTATACTATATCATATAGCTGCCATATGAACAATCGGTATAAAATCAAGTTTTAGTATGAAAAACTTTGTTGTTTTTTAGATATCTTGATCACACTGTCAACATACGCATCTGGGTTGGTTTTATACATCCTAAACAAAATTGGTTAAAATCGGTTTACTATATTATATAGCTGCCCTATTTATTTTTTATATTTGAAGTAAGCATTTTGATAATTTTATAGCAAAATTACACTGTCAGAATCATATAAAATTCAAAAAATTTCTGATATCTTCCAAAAAACTTTTTAACAAAGTAAAAGTCTAGTGACGAAAGTCTTTCCCGCCCCAAAATTTCTGATATCCCATTTTGTGACGAACGATATTAAACTTAATATATAAATAATTATAAAATAAAAAGTTTGGCATTCGGCACTGCGCATTAAAATTATTTTTAGGTATAAAGAATCAAGATCTTTATGCGCAATGTTCCGAATGCCAAACTTTTTATTTTATAATTATTTATATATTAAGTTTAATATCGTTCGTCACAAAATGGGATATCAGAAATTTTGGGGCAGGGAAAGACTTTCGTCACTAGACTTTTACTTTGTTAAAAAGTTTTTTTGGAAGATATCAAAAGACGCGAAAGAACCGTTTTGTAGTAAATCTCCAAAATGTAAGTTAAAAAACTTTTTTTCACATGTAGCATTTGATCTGAGCACTTTGCAAAAAAAATATTCCATCTAAAAGCCCCTCTAAAATACCTTTCTCCATATAAAACAGTCGTAGAGCAAAAATTTCTAGATTTTTGATAAGAAACAATTCTCATCATAAAATCTAAGCCTTTTTTAGCGCTTTGCTGCAATCATTTAAAATTTTGCCCTCCCACTTATATAACTCGATCCAATCGGACAGTCGCACGTTGGGGCGCCTAGAGCAAATTCCGCGCCAAAATTGATTTTTTTTTTGAATTGAAGAAAGTTTAAATGCAACTTTAAAGATGATAAAATTTTGCATAATAATCTGAAAGGAAAATAGTCTAGGATATTTGGTTTTCGCATAACACTTATTTAAAGTAAAACTTTCGAACTCGACTTTAAGCAATTCACAGAGTATGTCATTTTAATGTCTGTTCGCAATCGTTTTTCATGAACATGAAACAATTATGGGGATATGTGGCAATTGAAAGTATAAGTTTTGACTTTTCTCAGCTCATTAGTATAAATCAAGTTTTCATAAGAACATTTTGTATATTTTTTTTTAACTTTTAAAAAAATGTCAAAAAAAAACAACATTTTTTTTGTTATTGATGGACATAAAGTAATTAATCGGGCAAGATCCGTCTTTTTTTAAAAACAAGATTTAATATTCAACTTTATGTCCTAAAAAAATTAGCGAGCCCTTTTTTGCCTTTTCTGAGAAATTCGAATTTTAGTAAGTGAAGTCATTTCCGAAATTCAAATGTCGCCAGCCCTGGAACCTTAGCGCGCATTTACAATACGAAGCCCTAATAAAAGGCATTAGTCAGCTGTTTTAAGCCCTGGTTTAAATTTTTACCCTTGGTATATTATGTCGCCAACTTTACATAAATTTTTTATTCATGGCCCGGAAATAATTAAGTATGCGTTGCTCCCAATTAACCGAGGATGCCCAGGAAGCACGAAACAAAGATTTTAGTTTTACCGAGAACATTTTTCGAGAAAATGCAGTCGGGAAAAGTGCAACCTCGATGTTTTGAATAGAATGTTAATTACCTCGGATCCTTTAGTATCGAGGCATTACAAGAGTCAGGAAAAAAAATAAATCAAATGCCAAAATCAGCTTTAGATTTATTACAAAATGTACCTGAGGTTAAAGAGGAATACTCTAATTTAAGCGATTTTTTGGAAAGTAGCGATGAGGAATAACGAAAAAGAAGTCTAAAAAGTTTTGAAAACTTGACCAGATTATTCCTACGAAAACTATATACTCTTCCGATTATAAAAAAAAAAAATTATTGAATTAAGAATTTTTACAAAATAAATGAACATTTCACTAAATATTTGTAACTTTTAAGTTTTTTTGTAATACTTTAATTCTCTTAAAAAGATGTCATCAAAATATTTTTCCTATAGGGCTCCGCTGAATTATGGCGCGATTTTGACTTTTTCGCCCCACTGTGAATCGCACAGTGGGACAATCGCTCAAAACAAAAAAGTTTTTTGTACTAAAACTTGATCTTCGACCGATCGTTCCTATGATCGAAAATTTAAAACAAACTTGATCTGCGTCTCTATCTCTTATAGTCTCTGAGATCTAGGCGCTCACACGGACGGACGGACGAACGGACAGACGGACGGACAGACGGACATGGCTATACCGATTCGGCTGTTGATGCTGATCAAGAATGTATACACTTTATAGGGTCTGCCACGCCTCCTTCTGCCTGTTACGCACATTTGCACGAATACAATATAACATTTTACTTAATTTTTAAGTAACGGGTATAAAACCTAAGCAACTGAAAAAACAAATTTGTTCGGTACTTCACTAGAAAATAACATACTTTTCAGATGAAACCAAAAACATAGAGATCAGTTGCACCACTTGGCTATAATTCAGTTGTAAAGTTTGTATTTTTTGTAAAATTTGGACATTTGTGCGCGAACTGAAAAAATAGGTCGACTTTGAGAGGCTCTCAAGCTCACAATTTTTACTTGATTTCAAAAATCTTTGAAGATTTCTCTATCAAATGCATATATTTTTTTTTGTAAATCGCTTCCATAAAAAAAGTGGGTTTCCCACACTTTACGCCCTAATTGTCCCACAGTGAGTCGTAACAAATTTTCCATTCTTCGTGTTTAAGTATATTGCAATTCGCCTTTCACACACTTCGTGCTGCTTTCGTCACTAGAGCGGACTGCCGTCTGCAGTGATCTCATAAGACAGAGATTTAGTGTACTTCAGAAAATCAATAGAAGGCATTATCGATAAAATCATTCTATTGAGTGTTTTGGGCAGTATCGGACTCGACCATATACGTGAAATTGAATGCAAATGCATTAATATAACCGACTTTAAGCATTCCTATAAGAATGATGTTTATAAATTAATCGATAATTGCAATAAATAAAGGGACCTTCATTTTATCCTTTACAAATATTAAAATATTTCAGTTTAGAAAAGTCAACTAGGGTTGCAAAGGCAACAATTTGTGTATCCTCTTAGGCACACCCAAATGCAGCCAAGACAATGTGGAGAATAACCTGGCAATCGATAGCAAATTAATTAATATATAATCCCTTTGGATGTGAGACATAATCCTAATATTCTCTCTGCATTCAATGCGAATTTCGCGCTCGACGGACCGTATGATACGCTGCACATTGGAAACCGCCAATATAATGCTTAACATTGAGCCAAAAGCAATTAGAGGCCAATAAATGAGCTCAAAATGTGCAACTGTGGAAACACTGTCCATCAGGAGACTTAAGCATTTTAACTAAGCTCAAGTAAATATATGGGTGCAGTTTAAGCTCCGACCATAAAAACTAAGAGAGAATCAAATAAATGAAATAAGAAATTTCAACTTTTCAAAAATGGTATTAATCTATAGGGATTTCTTTCTATTAGACATCTTGAAATACTTTTTATACAAAATTAATAAATTTTTATTTTAATTTTGATTAAGCTTTTAACAGATTATATTTTTGTTTATAAACCCAGCCAGCACATACATACATATGTAAGTATGTTTAAGTGATAGTTTATGATAGAAATATCATACAGGAAATTAGTTTTGTTTGAAAAATGTTTTAAAGTTTAATCATTATGATAAGTTCTGATCAGTCTCTACATTCTAAAAAGGTTATATTGCGAATATTTGTTGTAAATAATATGTATTTCTCAATTTAAAATCTTTTACGATAAATTATCAACTGATATTAAAATCTTGTCAGTCAAATGACTGGAACAATTTTAGAATACAAATGCAGAATCAAATGCTGGCTGGATAAACATTTAACAAGTAGCCCGTATTAAAGGTAAACACAAAGTGCAACTCAGGACACGCAACTTGCCACAAAATCTGAGTGCTTGAGAGCCTGCCACTAAAGAGCAATTCAAAAGCCGCTGCTCAGGTGACGAAATGCGTCTTGAAAGTACGTGATGTGCCTGGCAAAGGCCCGAAAATGAAGGAAAGTGGATGCCAAAAAAATACAGAAAATCCCCTGCTGAGAGAGGGGAGCAAATCGGGGTGGCACATTAAGTACGGCCAGGCTGGCAATATCAAAATCCCCAAGTGGGTTGCAGACAGACAACAATGGCTGGCATAAGGTGCGAAATGTGAGGGGGAGACTGAAGTGGGAGTAAATGCAATCAATACGCATAGACGGCACATAACAGGTATTACGAGCTGGAGTATTATGTATTATATATAATGTATAATGCATGATGTGTGCCTGGACCAGGGTCTGGGTCCGCGTCTGGGTCTGGGTCTGAATTCTGGTTCCGTGTTTGGTCCTGGATCTGTCTATGGCTCACATGAAAAATCAACGCCAAGCGTAATCTATTAAATTATCCTAATTTCATCATGCACCAAATCCCTGTAGCCGTTCTGCCATTCGGCCCCTCCATGAAAAACAATAAAAATTTGCATAATATCGGTATAATATTTTAGCATTATGTGCATGACAAAAGTGCAGAAAGTAACGGTATAATGTGCCAGAGAGCCAGACATACGCCAAACTGAAGATATTCGCCAGCTCTTCGTGTCAGTTCAAATTTCGTGGGGTTGATTTGTGAGGGAGGAGAGACTCTTAGACTCATGTGGCCAACATTTGCAAACGCATTTTTTATACAACTTTGCATAGCTTGACTTAAATAACAAAACTATTAATTACACCTTAGAATATAGAATATGCACAGAGCAGACCAAGTAATTTATTTCAAGTTGTTTTGCTTTGTTGTTGGCAAATCTCTCCACTAATTACTTGTCTAATTGCTGGGATTTTAACAGCAAATTAGCTGCAATTTGTTAAAGTCTTAGTCACATTTTAAAGGAAGAACAGAAGAGCATTGAGTAGAGCTTAAGAGGAGCGTAAGAAAAGCTGAAGGAAAGAAAGGAAAAGCAGATAATGCTTTGAAGCAAGTGAGAAATACAGCTGCTAAGTGCGAGAATTGAAAAGAGATTATTGTTTTAAGCCTAAATTGCAATCAGCCGATGCAATTGTATAAGTATGTAGTTAACTTGAAAGCTCTTAAATTTTAAATCTTATCCTCTGAGACAAAGTGGTATAAGAAAAGTTTTCTATTATATTCTGTCAACAATATTAGCAATAATACTTTCTCCTTCAATTTTCTACATACATAAAGTAATGACATTGAACTAAAAAAATATTAAAATATCAGCAATATTTGTAACAAAATGTAAGCTAATACAATATTCTTAAAGACTCTATCGAAATGTATTTTATTGAGCTGCATATTAAAGAAGAGATGAGAATAGCCGCATCTATCAGGATTTGGCGTCAGTTAGTTATGCATTTTAGTTTTGGCTGGCTATAAAAATCAGATGCATAAATCTAAAAGAATATTTATCTCGATGACTTGGCGTTCTCTCAAGAGTCGGCAATAATTTATCATATTTATACGACTAAGTAGCTCCGTGGGCGATTGGTTCATTTGCCAAGCGACGTGCATTGAACTCCCGAAAGTTCTGGCCATAAAACTAAACCAAATAAATTGCAATCTTGCTGCGTACAGTTTTTTTTTGTCATTGTCAGCATACTTATAGGCAAATATTGTCGCTTGAGTTGTCGATGGATTGGCATATGTGAAGCTCTGCGGTTGAGCTTTGATGATTCGATTGGATGACAGGACAAGCCGCGGGACATTGATGCGTAAGAGAGCGTAAAATGAAAGGAAATTGAAATGCGGGCAAATTGAATTGGACAAGGACGAAAACACTTCCCCTTCAGCCCGAAGCTGAATATAATGCTATGCTTCGTTTAACTGAGAGAAACAGAAATGGCATTAGAAGCGAAAACGAGACATAACGCCCGCAAGTATGCAACAACTTTCACTTTGGGGAACTCATTGAGCTCAATCAAATATTCAAAAGCCAGGCGAGTGGAAGTGGAGGGGGAAGATGCCTTTTCGACTTTCCAACTGCGAGTCTTTTGCCAATGCATAATTAAAATCCATTAAGTGTAATTTCCCAACTCTTTCGATTACTTTTCTTATATTTATATACTTACTCCTTGGTCCTTGGACCGAGCAAGCTTTTCTTAATGAATCCAATTGAAAAAAAGAATTGGCAAGTACAGCAAACTCTCGAATGTTCATTTTAGAATACTCTTAACGTAAACAATTCTCAAATAAAGTTTATAGCAATATCTAGCTTTTATTATCTAGAAGTATTTCTTTAAATGACAGCTTTTAAATGTGTTAATTTAAAAATTTATTTTGATTTTTTCATTTCTATTTTTATTTAAAAAATTGTTTAGTCTACATGAAAAAATAAATAAAATTAAATTTTAGTTTTTAAAATTACATTTACATAAATTTACATATGTACAACTCAAATATTGAACAATCCAATCATAACCTAAAAACATACCAAATTTCACATCAGTAACCACTTAAAACCTTAAAACCGAAGGAATTTACTTAAAACCAAGTTAAGAGCGATTAGAAAACCTTGACAAATGTTGACATAAAAGCTCCAATAGTCAAGCAACTCTGTCTACACTATATTGAATGCTAGGTTACTATTTTAAAACCAAAGCATTTCTTATATGCCATTAATTTTGATTGTTTTGTTTGAATCGCATTTTGTAGATTTACTTATAGAGAAATCATTCGATTTCAGAGTTTGGGGGTTGTCATGGATCATAAATTTTACAGCAGGCAAATTTGTTGGCCTCATGAATAGCAAAGTGCAAAATTCAATCAATTTGAGCCATTTACTCGTTCGAGTGCTTGTAACCTGGCCACAATGGTCATTCACTTGATTCGAACATTTACACATGTGTGTGTGTCTGGGAGAGTGTGTGCGGCTTGTGTTTTTGACATACCTACCAGAGGACATTCATTGAAATATTTGAAAAGTTCATCAAATGTAAGAGTTTTCCAATTAATACCCACACACACACAAACAATAAACACACTCCCACATATACATGTCAATTCGCATTTGATTTAATAATGTGTACTCGGAATTTGTATGATTCGAACTTGTTGTAGTTCTTGTTGGCATTTCATGGATTTAAAGGCTTGTTAATATTGTAAGCTCTGCCTCTCTCTCTCTCTCTCTCTCTCTCTCTCTCTCTCTCTCTCTCTTTGCATCTCTCGTTCTCACCCTCTCACTACGATATGCTCAGCTCAAGGCTAGAAATACGCACTTAATTGAATTTTTTGTGGAGCACAAAGTGTTTCGTGCAGGGTATATCAATTTTAGTAGAAGAATTGTAGATAGTGAAACAGTTAAATGTGCAATCTTTGTATAGGAACTTTAACAGTAATCTAACTTCCAATGATACATAATAGCAAGAGTCTGAAGCCAATACAATTCAAGCAACATACTTTACATATACATACATATTTATTCCAAAAAATTATTTCCTTTTATCTAGATTTATTTATCTAGATTAATAAGCACATCAAATAATATTAAAATATAATATACATATATGTTTTTTTAAGGCTTATCCTATTGATTACAAACTTACAGTTTTTATAGAAAAAGGTTGAGCTGGTTTAAGCTGGTGTCACTTAGTTGAATAAACTACTTTTATGTGTAAGTACTAAAAACATAATTAAGATGTCAATTAAAATAGATAAACAACAAGATAAACAAATGTTATTGTAAACACACACAGAGAGCACTTGCAGACTCATAATATTTTCTTTATGTGAGCGGCAAGTTATCTTCTTTTTGTTGGCCCAGTCATGCCGAGTATTGGCCATAAATGGCCATTATTTGCTTATACATATAAACTGGGAATACTGTGGATATTCGTAGTACTAGGACAAAAAGTCAATTTATGCCATAATGAACTGCAAACCGGTAATCTGTCGCCCAATTCGAGTTTATTGCCATTTAAACGCAGTCACCGACAACGACAAAAAAACACACACACACATACACAGCCGAGGGGTAAATGGTAAATGCATTTATTGATTTGATATCTGTGCTGCCTGAGGCCAATTTAATCAGCATTTGTAGAAAATAATTAAAATTTATAATAACAGGAACCGGCTGCTGGACCCACGTCTGAATCTGACTCTGAATCTGACACTGGGCCTCTTTGGCCATGCGATCTCACAGTTTCGTAATATTCATTGAAAATGTTTTAATAACTTGCAACTTGCATGAGGTGCAGTCACAGAGGTTGTTCCAACGAACTGACAAACGGGCAGATAGACCGACATCTCAATGAAACGTTAAGAGGGAAAAACAGCAACTGCAACTGCAACTTGGAGTCTGGCATGTTGTTCCACAAGCAGGGCACAATAAAAACAAAGAGAACTTTGACGTAGAGAGTTGTCAACTAAAAAATATCCTATACAATACTTAAGTACCAGCTGTAGATTTATTAATACGTATAAAATGTAAAAAAAAAAACAAAAAGACCAACTTCTAAAATCAAAAATATTCATCTTAAATATTTTGTTCTTAAAATAAGACCATTTTAAGACCAAATTAATAAAACTAAGAATATTAATCTAAAAATTCGCAGTTCTTAATATAAGAATTAAAAATCTTAAATTGTTAACAAAATATAAATATGTCTTATATAATATGAAGACAATAATTGCACCGTGGAGCTCTGGTTAGAGTCGCCGCTTCAGTTTGGTAACAAGTCGAGGGATCGAAACCCGCTCTAGCCAAGGAAAAAACATATAATCGGAATATTTATAAAAAAAAAGTAAATCAAAAAAAAGTATAAATATCATAAAAAAAAAAAAAGTTTAAAGTTGAAAACGCCTGCCTTATTTTTGGTTTGAGCATTTAAGACTGTTTGGTCTTAAATTAAGAACTTATTCTTATTTGAAATGTTCTTAAAATCAAAATGTGTTTTCTAAATTTAAGAATTTTATGTTCTCGACGCATTTTTTAGACCAAAATTCTTAGTTCTGAGACAAAAATCTTGATTTTAGAACATTTGTTTTTCAGTGTATATATTGAAATAACAGACCATACATATGTATTATAAATAAACATCTCTGATCAAAACATCGCGATGAATACGAGAATTACTCTGAATTTGAAAATTACTAAAAAAATATTTGAAATGGTAACTCTTTTTTTACTTAGAATAAATACAGACAGAGTATTTATTTATTTTTATTTATTTATTCACGACTAAAAGCAGTCGGCAAAAGGAAATATTAAGTGTAAATAAAAATTAAATTAAAAATTAATAATTAAATTAATAATAAATATAAATTAAAAGCTGAAACAAAAAAAATGATTAAGTCTGGGGAATACAAAATTAATAATTGATCCAACATTTGTTGCAAGGAATGGGGAAAACCCAGAAAAACCCAAACAGATCAATATGAAAATAAAAAATAGATCAAAAGCCAAAACAAGGTAGATCTCTGATCTGGAGGGTGAGGTTTTAGCACAGCTAAAGTCCTTATCACAACCCAATGAGCTCAGAGATTTATCTTAGGTAATTAAAAATAGAGGCTTTAATAAGGGGGAGAGAGAGAGAAGTCTACTGGAGTATGGTGGTAAATGGAGATTGGGATTCCAATCTAAGCCCCGAAGTGCAAATAGTAGAAATTGCTTCTGCACAGACTCAATTAGGTTCTGATAAAGTTTGTGTTGGGGATCCCAGACACATGAACAATATTCAAGAATTGGGCGAACCAGGGAAGTGTATAAAAGTTTTGTGACATAAGGATCATTAAATTCTTTAGACCAACGCTTTATAAAAGCAAAAGTGGCCTTAAATTTATTTACTATACTAGAAATATGAAGAGAGAAGCTTAATTTATTATCAAAAAAACGCCAAGGTAATAACCAACTTTAATAACTTGTTTAATTGTAAATTAATTTTATCCATACTTCAATAACATTGTTGCGAAGTGGCGAACTTTTCTTTAAGAATAATTTATTCAAGAATTTATTTTAATATCACAAAATTGGATATCACAAATTTTGGAGCATTGAAAGGCTACCTCGTAAAGACGTTCTTTTTTAGATTTCACCCATACTCCAATAAACACACAGCCAAATGGACATCGCTTGATTGACTTACAGGATATAAATAGAGACAGTTCCCTTGTCATTTTGATATTACTTTAGCACATGGGAAAATTTTAAAATTCCTCGTCCCTTTATTGCGGCCCATAAAATGTGCTAATTTCGTTGACATTGCGCAGACAATTTGAAATCGTGCACAATAATTTTGTTTAATTTCGAAGTGCTTTAATTTTGAATAGCTGACGCCGCCCATAATCCAGCACATAGTTGGACACGGTTTAAGTTTACAGTTGGCATAGCTCATAAATAAGAACCATACAGCAGTACAAGATATATAGATGCTAAGTGCTATTCATGGTACGAGTATTTGGCTATTGGTGCGACGTCTTTTGTTGCCCCTTTAACGATGTCTACATACGAAGTAATACGAATCGTGCGTGATTGTATATTTTGGTCTGTGTGTTCTCATATCCTGTATAAACAAGGGGTAGGGTATTACAGAATCGGGAAATAGATACGGATACCTGCTCTTGTAGTATATCATCGCAATCTGCAAGAACTTTATAATAATTTTTGAGGAAGTTGTGATAAGGTGTGATTGATATTTTTGTAAAATCATAGCATTTTAATAATCCGAAATTTGTTGTTAATATGTATTATTAAAAGCCGAAGTTATTTATGAAAATACTTCCTATATATTTCAGATTATTTGCAATTATTTGTCTATTTTGACTATACTAATGTTACTTTAAATCCCATGGGATACGAAAAGTAGTATACAGCCTACTGTTGGACACCACTGCTTTAAATATACTACAGAGTATCTTATGGTCGATTAATCTCTCTTATATTGTTCTCACTTGTTGTTTTGCTTTTAGTTGGGCTCGTATAAGTGCCATTTCAAGCTCATTAGTGGCCATAATTAGCCAGCTCTGTTTATGGCCCACAGACACCAGAGAATCAGAGACTGCAGTCGCGGAGACAAAGATACAACTTTAGACTATGTTTTTGTACTCCAAAATATTTCATTGGCAACATACGTTTCCTTATGCCCTTTAGAAAGTGCACACAAATATTCCTATTTAAATAACAATCAAATCTAGTGTTAAAGTGAGATCTAAAATATTTAGAGATCGAGAGAATTTGCTTAAAGAAGTTCTATAATTTTATTTAGTGTAATAAAGTTCAACTGTAGAATTTATTTTAATTTAAAATTTATACAGGTTTTTGTTTTTTAAAGAAATTAAAAATTTATTGATGTCCAAATAAACTGATGTATAAGCCATAATCGCAATTAAGCATTGAAAATTTTATCAATCTGTGAAGTTTAGGAGAATTACCAATTTGCAATTGCAAAATGTGGATTTCACGTCAAATTCCTGTGAATTTGAAAAATAACTAAATATC
This sequence comes from Drosophila kuntzei, assembly GCA_035042165.1. Taxonomy (NCBI): domain Eukaryota; kingdom Metazoa; phylum Arthropoda; class Insecta; order Diptera; family Drosophilidae; genus Drosophila; species Drosophila kuntzei. Next base: position 744,137 of record JAWNLU010001549.1, on the reverse strand, counting down.
TCAATAAATGTAGATATTCCATCCATGCATGCCAACACCTCGGTGAGCATATCTATTATGTCTTTGTCAAAAGTAATCCCCCATTCAATAGGCTCAAACACTCGACCGTAAAGGGCATATGTGTTCCCACAGGGAAACAAAAAACAAACAAAGCGCAGATACTTTTCGGCTACCCTCGCATTATATTTTACTTTTCTTTTCATTATTCTTTTTGCACCATTTGAAGATTTTGCCAAGCAGTCTGATGGAGAGGGGAAACAGGGGCGGGGAGAGGTGCTAAAGTTTATGGTTCCGTGCATTACAAACTGAAACATATGTTTATTGTCCGACTCCCTGAACGTCCCCCTCTGTCTGTGATTCTGGTGTCTGGGCAGCAAAAAAATTTTTATTTTTACTGTCAGCGAGGCGACACCAAACGTAGAAGCTGCAACACTTCAAATGACACTGTTCCCCTGCCCCTCATCCACTACTTACCCCCTCCGTGCTGTCAACCTGAAAAGGCAAGTCGCTCATTTGTTTGCATTTACTGCAAGTTATGCGTGTGTGCGAGTGTGTGTGTTATGTGTGGCATGCAGTTGTTGTTGCCAGTTTTAGCCAGGTTGTCATTAACAAATGGCAAATTAAATTACGCTTAAATTCTGACAGCTGCTGCAGTACAACTTCTTCATCTGAATATGGGCACAAATCTTTGAGATGAGTTTATATGGTAAGAATACCCATAAATATAAGAGTTACAGCCAAATATCGAAGGAGAGTGATGTAATATTTTGATATAAATCGTAAAAGTTATAAAATTCAATTTCAGCCCAGTAAGTTAAACTTATGTGTTTATAAAATCAAGCTACATAGTTTTATAATATTTATTTAATTTTCGATTTTAAGTTCATCTATCGTTATTCAATTTCATCTTGTAGGTATTCTATCAATTTCATTAAAAATTGCTTAAAGTATATTATTGAATATTGAACAAGAAGCACATGTTTCTGCATTTTGCTATAAATACATATGTGAAGTCAAACTCACTCGTAAATATTTATTATCTAGATTCAGTATAACATACTTTAAAACTTGGCTTAAAACTTATATATTTGAACATAATTTATATGATAAAACTCAAAAAAAAATATAAAACAAAATTGTATTTATTAATTTAGTAAAATTCAAAAAGTAATTTCTTTAGATAATCTAAATGCATTAAAGTATGCCACAAGCTCTACTTTCAAGAGCTTCGGCTACAATTCATGCGGTTATGCAATCTTTATTTGTAACTTTGACAAAGCACCTGCATTTTGGCTGCCAATTAAGCCACAATGCCACTTAAGAGCCCTATCAGCTCGCCACGCCCATGCAATTCAAGGAAAAAAGGAAACTTTCTTGAATTGAAATTCTCAAGAGTAAAATAACTCAGGATTGAAAACGCCCACAAAATTCGAATGTGCCGCACTTCAATTAAATGCCCCAAAAAATCTCAGAACACATGTTGGGTGGCGCCTGACAAGGAAAGGGGATATGGTCGAGGAGAAAGAGAGAGAGTGAAAGGGGTTGAGTGGTAGAAACTGGAGTGTGTCGAATCTATTAAGGTTTTGACATTAGCATGAAAAACGCATTTTTCTTTTGGCAAACGAAAACCCAAAATGCGAACGGAAACGTTTTAAATAACTTCTGAAGTTTCTTGCGGGAGGAAAACAAGTAGGCAGACATAGGTGACAAAACATTCAACTTCAACAGGAGGGAATGTTGTGGGTGGGTGACATAGCTCTAAGTTTGCATTACTTTCCTTAACTTGTTCTGGTTGCCTTTGTTATGCGGCATTCGAGCCGACACTTTGATTGAATAAAATCGTTAAATTATTTCTTACACATTACCCGATCCAGCTTTGAAATAAAGTGTGTAAATGCTGTTGGTTTTCTTTTCATAGCTTTGCTCAACTTTTCTCAAAAGTTAAGCATATTTATAAAATTGAATTGTTTACATCAAAATAATGCTTTCGAAGGGTTCAACGTTTCTTTTTTTGCCAAGGATAAAGAAAGTTGGTTATGCCCCTGCTAAAGTGTCGTATACTTTATCAATTTTTATGGCACTCACATATGGAAAAATACTTTGATTGATTTTTCTTGAACTTTGAGTTTTTACGAGGTGTAAAGATTAAACAAATTGACAAATTGTTAAGTCAACATTGAATATTATTAATCGTTTCTCAATTTATATAGCTAATTTTATTCAAGCTCTGCAAGTTGAAAGATTTAAACGTTACCTTGTTGAAACTGAGCATAATTTAAAATTAGGTAAAACAATAGTGGTTTTTTTTGCTAGTCATTTATGTAACGCTTGCTCACCAAACTATTGAGCTTTTATAAATTCACACAAAGGCTTTCATTGACTTTTAAAGATGTACTATTTTATTATCAATCAAGCACATCAATTAATTTTTTCAAAAGCTCTAAAAGCCACTTTCTTAAAAGTTTACCATTTGTACTAAATTATATGTTCAATTTCTAACAAATGTACATTGACAATTGTTAAAATAAATTAAATTTGATCTACTTTTGCAGATTAGTATCTATAAGTGTGTGTTTGTTTCATAGAGATAAGCAACAGACTCAAAGTCTCTTTCTAAATGTTCCCAATTTGGCTCAATCTTATCCCAATCTCAAGCCATTTGAGCAATGAGAAAACGTAGTCTGCAAAAACTTGGCAAACGTCTGCGACACAGAAAGTTTTGTGAAAACTCTTGGCCCATTGACAAAAGTTGACATATGCAAAAACACATACAAATTATCAGCACATTTATCTGGGGAAATAATGCACGAATGAAAAGTTTTGATTTATTTTTAAGCAAAAAGTTTTTGCTCTGTCACAATTTTGATGAGGGTCCAAAGACTGACAAACATGCAGACTGAAAAACAAAATGTACAAATCGAAATACAAAATGCAAAATCAAATATGACGGCTCCCCTGAGACAATGGGACCCCCAAACGAAGCCAATAGACAATAGCCTCAACTGCCGGATTAACGTGCTTAAAACGCTTAAATCCTATTAACAATGTCTTCAAGTGCAAAAACTTGCTTTTGCTTTCCTCAGCAATCTTGCAAGACAGCTGCAATGGAGCTGCAAAATAAAGGCAAATAAAGCTTATAGATTAAGAGGATGGGAATATAATTATTATTAAAATATAGAGCAAACTTTTAATCTCTGGAATTTTATATTCAAGTAAAATGCTGAATTATTTTTACAAATATTTATGCGTGTTTGAATTCATACAGTTCGTAATTATTAAACAAGAAGTACTAAGTATTGTACTTTTTAAAGTTTACTGGCTCTATTTATTTATTCGTTATCAATAGATATTTACCATTAATACAAGGTCAGTCATAAGTATTTACACACTACTTAAAGTTAATTTTCTCTTACCCATTAATTACCCATTGAAAATTTTGAATTTTTGCATAAACATTTTTTTTTTTGCCACCGAGGTAAAAAATTCGTTAAAGTATATCTTTACAAAAATGTTAACAAAAGGTAATTTCCTATGAACTTTTTTAAGTTTAAGTTAAATTTTTCCCATTGGCATTCCGGCGTTCTTCAAGATAATTCTATAGTGATTGTCTTATTTCTGTGACCCCCCGCATTAAAATGTCAGTCTTTGTGGAGTCAGTCGAGTCAGAGTGGACTATTACATCGATTTATCAACATGTCAACATATTTAATGAGACGGGGTTAAGGACTTTGGCTGTTATGTGTTCTCCATGTTCCATTCACCATTCTCCATTCTCGGTTCTCAAAGCGTTTCAATGGATTCGATGGCTGCCAACTCAATAATATGCCAGTGCCAATATTGCGTATACGCGCCGTAGACCGGTCATTGTGATAGCTGTTGTTGTTGTTGTTGTTGTTGTTGTTATAGTTGTTGTTCTTGATGTTTTGCTAGCTGGATTTGTTTGCAGTAAGCGGAAATAGTTGTAAAGGGGCATTTCAATGTGTACTCGTATGTTGTTGAAGTTTATATACTGGATAAACTGTTCAGCCAACTGACGTATGCATGTCCTCGACAGAACTACACACACACACTCACACACATACACATTCACATCTGCCATAAAAGCAAATAACTGTCGTATGTGTGTGTCGTATGGGAGTTGGGGGAGCTGACAATTTGAATGGATATCGGTGAACCAAACCGAAATAGTTGTCAGCGTATACAACATGTAACTCGAGTTGGAAGTCCTTGTTTATCCTGTCAATTGTCCTCTGCTGACTGTTCCAAGTCTCGTCAGTGGGCCAACACACACACACACACACACACATACGCAGAAACATAGCCAAAACCTTATCGATGCTTGACTTGTGCCTAAACCAGTTCATAAATATTTTCCACAATTTTCACAATTCACAGAAATAGCTCGAACTATTTCCAATTGAAAATTGTGTTTAACAGTTTTGCATCGCATTCATTGTTTGTTTTCATGTGGTTTGTTCTGTTATTAAGCCAGCAGCTGTTGCATTTCACAAAATTTAATGAACTGTTCACACACACACACAACATACACACATGCAAAAGCACACACACGGGCACAACAAGTGTATTTGGGCCGAAAGTCTTTCAATTTGCCTGCCAAGTTTCTGGTTCTGGTTCTGTTTCTGTTGTTGTTATAGTTGTTGTCGTTATTGTTGTTTTTGTTATAGTTACTGTTGTTGCTGTTGTTGTTGTTGTTCTTGCTGTTGTCCTGAACTATGCGAGAGTAAACAATTTGTGTTTAGGCGTCCTTTCCATAAATACAAATTAATTGGCCTTGGTTATTGTTGGCAGTTATTATTGTTACCACAAACATTTTGGAGTGAGAAAGCGGGAAAAGAGAGTTACAGGGAGAGGGAGAGAGAGATTGCAGGGAATGTGATAAGTTCCATCAGCACTTCGAAAGGATTCCGATGTTATATAAGATGAAGCACATGTTGAACACAACACAACCTCATTGATAATTATCAATTATAATTGAACAATTATCAAAGTCTGCAGTTAATTGTTAATTTTCAAATATATTATCATCATTTGCGATTTCGAAACTCAAATAAATTATGCCATGATTACAAATTTTTCGTTTGTAATCAAATATTGTTCAATAGTTTAATAAATATTTAAAGTGTTAACTGGTTCATTGTTTTACTATTTGATTTTTAATTGTCGTTATTTGTTGCTAAATTTTAATATTTCTTCTCAATCTCCATTTTTTGAATCTCTGCTATTCAAAATCGTTTTGACCCTTGTTCTGCGTATTTATCTTCCACTTTATCTTTGTCATAGCTTTGTCTTTTTTTTATATTGATACTCGTTACTTCTATCGTCTCGCTATTTGCACTCGTTACTTTGTTAAACTCAAACTTTTATGACCTGTAACATATTTACTGACAAATTGAAAATGTGGCACAGGATTTGTATTGCTAAAAAAAACCTTAGATCGAACATACATAAATATTATTCTGTAATAACTGGCAAATATTCTCACGTTTTGGGAGTTTTATGACACAGAGAGAATGCAGAAGTGTAAAGCGTCGAATAAAACTTGAAGGAGGAATGAATGAAAATACAACTGAAAAAGTGTCACCAGCTGCCGTTTTCAATCTTAATATTTGATGTCACACGTCGCAGACTCGCAACAGATGTGACCAGTTTTTGGGTTGACATTTTGCTGAACTTCCAACTTAAATGGGGGCTCATGTTAACGGTTTATTGTTGAGCCTCGTGACCTAATCTGAGAAGAAAATGCTGGAAAGCTGATAACTGATAACAAATGTTCAGCATTAACAAATCTTACGACTTTTATCGCTTTTTTACATTCTTTATTTTTATTTTTCATGTTTTTTTAGCATGTTTTGAAATACAATGCATAAATTGCCTATGCAAGAGTCCAGTTTTCTAATGGTCCTGCATACGAAATGAGCTCGACCAGCGAGTGATATATAATTTTGGTCTGTCTTGGGTTCAGTTGAAATAAATATAATGAATAGAAGATGAGTGGATAGTCTGGTGCGCACGGCTAAACCACAAATGATGTGATTTGTCTATAGACTCAAGATTGAGACATGAACATGAACGAATCTCAGTTCCCATCTCAGTTCTCAGTTCTCAAACTCTAAAATGCCAAAACAATTTAATGCTTCGTTGATAACCGCACATGTCGCTGGCAAATGACAGGCAATTGGCAATTGGGCGATAAGAACAGTTCCTAACTCAACTCAATTCAACTCAACTACCAACTCCTTTTACCGTCTCCTCTCTACTCTCTACTCTCTCATCTCTCGCTCTCAGTCACTTTCGTTTCGCAGACTGTCAGAAAAAGCGGCCCAACAATAACAACAGACAAAGCTAAAGGAAAGTACACACAAATCGATTGGAAAGGGGAGAGTCGGGGGTAGTTGGGGTAATGTATTGAACACTGCGATAAACATATGAAAAATGCACATGCGGCGCGCCAAGTTCAATTCCGGGGGCCAAAAGTTTACGCCACTTAATAGAACTTGACGCAAATTCAATTACAACGCTGGTTACTCCTCCCCACTGCCCCCTCTTACCAAGGCCAAGAAATAAGGCAAGCAAAAACTTACTAAGAAATTTGCGGAAAAACGTTGCCTTTGGCTTTTTCTGTGGAAAACTTTTGCCCATCGGCGGCGGTTTTTTGTGTGATTTCTGTAAATGTTGTCACAGCCCTCAGGGCTGTATCTCTCCTTTACGTTCTCTCCCTCTCTTTCCCCGTCTATATCCATGTCTATGGCATTTGGCCAGCATTGGAACTGCAAGTTTAGTACTTGCGGCTGTTTGCACAGCACCGAGCACCCTGGGGCAAGTTCCTTGCTCCATTTCGTTGCAATTAGCAAATAAAACTTGGCATATTTTAAGCGTCAATGAGGCGGCCGCGGCCGCGGCTTCCATTGGCAAAACTTTTGCAATCACTTTCATTTCGCTTCATATTGGCTATCAAGCTATTGGCCAAATAGCCAAGCCGAGATTCTTCTGTCTTTTAAACTTGAAATTCAAAGGTCTCCTCTTCAGAATGACTCTAATTTTGAGCTTATACTGGATTAAAATAGATCAGACAAAATCACATCATCAGATGCGATATTCAAGATCTGCTACGCATTTCAATTTCGGTAAATTTTCGTTAAAAACTTTCAACTTATTTTATAACGAATAAAAAGCTAGGATTTTGTTTATATTTGTTTTAAGTACTTTTATCTTGGTCTTCCAAAATTTATCCCATTTATTTAATTTTTATTGATATATACATATATTTTTTTAAATATTTTAGAGTAGTATACATTGTTTCAATATATTTTAATTCAATTAATTACTATTAATTATTAAACAATATTTTATTTCAGTTAATAAGACTTTTATCGATATTTAAAAATAGAATACAATTTTCGTATTTATCCATGTTACATTCCAAAAGTGACACAAAAACCGTCACTAAATTGGGTTGCTGTCTTGGCTACATGCCACAAATTTCAGTTGAACAACAAGCCAACAGATGGCGCTTGCAACACAATAAAGGTGCTGTAACTCGCAAAGTTTTTATGGTTGCCAAGTTGGTAATGTCAACTGACGTTAGATGGCGCTTTATTAAACTAAAAACAAAAAGGGAACAATAAAATCCAAAACGATTTTGTATAATAAATACAATTATTTTAAATTCCAAATATTATAGCACAATTAAAAAAATAAAAATTAAGTAAAATTTTTTTGTTATAAATAGTTTATTAACACATACTAAGTAGAAGTGTTAGATAAGTTATAGGTAAAGGGTGTAAGGATTATATATTTAATTTAAAATGTGTAAGTTATCGCTTGAAATTAAAAAAAAGTAAATTTTATTATATATTTTTGTGGCCAAAAATAGAACGAAACAATTTTAATAACGTTCAAAAATTCCCTGAGCAGCACGTTCTTCTAAAAACAGAAGTCGATCCTCTAGAATGTCATAAACTAAACCCGTGAGATAACAGTAAATGTAACTCATTAAAATTGTGGAACTTTTCGGTTATTATTATTATAAATACGTGGGTTTGAGGTGCATTGGGTGCCAGAGAAGAAAGATCATGCAGTGGAATTGGAAGCGAAATTTTTTATTGTTGGTTTCGCTGCTGCTGCTGATGGTGAACGACTCTGTGGAATTGAGGGACAGAAGAAGAAGAAGGGGACACCAAGTGCAACTACATCGTCATGATCATGATCATCACGAGAAATCCCTGAGCAGTCTGCAGTTTGAGATGATGGCCCTCCGAACGAAGCTGAAACTGAAATACTCTTCGGGAATTCAAAGTCAGGGATTCGCCATGGGAGTAAGTACTCCGAGTGTGACTCTTGGCAATGCATATAACACGGAATACTTTGGAACAATACAAATCGGAAGCAAGCAAACATTTAAGATACTCTTCGACACGGCCTCATCCAATCTTTGGATACCTTCGGTCCAATGTCCAGCTGATAATTGCACGAGAATGCAGCGTTATGACTCGAGGCAGTCGAGCAGCTTTGTGGCCAGTGGACGCCCCTTTGAGATTCAGTATGCCACGAGAAACAATCAGCCGACGATTCTGAAGGGATTCCTATCGACGGACACCGTGGAAATAGCTGGACTCAGCATCAAGGGTCAGACATTTGCAGAGATTACTTCATTGCCACCGGGTGTCTTTAACCGCGCCAACTTTGATGGCATCTTTGGACTCGGATTCCAGAATATTGCCATTGGAGATGTGACGCCTCCATTTTACAAGCTCGTCGAACAGGATCTCATCACACAGCCAACTTTCTCTCTTTATATAAATCGCAACAATTCGGGAGTTATCGACTCAAGTGGCGGGAAACTATTGCTGGGACCAAGTGATCCCACTCTCTACAGTGGGTGCCTGACTTATGTGCCACTCTCCAAGGTCGGCTACTGGCAATTTACCACCACGAGCATTGTCCTTGGCAAGGACAACAATTTGTGCACCAACTGTGAGACCATCATCGATGTGGGCACCTCTCTGATTGTGGCACCTCGTGCTGCCCTCATTAAAATCAATTCGCTTCTCGGCATAACCGAGGCGGATAAACGTGATGGCGTCTACACTTTGTCCTGCTCCAGGGTGAAGCGCCTGCCCAACATGACCTTCAACATTGGACGCACTGACTTCGTATTGACCCCCTCGGACTATGTGGTGAAGTTTAAGACAACCTGTGTCTCCGGCTTTACCAGCTTGGACGATGGCAGTTCCGAGATGACCGACGACAGCGGCAACGACTACAGTAATCTCTGGATATTTGGTAACGTATTCATCGGACCCTTCTACATTGAGTTTGATGTGGGCTACAAGCGTGTTGGCATTGCACCCAAAGTATAAACCAATTCAACTGATTAGCCAATTTTATTCACAAGAGTATTCATGTTAGCTAACTACAGTCGAGCTCCGCTGGAATGAACGAAGAGATAAACTCTTCATACTATTCGTTAGCTAATTATAATAAATATTATATTCTCAGCATCGGTCATCGCTATATAAGATTTTACTAGATTCACAACGGGTTGTAAATCGACACTTATTCAAACATTTTGATTTTCCCATATTAACATTTCCAATGTACATATATATTTATGTTTCCTACAATATTATTTGTTAACATTTTCAACAATAAATCTTTATTTACAAATATATATATATATATATTTATAATACAGTATAATCTCGGAATGAAGAACGCCAATAAATTTGGTCAGGATGTATACGACCGAAAACAGAAACCAAAAACAGAAACCTTTTCTATATATATAAAATTCTTTGTCCTGACTGACATATCAACGTTTAGGCCAAGCGGCTAAAGGTAAAGAGCTGAGGTCAAAAGGTCATGGAATTGCTTTGTATGAACAACTTTATTGTTTCTTAAGATATCCAACACAAACTCACAGATTGTGTGTTTGCGACTGTCTCTTACATCCTGACCAAATTTGGTCAAAGTCGGATTACTATATCATATAGCTGCCATAGGAATAATCGGATGAAATTAACCTTTAGTATGGAAAACTTTTTTGTTTCTTAAGATATCTTAACCAAACTTACAGATTATATGTTTGGAACTGTCTGTATCATTCTGACCAAATTTGGTAAAAGTCGGATTACTATATCATATAGCTGCCTAGGAACAATATAATGAAAATTATCGATTAGTATGAAAATTGTTTTTCTTTCTTAAGAAATCTCAACCAAACTCATACTAAAGGTTACTTTAACTAAACTTAATTAACATTATTAATTCATTTTCATTTCCGCGAGCGAAGCGAGCAGGGAGCGGAGCCCACTAGTAACTTATAAATATGAGTAATAATTATACTTTACCTTATTTTAAAATGATGCATCATTAATATCCAAGTGTCAACTTTCCATAGATCTTTTTAGCCAATTATTCAAGTTCATTTGTTTATATCAGCTTCAAAGCTCACTTTCCAATTATTTATTTATTGTGTTGTTTCTTATGAATTTGTAAACAATTTGTTGTTTATTTCTTGCTGTTTATTTCCAAAAGGTTTGAGTATGTTCAGTTAATTACCAGAACTTTAGATTATTTCATTCACAAATACCTCAGCTTAGCACGTGTAATTGCTGTAGACGATATGACATGGTATTAACTGAAAATTGCTTTTTACTGCACAACAGCTGCTCATTGATACACTGAAAATGAAATTTAAGGGGTAATCTTATCATTACTGCCTTAGAATTGAGTAACAAAGTCAGAAACGGATAAAAAGAAATCGATTGCTCTCGAGAAAAGAGACGAATGCATAAACAATTTTATTATTTATTAGCTCGATAAAAGTTAAAAAAAAATAATATAAATTTAAAGTTAATGCCTGGAAAAAAGGATCAAAAAAGGATGTAGGATTTGTATTTTGATATTGTAAATTAAAGTCTTTTAAAAAGTGAAAAATATATTTAGCGTATAGTAATTAAACATTCTTTAAGTTTTCTTTTGCTAAAGGATAATAATTAATAATTAAAATTGAAATGAATGTACATAACAAAAACCCATACTTTTGTAAAATTTCACTTAAAATATTTATTGTTTAAATATATATTTATATAAAATAATAAACTTAATTAATTCTTAAAGGGTTTGTTTATTAATTGTCAAATTAAAATATAATTCATTTCAAATTTCTCTCTGTGTAAATTGAATATAAATCATTCATAAATCTTATCAATTGGAGTGAAATTAACGATAAATTTTAAATTATCGTAGAGTGATCAATCCTGTGGGTGATCAATTAAGGCCTTGGAAATCGAGGCTTATCAGCAAGCGTATAAATATAGCTGACCCATCGCCAATTGGAGCTAGTGTGACCCAGTCAAGGGTAACGAATAGACAACAGTTTAAAATTGATAGTAAAACGTTGCTAGAAAAATGTTGAAGTGGCTCCTACTTGTGGCAGTTGTTGTGGCAGTTGTCAGTGCGGAATTGCATCGCATTCCGATCCAGAAGCATCATCACAAGCGGAATCGTCAGCATGTGAAGGCGGCAACTCGATGGCTGCATAAGAAGTATCATCCACAGAGCGAATTCTACTATGTGCCAGACTATTTAGTACCCGAATATGGATCGAATAGTCAGGAGAGCAGCGACGAATACACATCGGAGGCCCTGATCAATAATCAGAATATGGACTATTATGGCGTGATTGGTATTGGCACTCCACCTCAATACTTCAAAGTGGTGTTCGACACGGGATCGGCGAATCTCTGGGTGCCATCGGTGATGTGTCTGGCCAGCGATGTTGCCTGCCAGAATCACAATCAATACAACTCAAGTGAATCCATCACGTATGTTCCAAATGGCAGCAGCTTCTCCATTCAGTACGGCACGGGCAGTCTATCCGGATTCCTCTCCACCGATACAGTCAACATCAATGGTCTGGCAATCCAGAGTCAAACATTTGGCGAGGCTGTTTCCCAGCCAAATGGCAGCTTCACTGGCGATCCATTCGATGGTATTCTGGGCATGGGATATGCATCCATTGCCGAGGATCAGGTGATTCCACCATTCTACAATCTCTACACGCAAGGCCTGATTGATGAGCCCACCTTTGGGTTTTATCTGGCACGTAATGCCTCCTCCCAGTATGGAGGTCAACTGGTGCTTGGTGGCGTCGATTACGACCTCTTCTCTGGGGAACTTACTTATGTGCCCGTTTCCCAGCAGGGTTACTGGCAATTCAACATGGTCAACGCAGTTATGGGTGAAACTGTTATTTGCTCCAATTGCCAGGCAATTGCTGACACAGGCACCTCCCTTTTGGCCTGTCCCGGCAGCTCTTACACCATTTTGAATGAACTCATTGGAGCTCAGCTTATAGATGGTGATTACTATGTCGACTGCTCCACTGTTGATTCCCTGCCCGTGCTCAGCTTCAACTTAGGCGGCACCATCTTTCAGCTGCCCCCCTCCGCATACATCAGCATTTTCACCGAGGAAGGCTCCACTTACTGCATGTCCAGCTTCACCTACATCAACACCGACTTCTGGATCCTTGGCGATGTCTTCATTGGGCAATTTTACACACAATTCGATTTCGGACAGAATCGTGTCGGATTTGCAACAGCCGTTTATGATCTTCAACCAGGTGCTTGAAATAGATGTCTCATTATTATCAGCACATTACGCAACAAACCTATTAAAATGCGATATAAAATTATAATAAATAAAAATATGTAAATATGCAATTTTAAATGAAATCCTAAAAGTTTATCTATTCTTGAGATGTGTAAAATGTTTTGTAAAACAAGCATGCTAAATTTTAGCAGCTAAAATATTCTTAAATTTTTTCTTTCAATTATTTTCAGGATCTGCAATAATTTTGAAAATGTAAATACATTTAAAGGTTATCTATAAAACAATTGTATTTTCGATAGTTGGTTCCTATTTATGTATATGATTAAGATTACATAAAAACAAGGAGTCTCCGCCCCCTGCTTGCTTCGCTCGCGGTGCTACAGTCGAGCATTCTCGACTGTCGGAGACCCCGTACTTACTATGAAAAAACCAAGACTGCTGAAAATTAAAAAAATTTTTGTTTACTCGACCCAGAACCTAGGCACTTAGATGCTGATCTGCTGTTCGTCGAAGATTTGATGTGCTTGCAGTGCCCTATATTAAATTTTCGACCAATTGTTCCAATGAAGGCTATATGATATAGTTTTCCGATTTGAACCAACTTCGGTCAAGATTTATAAGACTAGCCTTGATGCATATGCTGTCATTTTCGTTAAGATTTTCAAAAAACAAAGTAAATTTTCATACTAAAACTTGATTTTCGGCCGATCTTTCCTATGACAGCTATATGATAAAGTTGACCGATTTGACTCAACTTTGGTCAGTATATACACTGATAAAAAAAAATGTTCTAAAATCAAGATTTTGGTTTCAGAACTAAGAATTTTGGTAAAAAAAAAGGCGTCGAGAACATAAAATTCTTAAATTTAGAAAACACATCTTGATTTTAAGAACATTTCAAATAAGAATAAGTTCTTAATTTAAGACCAAACAGTCTTAAATTCTCAAACCAAAAAAAAAATAAGGCAGGTGTTTTAAATTTTTTTTTATATTTATAATTTTTTTGAATTTTTTTTTTTTATAAATATTCCGATTATATGATTTTTCTTGGCTAGAGCGGGTTTCGATCCCTTGACTTATTACCAAACTAAAGCGGCGACTCTAACCAGAGCGCCACGTTGCCATTATTGTCTTCATATTAAATATGACATATTTATATTTATACCCGTTACTTAAAAAATAAGTAAAAGGGTATATTGTATTCGTGCAAATGTGCGTAACAGGCAGAAGGAAGCGTGGCAGACCCTATAAAGTATATATATTCTTGATCAACATCAACAGCCGAGTCGATATAGCCATGTCCGTCTGTCCGTCCGTCCGTCTGTCCGTCTGTGTGAGCGCCTAGACCTCAAAGACTATAAGGGATAGAGCAACCAAATTTGGTACACAGACTTCTATAAACCGCACGCAGATCAAGTTTGTTTTAAATTTTCGATCGGACCACTATATCATATAGCTGCCATATGAACGATCGGTCGAAAATCAAGTTGTAGTATGAAAAACTTTTTTGTTTTCCGAGATATCTCAACCAAACTGACAGAATATGCATTATAGTTAATTTTATATATCCCGACCGAAATTGGTTCAAATCGGTTCACTTTATCATATAGCTGCCATAGAACCGATTTGTCGAATTTCAAGTTTTAGTATGAAAAACTTTTTTGTTTTCCGAGATATCGCGACCAAACTGACAGAATATGCACTATAGTTCGTCCTATACACCTTAACCAAAATTGCTTTAAATCGGTCCACTATATCATATAGCTACCATACGAACGATCCGTCGATAATCAAGTTTAAGTATGAAAAACTTTTTTGTTTTCTGGGATATCTCAACCAATTTGACAGGATATGTATTAAAGTTGGTTTTATACATCCTGAGCAAAATTGATTCAAATCGGTCCACTATATCATATAGCTGCAATAGAACCGATTTGTCGAATATCAAGTTTTAGTACAACTTTTTTGTTTATTACGATATCTTAACCGATTTTACAGAATATGCATATAAGTTGGTTTTTACATCCTGACCAAAATTGGTCCATTACAATAAATGTATCGTGCAAAAAGTTTGATACCTGATACTGATTGTTTTGTGCGAACCCTGAAAAGTGAATTTTTACAATCATTATAAAAATTTAGTAGGCTGAATTAATAACTAGTCAGAAAGGCTACAGTCGAGCTCCCGACTGTAGGATACCCGTTACTTCTTTGAATATATATAAAGTATTTTCCGAATTTTAGATTCTAAAGATATAAAAACTCTAAGTTTATAATGATAACTGAAAACAAAGTTAACCCCATAAAAGTACTTTAATGTAATAACTACCCGAAAAAATATTCGACAAAACATTTATTTTATATTGAATATTCCTAAAATATAGAAAAGGGCATCCGCCCTGATTGTTACAATGACCACTATATGATATAGTGAACCTATTAAGACCAAATTCATTCAGGACGTATAAGACAAAATAAAATTCATAATCAGCGAGTGATTGACAGAAACTGCAGAAACTCCAGAAACTCTCCAGATTGACAAATCTCCAGAAAATCCAATAATTTTCACCCTAATCCTTAATTATCGACCAATTCTTTCTATGGCAGATATATGATATAGTAAACCGATCTTAGCCAATTTTGGTCAGGATGTATAAAACCAACTTATATGCATATTCTGTAAAATCGGTTAAGATATCGTAATAAACAAAAAAGTTGTACTAAAACTTGATATTCGACAAATCGGTTCTATTGCAGCTATATGATATAGTGGACCGATTTGAATCAATTTTGCTCAGGATGTATAAAACCAACTTTAATACATATCCTATCAAATTGGTTGAGATATCCCAGAAAACAAAAAAGTTTTTCATACTTAAACTTGATTATCGACGGATCGTTCGTATGGTAGCTATATGATATAGTGGACCGATTTAAAGCAATTTTGGTTTGGTGTGTAGGACGAACTATAGTGCATATTCTGTCAGTTTGGTCGCGATATCTCGGAAAACAAAAAAGTTTTTCATACTAAAACTTGAAATTCGACAAATCGGTTCTATGGCAGCTATATGATAAAGTGAACCGATTTGAACCAATTTCGGTCGGGATATATAAAATTAACTATAATGCATATTCTGTCAGTTTGGTTGAGATATCTCGGAAAACAAAAATGTTTTTCATACTACAACTTGATTTTCGACCGATCGTTCATATGGCAGCTATATGATATAGTGGTCCGATCGAAAATTTAAAACAAACTTGATCTGCGTGGGGTTTATAGAAGTCTGTGTACCAAATTTGGTTGCTCTATCCCTTATAGTCTTTGAGATCTAGGCGCTCACACAGACGGACAGACGGACGGACAGACAGACGGACAGACGGACATGGCTATATCGACTCGGCTGTTGATGCTGATCAAGAATATATATACTTTATAGGGTCTGCCACGCTTCCTTCTGCCTGTTACGCACATTTGCACGAATACAATATACCCTTTTACTTAATTTTTAAGTAACGGGTATAATTAATATTAAATATAAATTATAAGCAATGTACTGTAAAGAAAAATTAAAATTAGAATTATATCTGGGGTAAGCAAAAATTAATAATTTAAAATGATCCAACATTTGTTGCAAGGATTGGGGAAAACCCAGAAAAACCCAATCAGATCAATAAATATTAGTGTTGTTGTTAGTGATTGATTGGTTTCAAAAATAATATAACATGTTATTAGTATTAGTAAGGTTAGGAATTTAACGATTTAAAATATTGGAAAAGTGCGGATTTTAGGGAAGGGATAGGGAGAGAGAGTTCTGAGTAGAAAACGTGAAAGAGGCTATTATAATTAGAGCATAAAACCCGGAACGAACCGTGTGAAGCGTAATCAGTTGTGCATGTAGGTAAAAATAAAGGCCTGTAATTCCTAGTAGACCTGCGGGGGACCGAAAATCTGAGGCGGCCTAAAAGGGGACTAGAATCAATGTCGCCATTAATTAATTTGTGAAGAAAAACCACATTAAGAGTTTTCCTACGATTAATTAAAGACGGAAGGTCAATAAGACGAAGCCTATGGGAGTACGGTGGTAAACGCCGGTTGGGATCCCAGTTAAAACCACGTAAGGCGAAAAGCAAGAATTGCTTTTGAACAGATTCAATTCGATTCTGATTTATTTGATACTGCGGGCACCAAATGCACGAACAGTATTCAAGGATGGGACGGACTAAAGAGACGTAAAGGAGTTTAGTGGTGAAAGGATCATTGAATTCTTTCGACCAACGTTTAATGAAACCAAGTACTCCTTTGGCATCGTTAACTATAGTGGAGATGTGCAAATTGAAGCATAGTTTGCAGTCAAATAAAACTCCAAGATCCTTTACAGTTTTTATACGTTGCAAAGGGATATTGTCAATCGTATAAGAACCTAAGTAGGGCCTAGAACGACTAAATGTCATAAACATACACTTCGAACAATTGAGATGCAACTTATTGGCCGAGCACCATAGTTGCATAGTGTTCAAATCGTCTTGCAGACGATTGTGAAACAGGGGATCAGTGTATGAAAAAATAAGCTTAACATCATCTGCATACATTAAAATATGAGAATGGGACAGAATAGTGGGTAGATCGTTAATGAACAGTGTAAAAAATAAAGGTCCTAAGTGACTACCTTGAGGTACACCAGAAGTTACACGAACCGAACTCGAAATGGTTGACCTAAGAAGCACTTTTTGGGTTCTACCTTTTAAATAAGTGGAAACCCAACGTATAAAGGCGGGAGGGAAACCTATGCAGTTAAGTTTGTAAAGTAAGAGGTCATGGTTCACAGAGTCAAAGGCTTTACTGAAGTCAGTGTAAATGACATCAGTTTGCTTTTTCTCTGAAAATGCATCATTTACCAGGGAGGTAAATTCAAGCAAGTTGGTCGTAGTAGACCGACCCTTAATAAAGCCGTGTTGTGCAGGGGAAATTATCGATTTACAGAGATGCTGCGAAGAAGAAACAAGGATTTTTTCAAATAATTTAGGAATGGCTGATAGCTTTGCAATGCCTCTGTAATTAGAAATATCAGACTTACCGCCTTTTTTGTGGAGGGGAATGATATAAGATTCTTTCCAAAGATATGGAAAGATTGAAGTTTCAAGGGATAGATTAAAAAGCTTATGCAACGGAGCAGCTAAAGAAGAACAGCATTCCTTAAGTAGACAACTAGGAATGTTGTCTGGCCCAGGAACGAAAGAAGATTTTAAAGAGCTAATAGAAGAGATTACATTGTTATAGGAAATAGAGGGAGCAAACATAGTGTTAGATTGAAAAATAGAATAAGGATAAGATGAGTTGGAAGTGGAGATTGGAGAGTAGGTGGATTGAAAAAAGTTAGCAAATAGTTCAGCGGCTGCAGAGTCGTTGCCAGCAATATCTGTCCCAAGAAAAAAAGAGGAAGGTAAACTGGAGGATTTACGCTTCAAGTTAACAAATTTATAAAATTGTTTAGGGTCACGGGAAAACTGTCTTTTGCAACGAGTTAGATAGTTCTCGTAGCATATCGAGTTTAAATTGGCAAAGTCCGACTTGGCCACTGTATACTTAGACCAGTCGAGACTTGAACCTGACTTCTTATATTTTTTAAAATATTTAGATTTAATATTCTTTAAATAAGAAAGTCTAGGTGTAAACCAAGGAGGCTTTATAGAACCAGACGATGGAATATAATTTGGAATGCACACATCTAAGAGTGCATTTAGGGTCTCATAGAAAGAACTAAGAGCAATATCGATGTCAGTCGCTTTTTCTAAAAAGCACCAGTCGGTAGCAAGGATAAGTTCATTAAGCAATGAATAATTTCCCTTGCGAAAACAACGACGAGGTGATTGCTGACATAATAAAGGTTGACTAAAAGGTTTAGAGATTGAGATAGAAATTTCTATAGTAGGATGATGTAAGTCTTCAGGGATACTTAATGGGGATGACCTAGAGACGGCAGTATTTGCGAAGTCATTAATAAAAACTAGATCGAGAATTCGATCATTATGATTTCTTATTGAGTTCATTTGAAACAACGAGAGATCAAGCATGTTATCTAAGAAAATATCTTGATTTAAGGGAATAAGGTAATTAGTGCTACTAAAAAGTGACCAAGAAATTTTAGGCAAATTAAAATCACCTAGCACAATAAATAAGTCGTTATCTTTAACTTTATGGTTAATTTCTTCAATACAGGCAAAATGTTGCAAGTAAACTGAAGGAGTAGCTCTTGGAGGGATATAAGAGCAGGTGATAAAAATTGATCGAGTTGAAAAAGTTACTTTGACAGCAACAATTTCAATATCAGTAGTCACATTAAAAGAAATGCGTTCTGACTGAAGAGCCGAATTAGTAGCAATAAGAACGCCACCACTTCGAGTCGGTCGATCATATCTATATAAAAGGTAGTTACTTGACATAACTTCAGAATCAGACACTGTAGGAGTTAACCAAGTTTCTGACAATGCAATTATATCAGAATCAAAGGACATACTACTCAAATATAGATTTTTGAGCTTAGTAAGGAGGCCTCTAACATTTTGGTAATGAATACAGGCGAAATCGGGCCGCAGGTCTAGTTTTTTGAAGCCGTACTGGCGGGGTCCTGTACGTTGGAGCTGCCGGCAGTAAGAGAAACAGGCAAGGGTTCACTACGCCTTTTGGGCTTAAACTCATGAACAATCATATGTTGTGGCCAAAATTTTGGATCACAAATGACAGAAAATGAGTCATGAGGGACACTTATTTTAAAAGATGCTATTTCGCGAGCAGTGGCAAAATTAAATTTAGTGATTGAGACACTAGCAGAAATTTTGCTTGAAATGTATGCCGCTAAAGATTCACAAGTAGTGTCCGAGGATAACCTGGACACAAATACTTGCTTACGAGGAGCAACAACATTTAATATAGGGACCTCAGATGTAGGGGCAGCTACGTTATCAGTAGTATTGTTAGGCGTTGCATTGCGAGGAGGTCTACCCTTTCGACCCGAACCAGTCCGCACCGAAGACGCGATGACTTGGGCTGGTTCAAATGTCTGTGTGATAGAATCACCTGCAGAAGGTGTAGGAGAATTGAATAGGTTAACAATACTCGGACTGGCCGATACTGACAACGTTGGGGAGACATCTTGATAGTGACGAGATGCCAATGGAGTCACGGGAGGCTGATTAACTGGTATATTAGGGGGAACTGCTAAAAATTGAGAATCAGGTGGTGAGTTAAATTTATATTGGCTAAGCAGATCGAGACTAGAGTCAAAATCACTCGAAAGAAGCTTAGCCATTTTGTTAAGTTTTAAGAATTGATTTCTCACAGAAGTATACATTCTTGAGAAATCAATTTGCAACTCGATACATATTGGACAAGACCATTTCACTGCACCACATTCCTTTTTAGAAACGGCAATGATCTTATCACATTGTGGACCTGAAAGTCCAGCACACTTGGCATGCATTAGATTATCACACAACCAACAATTAATAAATCTCGGTTGATCAAGACCATCAGCACACTTAATAGTGCAGTTTTTCTTACAGCACGACATATTTCCAACAGGGGTTAAAGATAAACAATTAGGTCGAATAGGCAGAATTGCGCACGTAAATAGAGCGGGAGGCACTCAAATGAAGCTCTAAGCAAGAGAGCAAAATACAAAAACAATTTGCTGTGAGAGCGCGCTGCTAAACAAAACGAAATGCAGCAGCGAACACACACACAAACAAATGTATTAAGATGTGCGAAGCGCCAAAACTGAGATAAGGAGATGTAAACACAAACAAAAACAATCGGTGTGCTTACAATAACAACAAACTTGTGTGAGCGAGGTGTAAAGCAAAAGCCGAAATACACAAACAAACGCACGCACAAGAATGTAAAAGATTTAAGGGAAAATGCAAAACTAAGTTTAGCAAAAATAAAATGCTATTTATTTTTACCACAATGCACAAATGATTCAACTTACACAGCAAGTCGATAGCTAGTTCACTTTTGCAGAATTTTAGATGAAAATATATTAAAGCGGTGCGTTATTATTCACAAAAAATGATGAACGTTTACGAGCCAAATTAAAACACGTCTGTTTCGCTTAAGCACTCTCTCTCATCTCTCTCTCATAATCTCGGAATGACGAACATCGCCATGGGCATTAAATTGATGGATTAATATTTTTATTTACTGTTTTTGTTTAATGCTGCCTCCAGTAGACATTTTTCTACTCAAAGAAATAAGCCGGATAAATTATAAATATGAGTAATAATTATAATTTACCTTATTTTCAAATGAAACGGTTATCAAGTTTATTTTAACTATATTTACCAAAATGATGCATCATTAATATCCAAGTGTCAACTTTCCATAGATCTTTTTACCCAATTATTGAAGTTCATTTGTTTATATCAGCTTCAGAGCTCACTTTCCAATTATATATTTATCTTGTTCTTTCTTATGCTTTTGTAAGCAATTTGTTTGTTTATTTCTTGTATTTCCAAAAGGTTTAAGTATGTTCAGTTAATTACCAGAACTTTAGATTATTTCATTCACAAATACCTCAGCTTAGCACGTGTAATTGCTGTAGACGATATGACATGGCATTAACTGAAAATTGCTTTTACTGCACAACAGCTGCTCATGGCAACACTGAAAAAACTTGAAACAAAATGAAATTTAAAGGGTAATCTTATTATTACTGCGTTACAAATTATTAACAAAGTCAGAAACGGATAAAAAGAAATTGGTTGCTCTCGAATGCATAAACAATTTTATTATTTATTAGCACGATAAAAGTTAAATAAAAACAAACTTAACAGACCCGTATTTTTTTTAAGTACGGAGTGTAATAGTATAAATAAATAGAAAACTAGTCAGAAAGGCTACAGTCGAGCTCCCGACTGTAGGATACCCATTACTTCTTTGAATATATATAAAGTATTTTCCGAATTTTAGATTCTAAAGATATAAAAACTCTAAGTTTATAATGATAACTGAAAACAAAGTTAACCCCATAAAAGTACTTTAATGTAATAACTACCCGAAAAAATATTCGACAAAACATTTATTTTATATTGAATATTCCTAAAATATAGAAAAGGGCATCCGCCCTGATTGTTACAATGACCACTATATGATATAGTGAACCTATTAAGACCAAATTCATTCAGGACGTATAAGACAAAATAAAATTCATAATCAGCGAGTGATTGACAGAAACTGCAGAAACTCCAGAAACTCTCCAGATTGACAAATCTCCAGAAAATCCAATAATTTTCACCCTAATCCTTAATTATCGACCAATTCTTTCTATGGCAGATATATGGTATAGTAAACCGATCTTAGCCAATTTTGGTCAGGATGTATAAAACCAACTTATATGCATATTCTGTAAAATCGGTTAAGATATCGTAATAAACAAAAAAGTTGTACTAAAACTTGATATTCGACAAATCGGTTCTATTGCAGCTATATGATAAAGTGGACCGATTTGAACCAATTTCGGTCGGGATATATAAAATTAACTATAATGCATATTCTATCAGTTTGCTTGAGATATCTCGGATAACAAAAAAGTTTTTCATACTACAACTTGATTTTCGACCGATCGTTCATATGGCAGCTATATGATATAGTGGTCCGATCGAAAATTTAAAACAAACTTGATCTGCGTGGGGTTTATAGAAGTCTGTGTACCAAATTTGGTTGCTCTCTCCCTTATAGTCTCTGAGATCTAGGCGCTCACACGGACGGACAGACGGACAGACGGACGGACGGACGGACGGACAGACGGACATGGCTATATCGACTCGGCTGTTGATGCTGATCAAGAATATATATAATTTATAGGGTCTGCCACGCCTCCTTCTGCCTGTTACGCACATTTGCCCGAATACAATATACCCTTTTACTTAATTTTTAAGTAACTGGTATAATGACTGGAAAAAAGAAGCAAAAAAGGTTGTAGTATTTGTATTTTGTTATAAATTAAAAGCCTTTTAAAAAGTGGAAAATATATTAAGCGTATAGAAATTAAATATTTTCTAAGTTTTTTTTGTTAGAGAATAATAATTAATAATTAATTAATTAATAATTAATAATTAATAATTAATAATAATTAATAATTAATAATTAATAATTAATAATTAATAATTAATAATTAATAATTAATAATTAATAATTAATAATTAATAATTAATAATTAATAATTAATAATTAATAATTAATAATTAATAATTAATAATTAATAATTAATAATTAATAATTAATAATTAATAATTAATAATTAATAATTAATAATTAATAATTAATAATTAATAATTAATAATTAATAATTAATAATTAATAATTAATAATTAATAATTAATAATTAATAATTAATAATTAATAATTAATAATTAATAATTAATAATTAATAATTAATAATTAATAATTAATAATAATTAATAATTAATAATTAATAATTAATAATTAATAATTAATAATTAATAATTAATAATTAATAATTAATAATTAATAATTAATAATTAATAATTAATAATTAATAATTAATAATTAATTAATTAACTTGATTTTTTGTTAAAGAATTTATTTACTTAAAGTCAAATATAATTAAAATGTATTTCTGATTTCTCCCTGTGTAAAATGAATATAAATCTGTCATTGTGCTTATCAATAAGAGTGAGAACAAGCAGGAAAGGCTGTATTCGAGCTCCCGATTATATGATACCCGTTACTTGTTTAAATATATATAAAGTATTTTGTGAATTTTAATCTCTAAAGATATTGAACTTGTAAAAACCCATAAAAGTACTTTAAAGTAATAACTATCTAATAAAAAATTCGACAAAACATTTACTTTATATTAAATATTCCCAAACAATATAACAATGGGGCTTCGCCCGGTGCCCAGGCTCTTGGGTGCCCTTCGGCACGTCAAAGATTTAATGCCCTTGCAGAGCCCAGTATTAAATTTTCGACTGATTGTTCCAATGACAGTTATATGATATAGCGAACCGATTAAAACAAAATTCGGTCATAAGTCGAAAGAATATTTATAATCAGCGAGTGATAGGGATAAATCCAAAAACAACCACAATTTTCACCCTAATCCTTAATTATACTGTGATACTTTTTTTCAAAAAATAAAAATGACATGACCAAATTCAATGGTTTCCCCCTATTTCGGGTCCTAGGAATCGAACTGCATCTATACTTTTTTGAGTTACAACGATGGTTTCATACAAAATGTTTTTTTTAAGTTTAAGGAAATTGTTTGGTCTCTAACTTCCACGGTATGTTTTTTTTTTTGGTAAACTTGCTTCAGCAAAGTTACTTTGAATCTTTGAAGCTACAAGTTATATGAACAAGACAAGCTTCTAAAATAGGGTTTTTGAGGCTCTTTGGGGGAAACCGTTTGGGGGAAACTGACTTGCACAGTGTTATCGACCAATCCATTCTATGGCAAATATATATGGTGTTGTAGAACGATCTTAACCAAATTTAAA
This sequence comes from Drosophila kuntzei, assembly GCA_035042165.1. Taxonomy (NCBI): domain Eukaryota; kingdom Metazoa; phylum Arthropoda; class Insecta; order Diptera; family Drosophilidae; genus Drosophila; species Drosophila kuntzei. The sequence continues at coordinate 719,981 of JAWNLU010001549.1, read as the reverse complement.
ACCAATTTAAATGCATATTCTATCTCAAGAAACAGAAATGTTTTTCGTACTAAATCTTGAAATTCGATAAATCCGTCCTATAGCCGCTATATGATATAGTTTACCGATTTAAACTAATTTTGGATGTATAGGACCAACTTGAATGCATATTCTGTCAAATTGGTTGAGATATCTCGGAAAACAAAAAAGCTTTTCATACTAAAACTTGATTTTTGATCGATCGTTCCTATGGCAGCTATATGATATAGTGATCCGATCGAAAATTTAAAACACACTTCATCTCCGTGGGGCTGTGTGTGCCAGTCTGTGTGCCAAATTTGGTTTCTCTATATCATATAGTCTCTGAGATCTAAGCGCTACACGGACGGAAAGACGGACATGGCTATATCGACTCGGCTGTTGATGCCGATCAAGAATATATATACCTTATAGGGTCTGCCACGCCCCATTTTGCCTGTTGCGCACATTTGCACGAAATAATATACCCGTTTACTAAATTTTTAAGTAACGGGTATAAAAACGATAAATTTAAAATTATCGTAGAGTGATCAATCCTGTGGATGATCAATTAAGGCCTTGGAAATCGAGGCTTATCAGGAAGCGTATAAATATAGCTAACCCATCGCCAATTGGAGCTAGTGTGACCCAGTCAAGGGTAACGAATAGACAACAGTTTAAAATTGATAGAAAAACGTTGCTAGAAAAATGTTGAAGTGGCTCCTACTTGTGGCAGTTGTTGTGGCAGTTGTCAGTGCGGAATTGCATCGCATCCCGATCCAGAAGCATCATCAAAAGCGGAATCGTCAGCATGTGAAGGCGGCAATTCGATGCTTGCATAAGAAGTATCATCCACATAGCCAGGAGAGCAGCGACGAATACACATCGGAGGCCCTGATCAATAATCAGAATATGGACTATTATGGCGTGATTGGTATTGGCACTCCACCTCAATACTTCAAAGTGGTGTTCGACACGGGATCGGCGAATCTCTGGGTGCCATCGGTGATGTGTCTGGCCAGCGATGTTGCCTGCCAGAATCACAATCAATACAACTCAAGTGAATCCACCACGTATGTTCCAAATGGCAGCAGCTTCTCCATTCAGTACGGCACGGGCAGTCTATCCGGATTCCTCTCCACCGATACAGTCAACATCAGTGGTCTGGCAATCCAGAATCAAACATTTGGCGAGGCTGTTTCCGAGTCAAAGAGCACCTTCACTAGCCTTCCATTCGACGGTATTCTGGGCATGGCATATGCATCCATTGCCGAGGATCAGGTTATTCCACCATTCTACAATCTCTACACCCAAGGCCTGATTGCTGAGCCCACCTTTGGGTTTTATCTGGCACGTAATGCCTCCTCCCAGTATGGAGGTCAACTGGTGCTTGGTGGCGTCGATTACGACCTCTTCTCTGGGGAACTTACTTATGTGCCCGTTTCCCAGCAGGGTTACTGGCAATTCAACATGGTCAACGCAGTTATGGGTGAAACTGTTATTTGCTCCAATTGCCAGGCAATTGCTGACACAGGCACCTCCCTTTTGGCCTGTCCCGGCAGCTCTTACACCATTTTGAATGAACTCATTGGAGCTCAGCTCATGGATGGCAGTTACTATGTCGAGTGCTCCACTGTTGATTCCCTGCCCGTGCTCAGCTTCAACATAGGCGGCACCATCTTTCAGCTGCCCGCCTCAGCCTACATCATCCTCGAGGAAGGCTCCACTTACTGCATGCCCAGCTTCACCTACATCGACAAAACCCATTGGATACTTGGCGATGTCTTCATTGGGCAATTTTACACACAATTCGATTTCGGACAGAATCGTGTCGGATTTGCAACAGCCGTTTAAGGAAACCCCAAAGATCTTCAACCACGTGCTTAGTCTTGGAATAGATTTTTCATAATTATCAGCACTTTACGGAAGGAACAAACCTATTAAAATATGATAAAAAAAATTTTTTTTAAAAAATAAATAAATATGCAATTTGAAATTAAATCGATCTGCAATAATTTTTAAAATGTAAATAAATTGAATAAAAAAACAATTGTATTTACGATAATTCATTCCTTTTTTTATGATTGAGAAATTATAAAAATTAATTAATTATCGACTCATAGATTTTAGTAACAATAAAACTTCTTTACACAAGCGGGATGTAAAAAACAAGTGATTGATTAGAATTAGATAACGATGAAGGTAAACTTGAACTTTTTTTGTTTTGTCCACAGAAACACAAAAATTACTATATAAGTAATATTAAATATTGTATATCAAGTGAAAAAATTATTACAAAAAAAACTAGTATTTATATTTTGAATTTGCAGATACAAAATTCAGTTGAAATGTTCAAATAAAATTCTCTAAGTTCACAAGTTTTCATGGTAACAAATCACTGCGGACGGCAGTCCGCGCTAGTGACGAAAGCAACACTTAGTGTGCAAAAGGCGACTAGCAATATATACACGCAGAATGGAAAATTTGCTACGACTGTCCGATCAGATATATACCGAGTTATATACCGATCGAAAGGTATGACGGTCAATAACAAAAGTGATTACTAAGACTTTTGGTAACTCACCTGGTTCATAAGATATGGGGGTGTAAGTGGGAGGGGCAACATTTTTATGATTGCAGCTAGTGGGGCCGTTGGAGCCTTTGGGTTAAATTTTATATTTTTTAAAAATTCTTATTAAAAATACGCGTCGAATGATACCTCGATCATTCCAATCCGACATTTGGTTCAAAAGATATATTAATTTGAAATTTTTAAGGGCCTTCTCAAAATGAGATGAAAAATGAGTTTGTCTGTTTGTCTGTTTGTTTGGATCAAAGCGCTGAAAAAGCTTAAATTTTTGATGAGGAATTGTTTCTTATCAAAAATCTAGAAACTTTTGTTCTACGACTTTAGCGGGAAATAGCTAGTTTAGAAAGGTATATTAGAGGGCTTTTAGACGTGCCTTGATTATTTTTTTGCAAAGTACTCAGGTGAAATGCTACAGGTGAAAAAAGGTTTTTTGGCTTACTTTTTGGCGATTTTCTCGAAAACGGCTCTAACGATTTTCAATATGTTGTAATACGTAAAATTTTGCAACTTTTGATATATGACACATGTCTCTCAGCCACAAGGTTTGGAAGATATTACCGGTTAACTGAACATATACATTTTACTATTTACTATATGGTACTAATTAGAAAATCAATTGTGGTACGAAAAACTTTTTTGTTTTTCAAGGTTTCTCAACCAATTTGACAGAGTATGCATTTAAGTTAGTCTTATACATTATGTCCAAATTTAGTTCAAATCGGTCCACTATATCAGATAGCTGTCATAGGAACGATCGGTTAAAAATCAAGTTTTAGTATGAAAAACTTTTTTGTTTATTAAAATTTCCCAACCAATTTGACAGAATATGCATTATAGTTGGTCCTATACATGCAGACCAAATTAAGTTCAAATCGGTCCACTATATGATATAGCTGTCATATGAACGATCGGTCAAAAATCAGGTTTTAGTATGAAAAACTTTTTTGTTTATTAAGATTTCTCAACCAATTTGACAGAATATGCATTATAGTTGGTCCTATACATCCAGACACATTGCGCAAAAAAAGTTCACGATTCTTTATACCTAAAAATTACTTTAATGCGCAGTGCCGAATGCCAAACAATTTTTTTTAATATTAGAATAATTCATTTATTAAATGTAATAAATTTCGTCACAAAATTGGATATCAGAAATTTTGGGGCTAGAATAAGCTTTCGTCACTAGACTTTTACCTCGTGTAGAGGTTTTTTTATGTGATATTTGGGACAATAAGTAAGCTGTTCTTTACAGCAAAACTAAAATGGGTAAAATTTTATTTTATAGCATTTATTATAAGAAAAAGAATAAATTTGTATAATTAAGGATCAGAGAGTCACAAAAAATAATCTTGCCAAGTTTAATTGCGAGTTTTTGATGGTGATTAATTAATAAACAGCTGTCATTAAATGACAGCAATTGTTGAATAATTAATAATTGAATAATTGTTACATTATTTGTTGTCCGGCGATGGAGGCTTGTTGGTAGCACCAGCGCAATAATTGCCGCCGTAGATGCCACGCGGAGTACGAGGCAGTTGTTGTTGCTGTTGTTGTGCCTGTTGCTGCTGCTGTTGTTGTTGTTGCAACTGTGTTTGTTGTTGCTGTAACTGTTGCAAGAAGCGTTGTTGCAGCATCGCTTCATAGAGTATAGCAGCAGCAGCAGCATTGGTCGATTGTTGTTGCTGCTGTTGTTGTTGCTGCTGTTGCTGCTGCTGTTGCAGCTGCTGATGTTGATGATGCTGTGTGGCATTCTGACGCAAATTGGCCGCAAGGAGCTGAGCATAGACCTGGCTAATATCATTGGCATTGCCGCTAGCCATGCCATAAATGGGCATGGACATGTTGTTGGAGCCACCAGCAACCAGATGCTGTTGTTGCTGTGCCTGCTGCTGTGGCAGTTGGTGATGCAACAGCTGCAAATACATGTGCGACAGTTCGTTAATGGATGCGGCGCTTGCGACAGGAGCACGTCCTGCCAGGCTAGGATCTCCTCCACTTGCAGTCTGGCATTGCTGTTGTGGCTGACTGGGATGGTAAGCTGAGGACTGAGAAAGGGTTTTCAATATTGGAAGACTCACTTGGAATGATCTCTACACTTACGCTGCCATGACGTGTGGCATGTGCTGTGGCAGCTGCCTGTTTGCGATCGTACAACGCCTTGGCGCCACGCTCGAATCCCGGCGGCGGTTGCGACTTATGTTGACTTGTTGTTGCCACTTGACTCTTGGTCGACGGTTTCGGATACGACTGCAAGTCATCGCCGGAAAGTGCGTAGTGCTCGGCTGCCTTGTGGTAACTGAAGCTGCCATGCTCCGGATGACCCGTCGTGTCGCCATAAAGTGCGCTCAGCACTTCGGTCAAAAATATTGTTGTTGCCGCCGCCGTTGGCTTCATTGTGCCCCCCTCCGAGTCGGGGAGTGGCGGAGGGGGCGGCGGTGTCGGCATCGCCTCCATACGCACGGATGTGCCTTGTGTGCCATCCATTATATTGGGACGCCAAATCTTCTTGGCCAGCTGTTCATAAATGTTGGCTTAAGCAATAGAAAATCATTTGAATAAGAAGGAGATATCCATTTGAATAAATTTATCTTACGCTCAGCTGATCTCTTGGCGGCGTGAGAATCCATGAGGAGATCTCTGTTTATATCAAAGACTCTTCGAGAGCTCTGCTGTTTATGCGAATTGCAATTTGTTTACGTTATCGAGTCTATCTTATTTTTTAATTATTTATTTAATTGTTTATTAGGCTTTTCCTCACACTTTTTATTTATTTTCTGGTTAATATTTCGCAACAAAAACACAGTGACATCTCCGTCAAGCAGACAGAAGAAAAAGTTGCCGCATTTCAATCGAAGAGAGATGGGCAGCACTGGCAGCATACAACTTAATGACCATTTTTATAGTGGAATGACACTTGAATTCTTAGATCAATTGAAATTTATTTCCGAGCGAAAGTGAACTTATTGTTTTTGCAAAATAAATACTACTATTAACTTATATTATTTTTCTGCCTTGTCCTTTTCTACTATTTCTTTGCGGTTAAAATATACCTAGTTCACTTTTATGGTGGAATGACACTTATCTGAATTCATGTAGATACATGAGCTGCTGAATCATTAATAGAAAAGAATAATCATATCTTTCAACTTTTCTCTTTGGTCAGTACCGACAAATCTGAAGAATGATGACAATAATTTAAATAGTTACTCTTATTGTTGCTGTTGAGCTACATTGAATTTTTTATTTTATATCTTTAATAGTTTACTGGCTATCCGATTTTAAAGTAGTACGGTGCAAGGGCACGAAATAAAACTTTCAGTCAGGTGCAGAAAATTTTCATATATTTATTGTTGAATTTATTTCATTCCCTTATTAAATTTATTGAAAACCTATTTAGCATTTTTCAATGACTTTTAATCGAAAACTTTAACAATATTTATTTAATCTACAAAAACGAACGCAACAATTATAATAGGACGAAAATAAATCGTTCCATACTCTCTGCCAGAGCATGTATTTTGTATTCATATATACATATAAATAAGACAGCGTGTCTTTATTAAAAAATTATTAACAATTACAATAGTCAAAAAATAGATTAAAGCGCTTTGCATTTCTTTAGGCTAAAAAAAATTCACAGTTTCAGATTGTGGTTGGTCCGACAGCCTCGTCAACAGTTTCAACAATCGCATAACAGAATCCGGCGCCAGTTCCGGCCAGTTTGGCGTGTCCAGGCAACTTCAATAAGGTTGGTTGGGATCTTAAAATAAACGAAAAGAAAATAACTATATTAAGAAGTAATAAAATAACAAGGTAATAATTCTACTTGAGGGATTCGGAGCACAAAATACATTTAGGCAGCTATACATATTATTATACGATAAAAAAAATATTATTTCTATATAATATTACTTATTTAGAAAAAATTCCTTAAAATAACTGAATGCTTTATGCGCTTTGTGATCCGAACTGAATTAGATTGATTAGAGTCAGTATAGAAACAGAAGGACTTAATATAAAACTGATTCTATAGCTTCTTATAAACGATTCTCTAATCTTCTCATTGTTCAGTATAATCCAAACTTCTTTTCTGAATTCAACATTACATAAGCTTTTCACATTTGTGAAACGTTGTGCTTACAGGTTCTCCGTAGCATTATTTCCGCAATTGCCATGTTCATTCCAGCCCCAGGTATAGATCTCGCCGTTTTTGGTGCGCAGCAGACCATGCTCAGCCCCCATGTGTAGATGTGCAGCAGTCTGACCCTCCTGCAGTTGCAGGTGGAGTGGCGTTGGCGTCGCTTGCTGCTCACTAAATCCGCCGGTTCCCAGTTGACCATAACAATTGCGACCCCAAAGGAGAATCTTGTTGGATTTAAGTATAACCGCATTGTGTGTCCAGCCCACGGAGAGCTGACCCACATCCTCCTCGAACTGAAATACATTGGACTGGCCAAACTTGTTGTCGCCGAGTGCCAAAATACGTTTGCCCGCCTGCACATCGACGCACTTGAGTAGCAAATGATTCTGTCCACTGACCACTGTCATAATGCGCAGATCTTTGGGATTATGCGCTTGAATTTTCATGACATTGGATCGATGCAATGTGGTTGCTGTGATGTCCAGCTCGACGGGTGCGGGGTCCATGATGCGCAATCGTCCGAATATATAAATGATGTTATTCACCGTGAGCACGGCGCAATGTCGGAGGCCGAAGCTGACCCGATGAGTTGGCTCATCGCGTGGCAGACGAACATGCATCGGCCGTCGCACAGACGTAAAGCCACGCTGGCAAATTCCCAGCTGCTGAAACGCATTGGAGCCCCAAACAAACAGATGCTTGTTGACGGTAATCGCACCGGAAATATCCCAGCCACAGCTGATGGTCTCAATAGGCACTTCCTGGAAAAAAGTTTACAGTATTATACGCTATGTTGGCAAATGTGACCGGAGTTTACTTCAAAGTACTCGGTGGGCACCATGCTAAATTCATTGTGGCACTCCTCCGTGGAGTTGAGACCCAGTTGACCACGATTATTCCATCCGCAAGCATGTACACGTCCATTGTTGTCCAAGATAAGGACATGACCTCCGCCACCGCGTATGCAGCGCACCAGTTGAGGCACAAACGAGTATTTGGACAGCCGCTGCGGTGTCATGCACAGCTCCGATTCGTGGCCAAGGCCGAGTTGACCGTGAGAATTGGCGCCCTGTGCGCAACCAAAGGAAATTGCTCATTAATTTGCAATGCAAACGACATTTACCATTCTCGTTGTTTTGGGCGATGTCGCCGGCTCTTACCCAGGCATAGACATCGACATCCATTGTGACCACCAGTTGCACTCAAGGAGCTGCAGGCGGACTTCCCACTGTGACTGGGTTTGGGTCAGGAACTGTGACGGGGACGAGAAAGGAGGGGGAGGAAGAGGCGGCGGCGTTGCACTTCCGGTTTGTGTTTCACACGTTGATTTAATACGCCGCAGTCACGCCAACAATGTCCGTGCCGCTCTTTTTTGCCAACTGCTGCGTGTCCTCGTCGTCGTCGTCGTCCTCCTGGCACGTTGTTTTGTCCTGCGCTGCTCATGTAAAACTGAGGCTCTTCGTTGCCGCCCAAATTACTTTTATATCGTTTCGTGGCGCATTTGTCCTTGCTGCAGTTTGGCAAAGACTACACAAGCTACAAATTATCCATATAAATGAATGTTCTATATGTGCGAATTACTTTATGTAAAATTATAAAGTTAATTTCACTGATTTTGTCAGCATTTTGATAATGTAAACAACGCAGTTTCCATTGCAGAGTTGCCAATCAGGCGTAATATTCTGTTTTGCTTACATTATGTGGGTATTTATTTTGCCCTCATTGCCGGTTTGACAAGGTGGCAACATGCGCAATGTACTCTGTTATTGAGGCTAGTATGCTGATCGCACTTATTGCGAACAAGAATGATACACCCTGTGTGCAGTAAAACTATTAAATGCAAATTGACCTAATAAATAAATATATACATAATATACATATATATACATAATATATACATAATAATAATATACATAATTAAATATAATTAAAAATCATTGAATAATTATTCTTTGAGTACTCTTTTTTTTTATTGTTTACAATTTGATCATACTATTATTCAGTACCTATTATTATTGAAAAATACATCAAGTTAACAAAATATATTCAAAACTCATTATAGAAATCATTGTCATTGAGTTGTGCATAAAAAATCGTTGATTGATTATTATTTGAATTTTATTTATGTACCTCACGATAATCGCCAACTCCTTTCGAATCACATAACAGCATATCATATTCGCGCCAAGAGAAAATCGGCACAAAAAGTGAACCGAAAATGGCGCGATAGAACTTATCCGACTTAAAAATACCCAAAAAGTTGGCTTATGTACAATCCTATCCTTATCAATTTCTTAAGACTGTTTCAATTAATTGGCCAACGATTTAATTTCAAAATGTTGCATGCAATGAAAAACTAAGCGAAAATTGCCTGTGAGTGCGTTCGATTGCGTGTGACGACTTTTCCAATGTGAAAAACATTAGTTTTTCATTTGTGGCGTTTAAGGCGTAAGCAACCCCGTTGTAGGTTCTCTAATTTGCATTGCAAATTCAAATTCAATGTGCATTTTTCACCTGACCAACGGCGACTTTTTCTCTCTGTTCTTTCACAGTTTTTTTTTCTACTTTTACCATTGTGTTGCATGCTTACGGTACATTGCATTATTTGTTATGTCTTACCGTTAGGTTATGGCTAGTGTGTTGCGCATTTGTTACTGCCGTGATTTCATTTGAATGTAATTAAATCACGATTATTTAATTAATGAAGAGTACTTAATACCCTAACAGAGTGTTGGGTGTGAATTACACGGAACTGTCGACTCTATTTAAATGTGAATAATGAGTATTCCAACAATTATATAGTTATCAACAATGTGAATTTCTTATTTATGAGAGCCCAATTAATTAGTAAGCAGAGTATTCATAGTTCGTTGCGCGTTGGTTCATCTTAGACCGCTCCCAGTGATTTTTCTTTCTCAATTTCGCCTCTGACGACAATTAAAGCTTAATTAATATTGCTTGCACTTTAACCTTCGCCCTGAACTTTGACTGTGATTTTTATAATATTTCTTTATGCAGTTTGCGTGACGGGATAAGCGGAAGGCGGGGCTTATAATCGCTATATATGATCAAGTAAGATATTAAAGTTTGGTAAATGGGTAATGCTTAAATGAAGAAACATAGGTGTTTGCGGCAAAAACCTTGGAAAACTAACCCTAATAATTACGGGTAGTAACGCAAACTAATGAATAACTCACTTTCCTAAATTTGTACATTTGTACTTACATTTCGTAGAATATTCATAGTTATCCTATACGATTTATTTACTTAATAAGCTTAAATTTCTTAATGGAATTACAAAATTCAAATATGGCGCCTCATTTCACTGTTTTGGAACTAGACAATCCGCTACTGGAACCACTAGTTCAAAATAGTTCGTCCGATAATCATGCCGATAGTTGTCTCAGGCAAACAGTGTTGCTAAACGACACGTTCAGTGCTGCTTATCTGCCAAAGGCAAGCCAAGCGCGCGCATTCAAATTATCTGCAGTTCAAATTGAGTTGCGTGTTTGTTTGTGTGTGATTGGGTTTCTTTGTTTTCCAGGGAGAGTGATTCCATTGCAGGCGAACGTGACTTAATTTCCTACATATTATTCTTATATTGTATGACTTTTTACGTCTTTTGTTGCTATATTTTCGTTTTAGCAAGTAACATTTCTAGCTATTTCGAAATTAAATCTAATTTGATGGGCAAATCTACTTTTTTCGTTGTTTCTGCGTTCGCGTTTGACTTTCACGCTTTACAAATTTGCCACGCCCACTTGCAACCACGTACTGTACACATCCCACCAATAATAGGGAGGGTGAAAACTGCACATGTTGGCATTTTCTTGGCATTGTTTTTTATATTTGTTACTATTTTTTTAATGGTTAGCAGTTGGCATTGGAACAGGGGAAGCTTGAGGTTCTGTTGAGAAGGTCGGATATGTCGATTGGCACTTGTAATTAAACGGTTGCCTTTTAATGGCAATTGTTGTTTGTCTGTTTCTCTTTTAACCAATTCAGTTATCAGCAGACGTGCATAAAATTATTTCTCCAATTCGATTTAAAAATGTTTTTTTTATCATTTAAATTACTGTTTACTTAGGTTTTATTGGTATTTCTCAATTTCTATAAGTCCAAATAAGTAGATTTGGGGATAGACTCCGGGAAGATTTAGTGAAGTTTCACTGTACTGAATTGGTCGTTTAATTATTAGTGATTTTTTTTTAATGTCTTTCATTTTCAATTCTCACTTTTGTTCAGAGATACTTATAGGAAACTCATAGGAAACCCTTTAAACTGAACTAAGAGGGGAGAAGAGAGCTTTTGAGGGTAATTTCAATAGATAATTAAAAGTATTGCTAGATTAGTGCCATTTAAAGAGATATTCAGACTGTTATGCGAGTAATATTTATTCAATTAGTAAAAGTTGTGATGGACATTTCAAACTGATGGTAGATAATATTTAAGCTGCCTTAACCAGCTCTGAGCTCTGAAGAGTCGGCAATTCCAATTGATGGAAGATAGACGCTGTCAAAAGCAGGAGCATAAATTTTGAAGCATCCTCTGTAGGGATTGCATGAAATGCAATTGGGAAACAAATTCAACTATCAACTGCGGCACTGTTGATGTCGATGTCGATGTCATCGTACAAAAGTCATTTGACCACTAATCATGACTGCGGTTTTATCCGTTGTCCACTGCTCGGTTGGGCCACAGACACACACATACACACATATACTCACACACATAACCATACAGACCGAATTAAGCCAAAACCGTAGCCAAAAACCAATTCACATTCTCATTCCGGTTTTCATAGTCATTCTCATTCCAAAATTCGAATCAAATTCCCTTTTCCGCACAGCAGTCAAATTATGAAAAGTGTGCACTTTGCGTCTGACACTTCAAATTAAATTTGAAATTTGAAATGTCAGAATCGAGGGGTGGCAGGCGACGGGGGGTAAGGAGCAGGCGGCATATGCCCCCTTGCCATCACTTTGCTGTGCATTCCCTAATTGCTCAATCAAAATCGTATGCAATTCCTTTGGGGTAAATCCCGAACCTGAAGCTTAAAATATATTTTCAAAAACTACGTTTCATACTTAAACTTTGCGCCACGTAGCGACGCGACGGAAGTGAACGAGGAAGTGTTTGGCGGTTGAACGAGTCAGCCAAGAAGAAAGTAGGCGAAAAGAGAGCTGGAGATGAGATGAGGAGAGCGGGTTGGATGTGAAGTTAACTGAGGGAACGAAAGTGATTGCCACAAGCATCGCCAAAGACAACAATGCCAAAGTTTGACTCCTACCGGGTGGGTCGGTGGTGCTGTGGAGCGGGGACCGGGAAAACGGGAGTGGGGGTGGGGTAAACGGAAACGGAAGCGCATTGAGCAAAGTTGTTGCAGTTGTTAGCCTTTGTTTCGCCATTGCAACAGCAACAGCAACCAGCAAAGCAATTTAAGTTAAACAAGCGCAGAGTGTACACACTCTCCACCCCCTCAACCCCTCACACCCTTGCACTCTCCCTCACTTCTTCTCGCTCTGTGACACAACGCATTGTAGTTGTCAAATATTTTTTTTATACATATGCTCAAGTTTTTGTCATCGGATTTGTGCCGCACTTTTCAAAAATTGTTTTTCTTAATTGACTTAAAGTTTCGACAGGATATCGCGAATTATTTTTCATGTTAGGCGAGTTGATGAATCTGTGGTACAAATTAAATGAACTGATATATAAAATGAACTGATAAAATGTACTTAAAATATTATAAATTAGGAACAACTATTAATCGATTTATTAAATTTCTATTTTTAAGTGCCCCAATGACACTAGCAGATATTTCTAATGAATTTTTCTTATAGAATATTCAAATGTATGGGAATAGGATTAATTTTGATCGTATTATAGCAGTAGTTTAATCATATGCTTTCCGAATATTAAATTTCAGCGACTGTCATTAGTATGTCATGTTCTAATTTAACTTCATGTGCTAATGTGCTGTCAAAGCTTTCTCAGCTAAGTTTTTTCCTGATACTATTTAAATTTAATCATAAGCTTAGGTACAACATTAAAAAAACATCATTTATTTTTATCATGCTAATATCAATTAAGTTGTTTGCTTTTATGTGCTTTCATACCATTTCTCAGGAAAGTTTTCTGTATGGATTAAAATTTTTAGGGTTAATCATATGCTTAAGCACGACATTCAGACAATGACATTGGTTTATCTCAATTTATATTTCTCTTAATATCAGTCAGGCTGAATATTTTCAAAGCTTCCTCTGTTACTATTCTAAGATTAATCACATGCTTAAGCACCACATTCAGCTAGAATATTTCTTTAAACAGATGCTTAAATTCTTATTAAATAATGAGATAAGCAAACAATTGTGCTGGCTTTCAAGATTAGTTTGAACTTACCTTTAATAATCGACTTCATCGATAAGTTAGATTAATTTTCGAAGTTCAGCTCTTTGTCATATTCAAAGCTACAAAACCTGATGAAAACTAATTATGTAGTTGCCACTAAGTTGAGCAAGTTTTTCAATATTTCAAGACGAGTTCCCCTTGGGGCATGAGCACGAATATTCGACGGCAATTTTCACTTTGCTCTGTTGCAAGTTGCGCCTGCTCGATAATTATTATGTAAATTGCTTAAAAAAGCACCACAGGTAAGCCCAAAGGATTCACTTTGTTTCGGCCGTCATTTGGTATCCCTCTCTATCTAATTTTGCCTCTCTCTTTCTGTCTCTTATCGTCTAGTCGTCTCGTCGTTGTGCTTCGTCCAGCCGTCGCGCTGCATTAAGCTTGATTGCATTAAGTTTACTTTCGCCAAGCTTTGTGGTGGGAAGGAAGGATAGAGGTTTCTCTTTGCTTCCATCTTGCTTTAATCTATGCACTCGGAATTTCTTAGCGTGCATTCCGTATTAGCCAAATTTTCGCATGCTTCGTTGAATGCCTCTCGGCTAAAGGGGTGGTTTCGTTTCCTCCTCAGTTGGAGGGAGCTCGAGACTGATGAGTGTCGATGTGGCAGTTTGATTGAACCATTGCCGCACAGTAGAATGCAAATATAAATGTTTATCTTTCCCATTTCTTATCAGACAAGTCAAATCATTAACAAGTGATTTCTTTGACAGTCAAAGGTAGGACACATACTATTTCCGATAATAAATTATATCAGATACTGCATTAATTAATTAAATAATTTAATTTCTCAACAAACTTTAGTGTTCTACAAATTGGCATTAATTTGTGATCACTTAGTTTAAAAATGAATTGGAATGCTTTCTTGTCAAATTTTGTCTCAATGCTCCTCATAATCGTTTAAGAATGTATTTCCCTCCAAGTTCACTTCATTGCCGTAAATATTTTTATATTATTTTAAGCGTTAACAAATTTAAAGAAATATAAAATAAAAATTCTTAAATAAATCCTTTGTCATGTCTTTAACCGTTTAATTTGTGTGGTACAAAAAGGAAAACTATATTTCTTTTAGTATTTATTACTAATTAAAGGTACCATAAATATATAGTGCGACTAGGAACTTCAACCCGTTATTTTTGTCTACATGTACTACAAACTACGCTTTGCACAACCGTTGTCGGGTTTTATGTGCTAATTACATATAATGAGCTGTATCATTTATTTTCAACCAATATCTCTCGCCCCCTAATCAACCTCTCTTTTAACTACCACAGGTACCACGCCCCCTAATCAACCTCTCTTTTAACTACCTCAGGTAAATCTCTGATATCACTGGGTTGTGAGATGGGCTTTAGCTGTTCTAAAAGTCCGCCTTTCGGATCAGAGATCTATCGTGTTTTGGTTTTTATTAATTATTTTATATTTTCATATTGATCGGATTGGGCTGCTCTGGGTTTTTCCCAATCCTTGCAACAAATGTTAGATCAATTAATCATTTTTGTACCCCAGACTTAACATATTTTTCGTTTCAATTTTTAATTTAAATTTATTATTAATTTAATTTAATTTTTAACATTTAATATAATTTTTACTTAATTTTTATTTTAGCATTTTTAACACTTTATTTTCCATTTGCCGACTTTTCTTAGTCGTGAATAAATAAATAAATAAATAACTATTCAATAATATCCAAATATCTCTTAAAAAAAATAAAATAAAAATTACATGAACTATTTTTTTTTGCTCACTTACTTTACCTTTTCGGCCCATTGAACTTTGTTTTTTGGAAATTTGGTTGCACTCGACAGGATATTGATGACTTGTTCCTTCGATTCCCCCGCTCTAAGCTCAGTGCAGAGCAACGGATGTCTGCAAGGTATTTATCGAAGCAAGTTTTGACCCTGTTTAATCTTAGGAGATTTTCGCACATTTTGTGTCCGGTTTCCGCTTTCCTTGGTCTGTTATAGTTGCACATTAATAATTTGTGCAAATTGCTAAAGTTTTGCTATTGACTTTGGATTCGACTGCGACTTTGATGCGAATGCATAATGCAATGCTTTATTGAATTGTGAATTTTTCATTGTTGCTGTGGCTAATTGCTTTATTTGACTAATGGCAATTGCGCCTCATGTGGCATATAAATAGTTGAACCACTTACCATACCATGGTTATTATAAATATAGATACAGATACACTGGCTTGGCTTGATTTTATGCAAATGAGTTAAAGTGCGGTTCGAATAGAGAACTGACTTCGTCCTCTTGTGCATTGTCCTCGTCTTTGGACCAGTCCAAGTTGCCGGATGTCTGGCGTGTCCTTCGAGTTACGCCTCCAACTGTTTTCATGCCCAATGGGCAACTAATTATTTGTTAACATAACACGAGTGGCAATTTAAATGCAATTAAGTTCAGCTGCGTAGGCTTAACTCCCATTCCCTCAAGCAGCCTCATGTCCGACCTCATCTCGATGTGGCCTAGACCGAGTCTCGGGAAAATGACTCATTAAGGAGTGTCCTTCAAGTATTCACTGCACAATTGAAAGTGCAGCGAATCAGCTTTAGTTCCAGTTTCATTCTCAGATAGAGATATTTCAAGTGGATTAAATTGACTTTTAATCACCAGGATTTCTATTCGTTGTGTCTATAATATCGAGTAACTATGATACCATTCGACTAAAGTATTATTGTAGTTCTTTTAAAAATTATTTCTATTAAAAACAGAATCTGTCGACAAATTGGGTTTTAAATAAGTTATTATGTTGTGTTTTCCTTTCACTATTAGTGAACTTAAATTTAGAACCTTTTAAAGCGACTTGATTGTGGATTAAAAATGCATTTGACATATTGAACAATTCATAACACAATTTAGTAAACTTAATTGTATTTGAATTATTCAATCACCAATATTTGAAATAATGGTTGATCGTTTTCATAAATATTAAAGTGATTTACAGAAACTTATGTGCAAATCTTTTGGGTATGGCAAATTCTTAAGCATTCTTAATTCAATCTAAAGTCAACAATGCGTGGCTTGCCAGCTGCAGTTTGCAGGTTGCAAGTGGCACGTTGCAGGTTACATTTTGAGATGCTAACTTGACAATTTAATTACCAGCATGAAGAGAGAGAGCAAAAAGCATAAGCTTGGACCTTGACCAAATTGTCAGCCTGAACGAATCTCATCCAAATCCGATTTCAAATCCAAAACTATCCAGCAACAGGCACTTCATTTTCATTTCTGCATTGTTTGTTTGCCAGGCTGCCAAGTTGAGGGAAACAGAATACAGCACGAAATCTATTTAGACAAGAATTGCTGGCCATGATTTTAGCCAAATTGCATTCACCCTCAAAAGTTTGGGTTAGGCCGAGTCGACGAATGCGATTATATGACAGAAGCACAAATCTCCTGATGAGAATTTATTTTTTGAATTTGTTAAGGTCCTGTGATAAGCTAGGTCATACCGATTTGTTTCCGACTTCCCAATGTTTTCTTTGGACTTTAATCTAAGATATAGAACAATATTATTAATTGAAAAATATATTTTTATTTATTTGTAAATATTTAGAATAACATATTTTTTTGCTTATCTATTTATCTATTCTAATTTTGATATCCTGAATTATTATAACTTTACTTCATATGTCCACTAAAAAAACATTTGTCGTTTTCTACGTACAAAAATCTTAATTTTAGCCTTTTCGTTTAAAAAATGATTTGATTTGATTTGATTTCTAAAAATTGTCTTATTTCAGAAAGAGAATATTGAAGACTATTGTTTTTAGCAATAGGTATTTTTTTTATCAGTGTAGAGTAATTGTCTTTAATTTATAATTATCACAAAAAGGACTTAACTGTATTAAAGCCAGCTGTAACTTTAACAGTTTAGAGTTTTGTGAATCGTAAGTAAATGTGACTTAAGCATATTAACTATATATTTATTCAATTGGTATTTGAAAATCGAGAGCGCAGTTGACTTTTATTTAAAAACTCAAAATGTGGAACTAAAGGCAGGGCATACAAGTGTTGGTAATACCCGAATACAACTCCATGATATGGTTTGGAATGTCAAATGCAGAATGTAATGCTGATAAGACCTACAGAAGATGTTCCCAGTAAACCATCAACAAAAAAAAAGGAAAACTGGACAAATGTGTTGGCTGGCAGGAAAACTCGAATGAGACGAATGCAAATGAGCTGAATAATGAGCAGTAGTCGGATCTGACCAGACAATGGAAATGTAGACAGATAGACCAACGGTTGTCAGGACTACTCGTTTACCCTCCCTTAGAACTCGAAGTAGTCCCTTTGCTACTAATTTTCAGTTGCAGCAGGAACAGGAAGGAAGCACAACAATAACTAGTACATTATGGTCCACTGGCAGTGTCAAAGTGTCAGTAAGTCAACAGGAATGCACTCTGACATCACTCAAAGGGCAGAGAAAGGATGTCTGAATCCGAGCCTGAGTCCGAGTTCAAATCAGAGTTTGAGTCTTGGTGAGGGCCAAGTTCTATTTGCCTGCCCAACCGGCCACTCGACTTAACACTTTGAATGTCATTAAAACGTCCGTCAGAGCGAGCTAGCCTGATTCCTGACCTCTCTCCTTGCCTCTCTTTTGGACTCTCCTGACACTCAGTCAATGTCTCGCTAACAATTGTCAACAGGCTCAAGCAGCGTGCAGCACTGAGAGTTTGCATTGTTGTCGCCTTTGTTCACCCTTTTCTGGTTTGTTGTCTGCATTCGCCAGCATTTTGGCCAAAAAACGTTTGTCAATTTTACGCCTGTCGACTTTCTGAGTTGTCCTTTTCGTCCTTATTGGCGTACGCTTTGCATAGCTCCATGTCGGCACATTGTTTTTACCCGCTGCAATAGTCTTGGCATCTTTCGTCTAATCGCAACTTCAATTAAAATATACCATTCTAATGCCATAAAATATAGATTGTAGCATCAGACACTACTTTAAACAGTACTAACTTATTTTCCATTACTGAAAAATATAATATGTATATAATAAATATATAAATTAGTCAACACAAAGAACTTTAAAAAAAAGATTGTTAAGCTAATTGACTGAAGATCTATATAAAATGGATATAATTTAGTCTTAAATTATTTACAGTTAAGTTAAAGTTTTGAGTTAATCTTTTCAGGGTTTGGCAATGCAAAATATAAGATCTTGGTTATTTGTTCAATTATTATAAATTAAACTGATAACAAAATTTTGATTAGACGAAAATTCTTAGATTCTTAGACCGCAACTAAGAAATATCATTAAAGAAATGCGTGAAGAACCAAAAATTCCTAAGCATGGAGAAAACGTCTTGACTGATTTTTGTATATTTCTGTATTTTAAATAAGTTCCAGATACTCGACTTTAATCATTTTAATCCTAGTGAGAAATAAAGTTTGAAATGTGTTGCTTTAAGTACGACATTCTTATCACTGTGAGCATTCCAATAATTTGGGTTTTAATTGGGAATAATCCAAAATTCATTAGAATGAATTTTTACATTTTAAGTTTAAATTTACTATTTGATTTGAAACTTTGGTAAAATGAAAGAATTTTGTTTGAACCATACAATACGTACAAAATTTGGCTAAACATATATCAATTTAATTTAAATAATTAACCAAGGCTTTCTATCTGAAGCTATATGTACTACTAACTAATTTAAGGCGTAATTGGAGAGAACTTGATAGTCGAAATGGATGACATTGTGTGTTTGGGAATGAAGCACCATTGAATGATTTTAGGTGCCTTCGAGACCATAAGTATAAAAGAGCTGGCGGGGCAACATTTAGAAGCTTATTAAATTGCCATTACCTAAGCCGGACATCAACGCGCCTTTGCCACTTGCTTCTTGCCACCTCCGGTTCTGTTAGCCACCACGCTTCGAGGGTTTACCGGAGGTAAGCGACGCGTCGGTGCTCGGTGTTTGGTGCTCGGGCTTTACCACTCAAACGAGGGATTAGCGGCGATGATGACAACAGCTTGACGTCGCATCGGTGAAGGAGAGAGACAGGCAGGAGGTCCATTAGCTAGGACAACGGACACGGCAACCTGACTGTCTGTCTCTGTGTCTTCGGCTTAGCGGGAGAATAGAGCGTTATCCACAAACACACACACACATATGCGACTTGGTAGGAATTTACGAGGTACGGAAGGAAACGAATGCGGATTGGAACAACTGCATAAATCCTCTAAATATTTAACATTTAAATGACCAAAAATTAACCGTAGCTGGCAGGCAATAGAGAGTTAGCTAAAGGAGAGTGAGGTGCAGGACGAAAATAAATGCGAAATAAAGCTTTAAAAACTGAAACCCAAGGACTCGCAGTGAGAGTACACGGACACGGGCGCGAACAATGTGCAGTAAAAGTCGAAAGAGCGACAACAAAAGCCCAGAACTCTTGAATGGACTATAGTTGGAGTCGTAATAGTACTATATTCAAGTATTGACTGAGGGCAAGTCTTAATGTGCTTTAAATGCCACAAAGAGGGAGAAAGATAAAGAGTGGGAAAATAGAAAGGGCGAGCGAGACAGAAAGAGATCTCATCCGTTGCATTCATACGGCAAATATCAAGTGCATCATCATCAACAACAAGCGGCGACAGCAACAAGGACGAGGCCAAACTACATTAAGCTATCCGACTCGACGATGCCAGTGTCCAATCCAAATCTTCCTTTTCCCATTGCCCATTTCCCATGTCCCATTCCCAGAATTTCGAATCAGAAGCCAAGAACGAGAAGCCATCTCGCATTGCTGCTGTCTCAACAGTGTCCTTGGTCGTCGTCGTCCAGCATCATCGTTATTATTCGCACTGAGCACTGTAAAGTACCGAATAATCTACAGGATAATGAGCATGAATGAACGTGAACGGTTTTTTGTTTGCATCGCCAGAGCGGGACGCATTCTCCTTATAAGGGGGGGCGTAAACCAACTGGAGCATGAAGGGCAATCCAATGTAATAACAGCCCAGGGGCTGACCAAGTGCACTTTACTAAGCAGCAAATACTGAAGTGCATCCTCCTCGCTGAATACTTGTTTTAAACAAGAAATAATTCGCTAAGCGACAACAAGTTTTCTCAACAAGCTGTGTTCAAAGATGACTGCAATATGATAACCCAACATTTGTATCATTAAATTCAAAATTGAAATTAATTCTACTCAAGTGTTTCTGGAATTAGCCAACTAAAGCACTGATTTCTTACCAAGGTAAGTGGATTTTGGAAAAAGTCACTGCGGACGGCAGTCCGCGCTAGTGACGAAAGCAGCACGAAGGGTGCAAAAGGCGACTAGCAATATACACACGAAGAATGGAAAATTTGGATCTGATTGAGCTATATACCGATCGAAAGGTATGACTTTAACTAACAAAAGTGCATAATAAGACTTTTGGTAACTTACCTGTTTCATGAGAAAGGTGGGTTTAAGTGGGAGGGGCGAAATTTTAATGATTGCAGCTAGTGGGGCCGATGGAGCATTTTGGTTAAATTTTATAATTTTTAAAAAATTTTATTTAATATACGCGACGAATGATACCTCGATCATTCCAATCTGACATTTGGTTCAAAAGATATATTAATTTGAAATTTTTAAGGGCCTTCTAAAAAATCAGAAATCTAGAAATGTTTGTTCTACGACTTTAGCGGGAAATAGCTAGTTTAGCGGGAAATAGCTAAAGCTCGATAAATTTGAAGCACCCACAGTTTTTATTTTTGAGGGCTTTTAGACGTGCCTTGAATATTTGTTTGCAAAGTGCTCAGGTAAAATGCTACAGGTGAAAAAACATTTTTTGACATTTTGGCGATTTATTACAAAACGGCTCTAACGATTTTAATTAAATGTTGTAAAACGTAAAATTTAGCGTCTTTTCATATATGACACATGTCTTTCAGCGTAAAGGTTTTGAAGATATTACCTGTTAACTGAATATATACATTTTACTATATACCATATTTATCATACTAATTAGAAAACTAGTCGGAAAGGCTATAGTCGAGCTCCCGACTATAGGATACCCGTTACTTCTTTGAATATATATAAAGTATTTGCGAATTTTAAACTCTAAAGATATAATAAACTCTAAAGATATAATAACTCTAAATATATAAAAACTCAAATATATAAAAACTCTAAGATTATAATGATTACTGCAAACAATTAGAGTTAACAGATAAATCATATTATATATATATTTTTATATACAATAAATATCGCCGCTCGAATTTGCTTCCGATTTCAGAAAATCGTTTCCCAGGGAACACCACGTGGAGGCCATTACAAATAAAAAACTCTCCAGAAACAACAATAATTTTCACCCTAATCTGTAATTATCGACCAATTTTTTCTTTGGCAGATATATGATATAGTAGACCGATCTTAACCAATTTTGATCAGGATTTATAAAACCAACTTATATGCATATTCTGTCAGATTGGTTGAGATATGGTAATAAACATGAAAGTTTTTCATACTAAAACTTCATTATCGACCGATCGTTCCTATGGCAGCTATATGATATACCGACCGATTTGAACCAATTTTGGTTAGGGTGTATAGGACGAACTATAATGCATATTCTGTCGTATTGGTTGAGATATATGTGAAAACAAAAAAGTTTTTCATACTACAACTTGATTTTTGATCGATCGTTCCTATGGCAGCTATATGATATAGTGGTCCGATTTGAAATTCCAAAAATTTCTGATATCTTCCAAAAAAAACTTCTTGACAATGTAAAAGTCTAGTGACGAAAGGGTTTTCCTGTCCCAAAATTTCTGATATCCCATTTTGTGACGAACTCTGCAATTCCAATTCCGATCTTAACCAATTTTAATCAGGATGTATAAAACCAACTTATATGCATATTCTGTAAAATCGGTTAAGATATCGTAATAAACAAAAAAGTTTTTCATACTAAAACTTGAAATTCGACAAATCGGCTCTATGGCAGCTCTATGGACCGATTTGAAACAATTTAAGTTGGTTGAGATATCTCAGAAAACAAAAGAGTTTTTCATACTAAAACTTGATTTTCGATCGATCGTTCCTATGGCAGCTATATGATATAGTGGTCCGATCGAAAATTTAAAACAAACTTGATCTGCGTGGGGTTTATAGAAGTCTGTGTACCAAATTTGGTTGCTCTATCTCTTATAGTCTCTGAGATCTAGGCGCTTACACGGACGGACGGACGGACAGACGGACACGGCTATATCGACTCGGCTGTTGATGCTGATCAAGAACATATATACTTTATGGGGTCTGCCACGCCTCCCTCTGCCTGTTACGCACATTTGCACGAATGCAATATAACCTTTTACTTAATTTTTAAGTAACGGGTATAAAAAAGGAGAACATTTTTTTGATTCAATCCCAGATTCTGGGCCTAATCAGACCTATGTAAGTATTTAAGCTAAGTGTCGTAATTATGAGAATATATTAAAATATCTTTAAAATGAGCTTGTAATGACATGTCCTTGCTACATCCTGGCTAGTATTGCGAACACGATGTCCTGTGGTCATGGAAATTATATTTAATTTCGAATTTTCCATATTTACATAGAATATTTATGACAGGGTCGGTCACAGTACACACACACACAAAAGGCAAATGGGGGAAAATTTATGTGAATACATATATATTTTTATTCCTTTTTGTGTTGTTGCCATTGAGTTGTTGTCACTGAGTTTACCACTCAGTGTCCAGAACGAGTTCATTAGTCTGTGCCATTTTGTTGTTGTCGTTGTTGTATTTGTTTGCGGAAAAAGCATCAAAGCATCAACGTTGTAGATGCCTGGCGCCTTTGAATCCCCCATTTTGGGTGCATCTCCTTGAAATTCATCTGCCATTACTCGGAGACGGAGCATTACTATCTATGGATCTATTCATAGTCACTGAATGAATAGCTCTTAGCTGTTTTAATGAAAAGTTGTAGTAATGTTGATCTATTTTGAGTGTGTTATTTGATCGTATGCACTCATGTTGCATAATGCATTCTTGCACTTTTGAAGCTTCCAGTGGGACCCAAAATTAAACACATTCTATTAAATAATCAATTAAGTTTTTTAACTTTTGAATTTATATATTCTGATATTTTATGATGATTATATTATGATGAAAAAATTGTTGAGTTTTTTATGATTCGGCGAATAAGAAAATGTTTCATAATAGATTAACAATTCCTGTGGTTTTTCTGCAATCCTTTTGAGCAGATTCTCTAAACCCATAAAAAATTCTCCGTTCAAGTTTCCAAAACCATTGCGATATTCATTCCAGCGTCGATCAAAGTTGACGGTGCCATCCAGTCGCCTTTGAATGACGGTCCAACCTCCGTCTTCCAAATGAGATTCACAGGGTGCCGGGAAGGGTTCTCGAAATTCTCTTTTTCAATTTCTGTGATTTTGGATGAGTCTGCCAATGATCTAGAGTTTAAAGCAACTATAAGTCGTTGAAGTGTGTTGATGGTTTCATCTTTGGTCAAATCTAAAGAGATATGATTTTGCAATAGTCGATTATTTTCATAATTTAATCCTCCGGATATTGAATTGATCAATGCCAGCCATAATATGCACAGTAATATCAGAGTATTGGCCATATTCACTGTTCCGATGAACAAATTGAGTCAGAACGTTGTGTATTCGGGTATTTATAGTTCTGCAAAATGTTTGTGCGAAATACAGCTCATTGCATTTAAATCTATTATAAAGCTTGCTGTTGAGATATTATTTTTGGTGTTCATGTAAAATGTTTACTCTATGGTGCCCTTGTGGTAATTTTTTATTTGTTTATATTTACAACTTCAGACTGATTGTTTAGTCGATAATTTGTGAAAATCAATTTATAAATGTGTGTAATAAATTAAACATTATACTCAAACTGAATGTGGGAATTATTTCATGAAGGACAAGCACTGGATTTAAGTGACAAGGTGTAATGAAATTTTCATATCAGCTTAGATCTTAAACTACAATTTTAATTTGAATATGTGACATTTGAAATGAGTATTACACGTTGCGAGACGCTCGCATGAATATCTGATAATATCCATTTTCTGCAGTTAGTGATACACACATCAAAATAAGAGAGATAGATAAACAGAGAAGGAGAGAGAGAGCTGATAAATTTGCGCACATCCTGTTGACATAATCAACGTACTTAAGTGTTTTTTCATGTTTCGCATTTGCAATGTTTGTAATTTCCCTTATATCATTGAGTGACTCCTCCTAATGAAGATGTCCTCACTGACAGAGATGATGTCATATGTAGATATGCTAAGCATATGAACAGTGAATACTCAGTGAATGAATCCCTAAGCCTTCATTCACTTGGCATTTGAAACTTGCTGAAATCAATAGCGAATGCGATGTTGACAACCTGTGCTTGGGAGTAAACGCAACAGGGAGTATCTGAAAGTACATGCTACACACGCATAACTTTTCTTTTTACCAGGGAGGGGGCGTAACTGTAACTGTAAGTCGGGGAGTTATCAAAACTGAAACCAAAACCGATACTGTTTACAGCTCGGTGCACATTCGCAGCGTTTCTCTCGCATCTTTCAGTTTGTTTTCAATTGCAAAAGTTTCGCTCGTAATTTTTTTCCTCCTTTTCTTTTGCCGGCAAGTTTTTCTAGTCTTAAGCCGAAATAAAGTCGCTGAAAGGAAACCGTCCAGCGAGGTGCAATCGAAATGTTTCTAAAAATCAGAATGGAGATACAACAAAGGAGCTCCGCCCCCTGTTCGCTTTGCTCGCCTACTCCCGGCTCGCTTCGCTCGCGGTGAGGTGCGGCTGAAGTCGAGCGCACTCAACCGTAGGATATCCGTTACTTGTTTTAATATTTATAAAGAATTTTATTCTCTAAAAATATAAAACCTAAGATACTAAGATATTATATCAGATTAGTCAAGATTTGTCAAAAACAAAAAGTTTTTCTTAGGAAAGCTTGATTATCGACCAATCCCGTCTATGGCAGATGTATGATATAGTAAACCGATATTAACCAAATTTGGTCAGGATGTATAAAACCAACTTGAATGCATATACTGTCAAATTGGTAGATATATTCTTATAAACATAAAAGTTTCTCATACTTAAAATTGATATTCGACAAATCGGTACTATGGCAGCTATATGATATAGTGGACCGATTTGAACCAATTTTGGTCAGGAAGTATAGGACTAACTTGAATGCATATTTTGTCAAATTGGTGGAGATATCTTAATAAACATAAAAGTTCCTCATACTTAAACTTAATTTTTGACCGATCGTTTCTATGGCAGCTATATGATATAGTGGTCCAATTTTGGTCAGGATATACAAGACCAACCTGAATGCATATTCTGTCAGATTGGTTGAGGTATCTCAGAAAACAAGAAAATGCTCCATACTAAAACTTGATTTTTGACCAAACGGCAAAATCGTTCCTATGGCAGCTATATAATATAGTGGTCCGATCAAAAATTTAAAACAAACTTGATCTGCGTGGGGTTTGTAGAAGTCTATGTGCCAAATTTGGTTGCTCTATCTCTTATAGTCTCTGAGATCTAGGCGCTCACACAAACGGACAGGTGGACGGACGGACAGACGGACAGACGGACATGGCTATATCGACTCGGCTGTTGATGCTGATCAAGAATATATATACTTTATAGGGTCTGCCACGCTTCCTTCTGCCTGTTACGCACATTTGCACGAATACAATATACCCTTTTACTTAATTTTTAAGTAACGGATATAAAAAACTTCTTTACAAAGTAAAAGTCTAGTTACGAAAGGGTTTCCCTGACCCAAAATTTCTGATATCCCACTTTGTGACGAACGATATTAAATTTAATAAATTTGCGCAAAGAGATCTCGATTCTGTATACCTAAAAATAATTGTAATGCGCAGTGCCGAAAGATACCTTTCTAACGACATATTGAACACATCTGTAGCTTCTTCGCATGGGAAACTGTGAGTGCTTCAAATTTATCGAGTTTTAGCTATTTCCCGCTAAACTAGCTATTTCCCGCTAAAGTCGTAGAACAAACATTTCTAGATTTCTGATAATGGACAATTCCTTATCAAAAAATCTAAGCTTTTTTAGCGCTTTGATACAAATAGAAAAACAGACAAAGAAACTTTTCATCTCATTTTTAGAAGGCCCTTAAAAAATTCAAATTAATATATATTTTGAACCAAATGTCGGATTGGAATGATCGAGGTATCATTCGTCGCGTATTTTTAATAAAATTTTTTAAAAATTATAAAATTTAACCAAAATGCTCCACCGGCCCCACTAGCTGCAATCATTAAAATTTCGCCCCTCCCACTTACACCCCCATATCTTACGAACCAGGTAAGTTACCAAAAGTCTTAGTATGCACTTGTTAGTTAACGTCATACCTTTCGATCGGACAGTCGTAGCAAATTTTCCATTCTTCGTGTATATATTGCTAGTCGCCTTTTGCAGCCTTCGTGCTGCTTTCGTCACTAGCGCGGACTGCCGTCCGCAGTGATAATTGTTAAATATTGTTAGTTGCTTGAGAAATTATCTGGATCGTCAGCAAGAATTTGAATAGTTTATCACTGCGAACGGCAGTCCGCGCTATCAGCTTACACACAACTTTAAACTTTAATATATGGGCATTTCCACAGAAGTGTCAACCGCAGCCAATATCTTAAAAAATGATCATAAACTCATATCTTGTGAAATTTCGTTCAGAAACATTTTTGAATTACCTATTTAAACAATTCACACCTAAATTAATTCACTAGGATGAATATACAGACTGAATCCTTGAATTAATTCATTGATTCTGTATTTTTGCCTGTTTTCTTAAAAATTGATTTTCAAAATCGAGTGAACGTATTATAATGATTATTTGATGAAACCTCTCTTCCAGCATCAAAAAGCTGATAAAAATGCAAAAAAAAACACATCAATCCTGTTCATAAAACTTGTTATTGATGAAAAAAGTTAATCACTGCGGACGACAGTCCGCGTTAGGGACGAAAGCACCACGTAGTGTGCAAAAGTGACTAACAATAGTATACAGGAAGAATGGAAGATTTGCTACGAACGTCCGAGCAGATCGAGTTATATACCAATCGAAAGGTATAGTCTTAACTTAGAAAAATGCCTATTAAGACTTTGATATCTCAAATGGTTCATGAGATAGGGGGGTGTAAGTGGGTGGTGCAAGATTTTAAATGATTGCAGCGGATGTGGCCGCTGGAGGTTTTCGGTAAAATTAGTTTGATTTTTATTATTCTTATCAAAAATACGCTTCGAATGATACCTTAATCGTCAAAATCCGACAACTGGTTCAAAAGATAATCAATTGAAATTTTCAGTGAACTTTCCAAAATGAAAAAAAAAGTCAACAATGTTGTCCGTTGGTTTGTTTGCATCAAAGCGTTGAAATAGCTTAAATCTTTTGATGAGGAAATATTCCTTATCGGAAAACTAAAAATGTTTGTTTTACGACTTTTTGAAAAACACGCTAGGTTAGCGGGAAAACGGAAAACCCGCGAAAATTAAGCCTCATAGTATCCAAACCACAGAAGCTACAGATATTCTATATATCGATGGAAAGGTATTTTTGGGGGTTTTTAGACGTGCCTTGAATATTTTCTAGCAAAGTGCTCAGGTAAAATGCTACAGGTGAAATAAGGTTTTTTGGCTTACACTTTGGCGATTTATTCGAAAACGGCGCCAACGATTTTTATTAAATTTCAATATGCTGTAATACGTATCTTTTGATACGTATATTGATAATTAAATATTGTTCGTCACAAAATTGTACATCAGAAATTTTGTGGCATGAAGAGGGTTTCGTCACTAGACTTTTACTTAGTTAAGAAGTTTTTTTTGGATATATATTTCACACGAAGTAAACAAAAATCATAAAAAGTATGATGGAACAAAATGTCGCGTGCTAAAATGATTAAAATTATATAAAAAAATACTACTTAATATTTTTAAGTCAATTAAAAAAAATTATGAAGCAATATCAATACAAAACATTTTAAAATTAATTGCAACAAAATATTCAATGAGGTTTCGCTGAATTCAGTGTTTGAACTGGTCGCCGAAAAAGATGACTTCTGTCTGAGTCGCGTGCGAACTTCTTGAAAACGAACAATTGCCCAAAATCAACCTTAGCACCAATTATACTGCTCATCAAGAGCTATAAGTTTCGCCTTTTGTCAAAATAAAATAAAATCTTGGCATATGTTTATACCCGTTACTTAAAAATTAAGTAAAAGGGTATATTGTATTCGTGCAAATGTGCGTAACAGGCAGAAGGAAGCGTGGCAGACCCTATAAAGTATATATATTCTTGATCAGCATCAACAGCCGAGTCGATATAGCCATGTCCGTCTGTCCGTCTGTGTGAGCGCCTAGATCTCAGAGACTATAAGAGATAGAGCAACCAAATTTGGTACACAGACTTCTATTAACCCCACGCAGATCAGGTTTGTTTTAAATTTTCGATCGGACCACTATATCATATAGCTGCCATATGAACGATCGGTCGAAAATCAAGTTGTAGTAAGAAAAACTTTTTTGTTTTCCGAGATATCTCAACCAAACTGACGGAATATGCATTTTAGTTAATTTTATATATCCCGACCGAAATTGGTTCAAATCGGTCCACTTTATCATATAGCTGCCATAGAACCGATTTGTCGAATTTCAAGTTTTAGTATGAAAAACTTTTTTGTTTTCCGAGATATCGCGACCAAACTGACAGAATATGCATTATAGTTTGTCCTATACACCTTAACCAAAATTGCTTTAAATCGGTCCACTATATCATATAGCTACCATACGAACGATCCGTCGATAATCAAGCTTTAGCATGAAAAACTTTTTTGTTTTCCGACATATCTCAACCAATTTGACAGGATATGTATTTAAGTTGGTTTTATACATCCTGACCAAAATTGATTCAAATCGGTCCACTACATCATATAGCTGCCATAGAACCGATTTGTCGAATTTCAAGTTTTAGTATGAAAAACTTTTTTGTTTTTCGAAATATCGCGACCAAACTGACAGAATATGCATTATAGTTCGTCCTTTACACCCTAACCAAAATTGGTTAAGATCGGTCCTCTATATCATATAGCTGCAATAGAACCGATTTGTCGAATATCAAATTTTAGTATGAACAACTTTTTTGTTTATTACGATATCTTAACCGATTTTACAGAATAAGCATTTAAGTTGGTTTTATACATCCTGACCAAAATTAGTTAAGATCGGTTTACTACATCATATATCTGCCATACAAAGAATTGGTCGATAATTAAGGATTAGGGTGAAAATTATTGTTGTTTCTGGAGATTTGTCAATCTGGAGAGTTTCTGGAGTTTCTGTCAATCACTCGCTGATTATGAATTTTATTTTGTCTTATACGTCCTGAATGAATTTGGTCTTAATAGGTTTACTATATCATATAGTGGTCATTGTAACAATCAGGGCGGATGCCCTTTTCTATATTTTAGGAATATTCAATATAAAATAAATGTTTTGTCGAATATTTTTTCGGGTAGTTATTACATTAAAGTACTTTTAAGGGCTTAACTTTGTTTTCAGTTATCATTATAAACTTAGAGTTTTTATATCTTTAGAATCTAAAATTCGGAAAATACTTTATATATATTCAAAGAAGTAACGGGTATCCTACAGTCGGGAGCTCGACTGTAGCCTTTCCGACTAGTTTTTATTTCACTTTGAATGCGTACGAATGTCGCATTCGACATTAGAGAATTTTCCATATATATATGTATATATATATATATATATATATATATATATATATATATATATATATATGTATATATATATGTATATATATATATTTTTTTTTTTATAGTAACGATACTTAATTGAATTGCTTAACAAAATCCAATTTAATTAAATCAGATACAGATTTGGTGGAAGATTACCAACTGAAATTAGATATTTTCTTTTAATTTTAATGTTTTTTTTTAAATATGTTTTCCATTTCATACACAATATATAAAATATTTAAATTTTTATGCTGCTATAAATAATATATGATCAATATTTTATAATATATTTCTATACTTACATTATTTTATTTTTTTAATATTTTTAGAAAACTGTCTGGGCATTTTTATAATAAAAATTGAAAAATAACTTTTATTTTCCATTTGTTTGATAAAAATTGAAAATAAAAGTTATGGTTTAATTTTTCTATAAAAATTTAAATATAATAATAATTTTTTTTTCATATAAATTAATTTGAATAATTAAAATAATTTTTTTAATAAAATAAAAAAATTAATTCTCATATTTTAATTTTTTTTAATAAAATAAGTATATAATCGTTACGGTCCCTGGTTATTTTATTTTTCATTTAAAATATCAATAACTCTATATTTAATTTATTTGATATATTCATACAAGTTTGTCAATATTATAGTCTGTAATTAGTTCTTTATTTTATTGAAATCGAGGTTTTTTAATGTGCAAGTACCTAATAAAGTGTTTTGCAACTATTTATTGCAAAATTTGTTTTTATTTAAATCACATATTTAATAAACTGAAAAAGTGAAAGTGAATTAAATGAAACTTAATCCTGAGCAATCACAATTTTACTATCAACTCTCTAATATTTATTTCTGTTTCAGTCTCTGCCAGTGCATTAACTTATCTGAAATATCATAAATATAAACCTACCGCATTGCATCATTGAGCAAATTGCTGAGCGGAATACAGCAGATGACAGTGAGAGGAGTTGGAAAGGAGAGGAGTTCGAGACGGTACGCGACTCTATCTGTAACATGTGTCCACGGATGCTGCTTTTCGGTATCCCCAACCCTGAAGCATCAACATGGCCGCATCGATGTCCACATAGAAGCGCCGCCTGACACTTGAAAACATCAATTTATTTTTATTTCCCAGGGTGTCTCGCTGGAATCCTTTCGCTGGATGTTTTAGTGTCTTTGTAGCAAAACCCGAACACCAAACCCCAACTTCAAACCAATACCCATACCATTATAGTCCCGTAGTGGGACCTTGCTTAGTCATTCAATTCAATTGATTCAATTGGGATTGTATCGGTTTTTTATGTGCATTTTACCCCAACACTGTCGCACACATATCCTGTTCCCAGGTCTCCTGCTCAAACTCCTTGTTGTTTTTGCTCTTGTTGCTGTTGTTGTCACCAGCAGTTCCCGAGTGTCTCATTTATCTGCGGTTAGTGGAGGACTCTTCCGTTGCCGCCTCGTTTTGCACTTTATTGAAAAAGGAAAGCGGTCTGCGTGCTTGAGAGTCGAACCATTTGTGAAATTTAATAATAGGTATATAATTTTACTCTCTTACTATCTCCTCGTTTTTTCTTTTTGGCAACACTTTTTTATTTGCCGATAATGTTATTAGCCTTGACCATTTACGAAGTGGCACCTTTTTTCGATTGGCGATGCTATCGCTATCGGGCAATAGCAAAAACACTCAAATGCCATGACTTGTGCAATTTGCATCAGAAATTGTGTCACGACTAGTTTCGTTACACATCAATGCGGCAGTTGCCCCCTTTGTCCCCTTTATATCAGTTCTTCATTCTCATTCTATACCATTCTCTTGCTATTTGTCTCGGGATGGGTTTCTTGGTCTGGGGTCAGGCTCGTCAGGAATTTTGTTCACTTTGAGTTCGAGCTGAGAGCTTGTTGCTTCTTTGCGTGCTTTTATGTAGGTTCAAATATTTTTGTGACTAGAAACGACTCTAAGGCACAACGGTTTGAGTTTGGGTTTGGATTTGGCATTGTTCCATGGTATGCGTGATGGCTGGGAGATAGAAATGGGAGTGAGTGATGGCTTTCCATATTCTCTGGTCAGTTGGGTGTCAGTCATAAGAAGAATTTTGTATTGTGGAACGTTAGCAACAAAATGGTTTGGGCTAAAATACCTGCGCCCCTTTGAATATCTATGAAAACTGAAGTATTGCAACTATTTCCTATGCTTTTTGTGTGTAACATTTTAACAGAATTTAAGACTACAAATTTTATTGGTTTTTTTTGCCAGCGCAATATTAATAATAAATAATTTTATAGCTGATATCTATATGGTTATGTCCAAATTGAATACATTTTATTGTATTAATACAATACATTACAATAATGTCAATATAATATAATATTCAATATGGTAATGTGTTCTGAACAGTATTAACTTATTCTATTTTATTGTTTCACAATTTTTTTTACATTATTTTGCCAGCTGTATTACGGTGCGTATGCGCAATATTCACTTGTACAGGACGTGAACTTGACACGCTTCTGTCAGTCTAATATACTTTTTTGTCTATTGAGCCACTTTTGAGTTGCAACTTGCAGCATTGTTTGGGGCAGAATCAGGTTTTCAGATATCTGGTTTTCTTTCCAGTTTTTCCGAACACAAGTGCCAGAAAGTAGTGCGCCTTAAACTTTTTGCAGAGCAGTTTTTGGCATTAATATCATTTCCTTCTGCTTTTTGCGCCAACTTCCATTTTCTATTACACTCGCATTCCTTTGCAGTTCGGTTAGCAAATTTGTTGTCCGTCGTCCTGACATTCGAAATGAAATTCGTAAAGAAATATTCTATTCAAGAGTATCAAAATACGCGGCAATGGACCAAACTCTGAGTTTCTTTAGCAGTACTCGTGTTTTTGTTTGTTTTTGTTTCGATAAAGTTTCTAGCAAGTACTTCTTCAGTCATTCAGTCAACCTATCAGTCAGTGTGTGAGTGCCAGCTATAGTTGATGACTTCTTACTGTAAAGATTTTGCAAAGCAAGTTTGGGTGTTCACAACTTGAAATAGGGAGCTTTTCATTCAAACTGTTGCTTTGAATATGTGAATAAGAATAAGACTACTTGAATAAGCGTGAATTGAGTGAGCATCTTTCTATTTATTTAGCTATACTATTAATGTCGATTATGCTTATGTTTGTTAACTATTTTGAGGATCATGAACGACCGTTGATTTTGTAATCAAGAAACAGAAATTACGAATGGAATTAGAAATACTAAAATTGTGTATTTTTAAAAAAGTAATCTTTAAATCAGGATCAACAAATTTTTTTCAAAAAGGTTTAACTCCGATTTAATTTTGTAATAATTATGACTTACATACATATATCAATATAAAATTTAATTAAGAAAAATTGTTTTAACAACAAAATATTTTCGAAATTTTTGTAAACTAGCCTTTCATTTTATTTCAAATTCAAATTGAACATGTAGAAGAACAAAATTTTAGTTCCTTAAATATTTTTAATGTTGATTTTAGGCACTTTTAAAAATAAGCTAATGGAATGCTCTATGAGATAATATTGGTTAAACCTTACTGATCTCAATAATTTGGTACACAAATCGATTCCAAGTAGATCCAGTTGTGATGGAGCTCAACCGATTGCAACATAATGAGAGTAAATTGCGCATATGACCGACGTGTGAATAGTGTAGCAATTGTATGGCTGTTGGGGTGTTGGGTTTTTGAATAAGCAACGCGTGGCATTCCACATAAAATGCGGTTGCAGAAGTTGCACATCGCTCCAGTACAGAGAGCTGAGAAGAACTGCAGAGAACAGCGCGTAGTTTTGCATGTTAACATACCGTGGCTTATGTTTCACTCTTTCCCTTTTCCCGCTTTCCTCTGTTGCGCCCCCCTCCTCGCTTTCCTTTTGCTGCAGCGCGAAAAACGACATATCAAATGCCGCACTAAATTACTAAAACACGCACTGGTACACCCACAACTTAGCTTCCTCTTTCCCCTCTTCCCTTGACTACGCTCCTTTCATGGTTTATTTACTTATATGCGAAATGCCGAAAAAAAACTTTCAGCTGAGACTACAATTTACGCTTTTCCTTGCATTTTTCATGTGCTTCGTTGTTTTTGTTTTGCATTCATTTTGCTGACAAAGTTTTTATGGCCGCAACATACAACCTTAGCTTGTTTTTGTTTCACTGCGGTGTGTGTGTGTGTGTGTGTGTGTGTGTGTGTGGGTGGGTCCTGCATGTAACGTTCATCTCGTAGAAAAACTTTGTCAAATCATTAAGAGCCGCACACAAATACAAAGCCAAACTAGCAAGGCTTTTCCAACTGAGAACTCGTCACAAAACACATCAAAGACTTGACAATGTTTTCTCGGTCGAGAATTCAGGAATTTTCTTAATATATGCAGCATTGATTAGCAAAAGTCTTCACACCTCTTGATTTTTAAGATAAAATGTTAGATTATATTAAATCGTGTTTGATCTTATTGATCTTTAAAATAATGAATAAAATAAATAATTAAATGATTTTATTAAAATTTCCAGCTAATTAATATCGAATTTAACATGAATTTCAAGAAAATTTAATATTATTTTCATAATTATATAACGATTATCGTATTACAATAATTCATAATGAATTGATAATTATGAATCAAATTTTATATTCTCAAAGAAACTAAACACTTGCAATTTAACTTTAACTGCTGTCATTTAAGACCCACTTTAAGCCACTTTAACCCATATATCTCTTTAGCTGCGTGTTGTGCTTACATTTGGGAAAAATCGAGCGCCACTAATGAAGCTTTTTCGCTCTGAAGCCTGAAAGCCTCGTTGGCAAAATAAAGCTGCTGCTGCCACGTCCTTTTTAGCCATTTTTCGCGTTGTCTATTAGTGGCTTCAACGGGGCATCGAAAGCCGCCCATTGCCTCCAATTGGACGCCACTTCGAGTCCTTGCTGTGCATTTCACACACACTAGCAATGTCAACACACAGATACTCACACATGCACGCACCTGACCAGGCATTTAGCCGGATGTCTGAGCAACTGAAACTGTATTCAACAATTAACAAAACTGCACTCTATTTCCCTATTGCAGAGTATTGTCCAGATGAGGCCAGCATATGTACCTTGTACAGTATCCATCAGAACTCTGAATACTAAGTAAAAACTATTTCTTACATATGTATATTTATGTATTATATTACCTTCTAGCCTAAAAGAGTAATAGGATAAATATAAATATTTTATAAAGTTAT
Organism: Drosophila kuntzei; assembly: GCA_035042165.1. Classification (NCBI taxonomy): domain Eukaryota; kingdom Metazoa; phylum Arthropoda; class Insecta; order Diptera; family Drosophilidae; genus Drosophila; species Drosophila kuntzei. Next base: position 684,820 of record JAWNLU010001549.1, on the reverse strand, counting down.
CTGTTATCACTCAGAAAATTTATCAGTAAATACATATGGTAGTTATGCTTATATGTGTCAGCAGAAGTCAATGTTAAGGAAAGCGACATCAATATATATTTATACTGAGAGCAAGGTATATGAATATTCCAAAAAAAACTTCTTTACAAAGTAAAAGTCTAAGGGTTTTTCTGCCACAAAATTTCTGATATCCCATTTTGTGACGAACGGTATTAAATTTAATACATAAATTATTTAAAAAAAAAAGTTTGACATTCGGCACCTTGCGCAAAGGGATCTCGATTCTGTATACCTAAAAATAATTTTAATGAGCAGTGCCGAATGCCAAACTTTTTTTTTTTAATAATTTATGTATTAAATTTATTACCGTTCGTCACAAAATGGGATATCACAAAATTTCGGGGCAGGAAAACCCTTTCGTCACTAGACTTTTACTTTGTAAAGAAGTTTTTTTTTCGAAGATATCAGAAATTTTTGGAATTTCATATGCTTCTGACATAATAAGTTTAATATAAAATGGTCGAAATGCTTACATCAAAAAATAAATGATATAGTAAATTTTATATTTACTTTAACCAATTTTGGTCAGGATATATAAAACCAACCCAGATGCGTACGTTGTCAGATTGATCAATATATCTTAAAAAACAACAAAGTTTTTTATACTAAAACTTAATTTTTGGCCGATCGTTCCATGGCAGCTATATGTTATAGTAGACCGATTTGAACCAAATTTGGTCAGGATGTATTAAACGACCTATAATGCATATTCTATCAGTTTGGTTGAGATATCTCGGAAAAAAAAGAGTTTCTCATACTAAAACTTGATATTCGACAAATCGGTTCTATGGCAGCTATATGATATAGTGGACCGATTTTAACCAAAATTGGTAAGGATGTATAAGACCAACTTAAAGGAATATTCTGTCAAATTGGTTGAGATATCTTGAGAAACAAAAAAGTTTTTCGTACTTAAGCTTGATTTTTTAAGTAGTATGGTAGATATGGTACATAGTTAAATGTATATATTCAGTTAATAGGTAATATCTTCTGAACCTATTCGCTTAAAGATATGTGTCATATGTCAAAAGACGCGAAATTTTACTTGTTACAACATATTGAAATTTAATAAAAATTGTCGGAACCGTTTTCTAATAAATCGCCAAAGTTTAAGATAAAAATCCTTTTTTCACCTGTAGCATTTTACCTCAGCACTTTGAAAAAAAGTACTCAAGGCACGTCTAGAAGCTCTCAAATACCTTTCTAACGACATATAGAACACATCTGTAGCTTCTTTGGATTGGAAACTGTGGGTGTTTCAAATTTATCACGTTTTAGCTATTTACCGCTAAACTAGCTATTTCCTGATTCTGATTAGAAACAATTCCTCATCAAAAAACTTAAGTTTTTTCAGCGCTTTGATACAAACAAACAAACAGACAAACAAACTTTTCATATCATTTTGAGAAGGCCCTTAAAAATTTCAAATTAATATATCTTTTGAACCAAATGTCGGATGGAAATGATCGAGGTATCAGTCGACGTGTATTTTTAATAAGAATTTTTAAAAATTATAATATTTTACCAAAAGGCTCCAACGGCCCCACTAGCTGCAATCATTAAAATTTGGCCCCTCCCACTTACACCCCCATATCTTACGAACCAGGTGAGTTACCAAAAGTCTTAGTATGTTAGGTAAAGTCATACCTTTCGATCGGTATATAAGTCAATCCGATCGGACAGTCATGGCAAATTTTCCATTCTGCGTGTATATATTGCTTGTCGCCTTTTGCACACTTCGTGCTGCTTTCGTCACTAGCGCGGACTGCCGTCCGCAGTGATGAATGGAAAAAAGAATATTTAGTTCTGAGATCCATCAATAAAAAGTGTTTATCTTGATAATCTCGATAGTTAACAATAGATACCATCCACATTATCGATAGTTAAAACCATTCTAATTTTTGTTAATATAATTGCAAACTCACACTTAAATAAATTAATCGTAAAAATAAGAAATAATAGTTTAAAGCAAATGAAACAAATTAACACAGAATCTCTTAATATATATATATTAATAGAAGGAATATTGATAGTTCATCGACAAAACTAAGTTTAAGAAAATTATGTAGAGAAAATAAACATCGTTGTAGACATGGTACTTATCGATATAATTTCTTTGGTAGAGAATAATTAAAAACATTCATATATTGATTTTCACTTCACACATTTTATTTAGTTAAGGAAATAATGATGTATATACTTAGATAATCTATTCAAATTCAGCTTACAAATGAGTTTTAGAAACTTGTTAGCTTACAAACTACTTAGTTAATGGACATGCTTAGAGTATGTTTTTCTTTTTCATTGCCATTTTTGTTGTAGTACACAGTTTTCTGCTGTTGTTCGCTATGATTTAGTGCCAATGTAGTCCATTGAGCTGTCGTGGATCCACATGGAGTCCTAGTTTCTCCAGTTTCCTTACCTTTCTCATCTGTTTGGTCAATTTGCGCTTGAAGACAATTTCACGATTCAGATTCATTATCTCCATTGTATCCAACTGTCGTATGTTCTTAATCGTTTGTAGTATCAAGTTATCGGTCAGATGAAGCTTGATGGTGGACATTTTCATATAAGGGGCGTCACGACGTCGAAGTTCCTCGCGATAAGCAAAGAGCGTATACGGCAAGGAGGGAAGCTGCGGCAGTGGACGCTCCAGGTCCGGAAACAGTTGCTCTGCCATTATCAGGATCGTATATTTAAGAAGTATTATTTAAGGATTCTCGGTGGACTTCTTTCGGAAGTATATGATGTGTTCTCGTTGTGCGTTCGAATCGCAATGAGTTTCCTTTCTGAATGTCTTTGATTTTTATAGTCAGCATCTGTTTACCTGAGATTCCGACTTACAGCTGTCGCAATCTATTGTCTTTCCGGAAAATTTCATCTGTCCTTTTCATGGGAAGTTCGAGCAGCTGGCTGAGAACTACCTGCTTGTGCCAGCTGCAAGTGGCATTTGTTCGGGCACGCGATTAGCTCGAGTTGAGTCTAAAGTCTTTAAGAAGCACCTTGTCGGTAGCTGGTCAAAAATTCCATTAGTTCCGAGGCAATTTGCTGTTCAACTCACGTTGCCTTTTTATTTTGCGGACAACTATAAACCGTTGTCGCATCTCACCGAAATGCGATTCTAAAATGTTAATGAGCTCGTGACCTAGTAAATGCCAACTCCAACTACTATACGAAACTATAAATAGATATATACAAATATCTTTACTTTTATAAATTCCTTTCATTTGCCGCTACCGTTTTTCGTCATTTCAGGAGCATTTGAAATGAGATTTCTTTTACGAGTACCGAGTTCTTTGAATTCGGTTGCCACATCGCAATTAAAATAAATTTCATTCGCTCAAAGGATATCGCAGCATAATTTGGGTATCAAAGGACAAATGGGTCCTGGCTTCTGTCTATAATATCCATACACATTGAAGTCTAATGTACTTCAAAACATCATCAGTAATTTAATTGAATATCAATCAAATACGACTGGTGTATTGTAGGGAGACACAGACAGAGAGAAAAACAGAAAGGAACATTTCTTAAGTAAAATCTTGATTGTACTAAGTTGGCAGCTTATTATATTTCTCAAATGTTTCACACTTTAGTAAACTAGATTTAATCAAATTCAAAGAATCATCCCGTATTAAATTTGATTAGCTTTTGTTAAATTTTTTAGACGGATTCAGAATTATAGTTTGATAAACTCTCAGGAATTATACATACATTCTGATAATAGATTATTTTTAATGAGTTTCATAATTCTAAACTAGATGGAAGAATTGCTTATTCCCTATTTTTCAAAATTCAGTTCATTTGATAAACTAATCCACTTCTCAGATGGAAACAGATAAATACAAAACAAACCTAATTTTCGTTTTACATATAGATTAACAAATAGATTATAGCCGTTGTCAATTATGCTAGACGTAAACTCGTAAATATATATGTATGTATTGAATACTCAGTTCCATTGTTTAGCTATTTATTAAGTACAGGTCTAATCCTCTTCTTATATTAAAGGATATGCATATTTACTTCTTATGCTTATCTTCTCATACTGTTAACTACAATTTAACACGCAGATAACTGATGTTTAACAAGAGATACAAACACTATCCAGGATGAGATACGACTCAGTTTGGATTTGGCCCGAATCAACTGTTGTTGACTTCAATGTGTTAATCACAGCAGCATTTGTGGCATGCAACCCGAAATGATTGCCAAACACATTATCTGTATTATTAATGAGCTGCATGCCATACGTGCCACATGGGGCAGGCATTCAGGTTGGCATGTCACCGGGTTGTTGCGTTGTTGGTTATTTAACTGGTTCGTTTGGTCATTCTCTTTACAGTGCATCGCATTTTTTTCTTGGCATTATTGAGTCGCCTTTTGGTGTTTAATTAATTGAAAGCATTTTTATCACGCCGCATTTTTGTGGCTGTCGCGAGGCGCACTGATTATAATAATATTGACTCTCTGCCGGCCACAACTACGGCAATCGTTGCAAGGATATATGAGGATATATGAGGATATGCAAGAGACACACTCAACCACTATACTTTGAATCGATTCGAAAAAATTACAAATAATAATTGAACCTGATCCTCTGTTATCGCCATTAATTAATTGAAATGTTCATTTAAAGGTTTTTCTCCCTCTATTTTTTCAATTAACTTTGCCAATTCAAGTACATAATATTTTCAATATTAATCACATGTTAAATAAATATATTGTTTACTTTTCTGCTCATTTGCAACTTCATCATCAATTTAATTTGCTTTTAAATCAGATCTACCTGAAATGGATGTGATTAAAACCTTTAATATAGTCAAAAAAGTCTTGCGGTATTTCCGCAAGCTTGTCTTTGCAAGCGCGTAGTTCTAGTTGTATTCGTCGCATCGGTTCACGCTAGAGCTTTTTGGAAACCTCTTTTCACGCGTCTCATGCTGCCAATAAAATTTGTGCAGTTTATGGACCCGATACAGTTTCCATTTCCACCGCACAACGATGGTTTCAACGTTTTCGTTCTGGTGCAGAGGTGATCGAAGATGCGCCACGGTCCTGAAGGCCTGTCGTCGAAAATTGCGATAAAATCGCTGAATTGATCGAAAGAGACCGGCATAGTAGCAGCCGTAGCATCGGCCAAGAGCTGGGCATGAGTCATCAAACCGTTATAAACCATTTGAAGAAGCTTGGATTCAAAAAGAAGCTCGATGTATGGGTGCCACACGACTTGACGCAAAAAAACATTTTTGCCCGTATGGATGCATGCGAATCGCTTCTGAATCGCAACAAAATCGACCCGTTTTTGAAGCGGATGGTGACTGGCGATGAAAAGTGGGTCACTTACGACAACGTGAAGCGCAAACGGTAGTGGTCGAAAAGCGGTGAAGCTGCCCAGACGGTGGCCAAGCCTGGATTGACGGCCAGGAAGGTTCTTCTGTGTGTTTGGTGGGATTGGCAGGGAATCATCCACTATGAGCTGCTCCCCTATAACCAAACCAAAATTCGGACCTGTACTGCCAACAACTGGACCGCTTGAATGCAGCACTCATGCAGAAGAGGCCATCTTTGATCAACAGAGGCCGAATTGTCTTCCATCAGGACAACGCCAGGCCACACACATCTTTGGTGACGCGCCAGAAGCTCCGGGAGCTCGGATGGGAGGTTCTTTTGCATCCACCGTATAGTCCGGATCTCGCACCAAGTGATTACCACCTATTTCTGTCCATGGCGAACGAGCTTGGTAGTTGGAAGTTGGCCACAAGAGAGTCCTGTGAAAATTGGCTCTCCGAGTTTTTTGACAATAGGGAAGCGAGCTTCTATAAGAGGGGCATTATGAAGTTGGCATCGCATTATTATAATCAATTTTATGAACAATTGAAAATTCAATAAAAATACCGCAAGACTTTTTGACAACCTTATATGATTTTAAATAGCTTTCAATAAAAACTTTTTATTAGAAGCTTTCGTGTGCTTTTAAAATAATTTGAATGGAGCTTTTAAACTTATTCTATTTATCTAGAACGTAACAAGGCAAATTGAGCTCGGCTATCAATCAAAATACAGACACTAATTGCAGTTTGTGGTACATGTACATTTTACTAAAATACACTGCACTGCACAACCTAAGGACACAACCACACTGGTTGTTTGTACTTTGTTTGTGGAGAGATTTGTTGCGCTTTTAGCTAGCAGTTCGATGATGGATTTGGGTTGGGTATATGCATCAACATCGTAGTTGAGACAGTTTTACACATGCCACCGCACAATAGTCAATTTCTAGGTAATTCAATCGAAAGTGGTTCAGTGCGTGTGTGTGTGTGTAGGATGTGTGTGCACAATTCGGCGAAAATACTCATTGAATATGCCACACAGGTAGCTCTGCCCTTAGGCCAGGCCAAAAACTTGTTGAAATATTTATTTAAATGAAGTTTGGCAGCTAAAGGAATTGCCTGTCTGTCTGTCACTTGTCTGTTTTTCTGGCGAGTTGTTGGCCAATAAATAAACAGCTTTGTCGAAAAGGCTTAGTTATTATTGCTCCCCATTATTGTTATTTCTGTTCCAGTCGTGCTGTTCTTTTGGCTTATAATATCAATGTATGCAAATAGACAAATACGCTTTTGATCTGTGTACAAAGTTCTCTCGGTATTGAAACTCTAAAGGATTTCGGCCACATTCGAGCTAAAATTTTGTTCAAAATTCCATACAATTGCTGGGCGTCTTTTGCAGCAAATAATATGCTGCCTTGGAATTTGTGGCTTATGTAGTCAAAAGTGAGGCTGCCTCCATCTTTTTCCATAGAGTTGCTAAAGAGTTTAATGCAAAGACGGAACGAAAATGAAAATATGAAAATAAAAAACAAAAAGAAATTTTAATTTTAAATAGAAATAGAAATAACGGTTCGTCTATCTGAAACTCATAGATATCTTCGCGAAAAACCTTCTATTGCATGTTTAACCAATATTTTCTGCTTTATTGTTTAAATGGTAAACATATAATTCTGCAAGAAATTTTAAAGCTTACGTCAATTTTAATATTAATACCATGTAGAAGTTATTCCAATTTTACAAAACTTACTTAAATGCTCAGAATGCTTAGATAATTTCGTTATTAAATTATTCTGAATATTTACATGTGGAGTATCAGGGGGTAAAGGACAAGTTCTATTGCCAAAGTAACTCATTGAATTTTCTAAATATATTGTCAAATTTATCCACTCATAAAACACTGACGACATTCATTTTGCGGGTTTCATGTCCTGTGGTAAATATCATAATTTTGTGAGCCAAACAACAATAACAACAACAACGTCGAAAATTGTTAACCGAAAATAAGCTAAACAAATGTCAAATTTGTTCAAATTTCATCTAATCGAATATGTATTTATTATTATTTCGGGCAGCATAATTCTTGTTGCCACTGTACAATCAAAAGTGTTTCCACTACAATATGGTGAAGCCTGTTTGTGAATGTGTGCGGTGCGTTGGTAATCAGATAAATGCCAATTACAATAATAGCTAGCATTCAAATTTTAAGAATATTTAATTATAATTTTTGCATATTTATGTTCATATGATTATGAAATCAATAACATGCTGTGGCCATTCATGGAAGCTGACTAATAATTATCTTTATTTTCATTGAGCATTAGAGATGTCATTGAAGTTCTTTGAGGGATAAGTTTTTGGTTTTATTTACAGGATATATCAATATCGATATATCGATTACTCTGAGTTGGCTGCCTTTTTTCGCGCTCTGCATTATAATCAATTTTACTTCAAATCTACCTTTAATTAAATTTCTAAGTGTCTCAATTTCTTATCATAACATATCTGTGCTCTTTTCGATTGTGTAAAGCTCAATCAGCTGGTGCTTTGTAAGTTATTATTTACATTTATATTTTCGTTCGCGGCATCTGTGCTGTTATTGTTGTTGTGCTTTTGACTATTTTCGTCTTTGGTGCTTTACCTTTGTATTCGCTAGTGCTCTGTGTTCAAAGTCGCTCTCTTTCTTTTCCTCTCCAAGCGCTGTTTGTTTACTAATCCAACTCTATTCTCACTCAAATTGAGTGCTTTAAACTTTCTAATTTTTGTTCTAACTGTTTTCATTTAACCCACTGAACATTTTCATTATGTCTTGCTGCAATAATTTATGCTCATTTAGCTGATTCCACACATCTTCAATTTGTTAATTGTTGGTTGTGTGAGAACGTTATGCATGCCAAATGTGCCGGTCTTACTGGACGTGAAGTTGTTAAGATTAATTCTGCTCCTAAAAAGCACTCAGGCGGCCTGAGATGGGCTTGCCCTGTGTGTTATGAAATGCAAATTAATTTTACAAAAATGCATAATTCCGTCCGCATTAAGTTTTTGAAATTAAATAAAGCAGCTAAACTTCTTGCCAGTGATTTTGACTCAAGTACTGAATTGCTCAGTCAATTTAGTTTTGTGTCCTATTTTGTCAGCTGTAGCACCCCGTAGACAAGTTTTTGTGTCTCGACTTTCCTCTGACACAACTTGTGAATCGGTAGCTTCTTATATAGCCAGTAAATCTTCGGCATCTGTATCTGTCACTAAATTTAACTTTTCTACTCCACGCGAGATTTCTTCTTTTAAAATTAGCGTTCCTAATGACGCCTTTTCTACTATATGTGATTCGAATTTTTGGCCCCCCCTCATGATTGTTCATGAGTTCAAGCCAAAAATGTTCTTTCATTTAACGATCCTTCTCAACTTAATCTACTTCAAAACGACCTAGATTCTATGCAACTTTGTTTATGATTATGACTTTAAGTCGGTCTAAACCATATCTTGGAACCTATACAATTGATAATATCCCATTACAACGTATATATACCGTTAAAGATTTGGGTGTTCTTTTTGATTCTAAACTAAACTTTAACTTACACACTCCGTCTATCACTAATTCTGCAAGGGGCGTGCTTGTATTCATAAAGCGTTGGTCGAAGGAGTTTAACGATCCTTTCACTACAAAGCTTCTATATGTATCACTTGTACGTCCATTTCTGGAATATTGTTCATATATATGGTCACCTCAATTAGAAACAACGAGGGCCGTATTGAGTCGATCCAGAAGCAGTTTCTTCTCTTTGCCTTACGTAGCTTAAATTGGGACCCGAATCTTCGGCTTCCATCTTATTCCAGTAGACTTCTACTTCTAAACCTTCCTTCATTAGCTAACCGTAGAAAAGCACTTGGAGTAGTTTTTATCCAAAAACTAATTAACGGTGATGTAGATTCTTCCTTTCTTCTAAGTCGTCTTAACTTCTCTGTTCCTTGTAGACCTACTAGAAACTATCTTCCATTATCTCTTCCTTTATGCACAACTGATTTTGCTTTGCACAATCCTTTTCGCGTACTCTGCGCTCACTATAATTCTTTATTTCATGTTTTCTCTTCTGAACGCTCCCTATATTCTATTAAGCTTTCTATTTTCTCTCACCTCAGAGACATTTCGAATTGAATTGATTTTCATTTCATCTTCTTTCTATCTTCCTTAATTTAATCTTGACCCTCTTTCTATCCTTCTTAATACTTTTCTGTATATTTTAATTTATTCCTAAAGTTCTTTTCTTACCTTTATCTTTTAAAACTTCTTCTTTCCTATGAAATTTTCAATATACTCAGCTGTGAGTAGGGGCACAGCTTGCCGGACCGGCAAATAAACTTCCCCCATCAGATTGGACTTTCATCCTCATTTCTATCCTTAGTATTAAGTTAATATTCCTTTTTTTCTTTTATATATATTTACTAGGGGGCTCCGCCCCTGCTCGCTTCGCTCACGGAAATGAAATTTAGTTAATAATGTTAATTAAGTTTAGTTAAAGTAACCTTTAGTATGAGTTTGGCTGAGATTTCTTAAGAATGAAAAACATTTTTCGTATTAATAGATAATTTGCATTATATTGTTTCTATGGCAGCTATATGATATAGTAATCCGACTTTTACCAAATTTGGTCAGAATGATGAATGACAGTCCCAAACATATAATCTGTTAGTTTGGTTAAGATATCTTTATTTATAAAATATGATGCACATTAACCTTTAGTATGAAAAACTTTTTTGTTTCTTAAGATATCTAAATCAAACTCACAGATTGTATGTTTTGCGACTGTCTCTTACATTCTGACCAAATTTGGTCGAAATCGGTCAACTATATCATATAGCTGTCATAGGAAAGATCGGTCGAAAATCAGGTGTTAGTATGAAAAACTTTTTTGTTTCTTAAGATATCTTAACCAAACTTACTTTGGGACGGTCTCTTACATTCTGACAAAATTTGGTCGAAGTCGGATTACTATATCATATGAAACTAACCTTTGGTATGAAAAACTCAGCAGCTGTATGATATAGTAATCCGACTTTGACCATATTTGGTCAGAATGTAAGAGACAGTCCCAAACATCAAATTTATAAGTTTGGTTAAGATATCTTAAGAAACAAAAAAGTTTTCAATACTAAAGGTTAATTTCATCCGATTATTCCTATGGCAGCTATATGATATAGTAATCCGACTTTGACCAAATTTGGTCAAAATGTAAGAGACAGTTTGGTTAAGATATCTTAAGAAACAAAAAAGTTTTCCATACTAAAGGTTAATTTCATCCGATTATTGCTATGGCAGCTATATAATATAGTAATCCGACTTTGACCAAATTTAGTCAGAATGTAAGAGACAGTCCCAAACATATAATCTGCCAGATTGGTTAAGATATATTAAGAAACAAAAAAGTTTTCCTTACTAAAGGTTAATTTCATCCGATTATTGCTATGGCAGCTATATGATATAGTAATCCGACATTGACCAAATTTGGTCAGGATGTAAGAGACAGTCCCAAACATATAATCTGTAAGTTCGGTTAAGATATCTTAACAAACAAAAAAGTTTTTCATACAAAGCAATTCCAAGACTGTTTGACCTCGGGTAAACACACTTCCAGGTGGAATTTTACAAAACGCCGTCTTATTGCACGATGAAATTGTCTCAGCTATGTTGCAGCTCTTTACCTTTAGCCGTTTGGCTTACACGTTGATGTGTCAGTCAGTCAGTCAGTCAGGACAAAGAATTTTATATATATAGATAAGAAAAGCTCTAGAGATTATACAATAGTCAATTTATTTGAATCTAGAGAGAAGAAGTCAAAATAGATCGAAATTGTATACCACAATTTTTGAGTCGACGGCCCTCTAGCCCTTAAGGCACTTAAATAAATTTACTAAAATTTTGTGAATATTAAGACATTTTTAATTAGTTAATATACTACAGAATAAGTCTTACCAATATAATTAATTACAATTATCGACTTGCCGAATTGTTGTTTTATTTCATTATTCAATATTCATTTATGCTTCGAATATTCGTGTATTAGTCGTTAACAATAACTCGTAGCAATGAGCATTTAAATTCGCACAATATTTACGAATATTTTCCAAAAACAATCGCAAATCGTATATGTATTTTTTGATTTAATTGCTGCAACTGGAAATGAAAAAAATCTGTGGAAAGTTGCACATGAGTGCATTTGAGACGCCATCGTATTTACGAGAAAATATCTTATATGTAAATTTTTAACAATTAATCAATATCAATAACCGTTCCGAGCCCTAGAGATAATTTCAATAAAATTTTACAGCCGTCTGTAATCAAGAGCCGAAAAATAACTGCAAAAATAAAGAAGAACGGCAGGAAAAAGAAAGAGAACAACGTTGCCGTAAAGGATGAAAGCAAAAGCGAACTGCCAGCTACTTATATATTCTCTTATGGTTCAGCGTGAGATGTGTATGTGAGTGTGTGTATGTGCGCGTCCACTTTCCTGTCCGTGTGCGGCCATAAAGCAGCTCGTAAATTTCAGCACACTTGCCACTCGGACCAGTTACCAGTTGGCGGTTGTCTTTGCCTTTTGCCACCGAAAATTGCTAGAGTTGCCATCCCACAGGGTTGTCTCTACGTGGGTTGCTGCTCTGTCTCGTTATTGTCTTTTTTTCTGTTCATTGTATAACTGTATCATGTTTTTCTCCCTTTTTTCGCAGTTCAACAATGAAAATTCACGCTGTACAATTTTTCGCGGTGGTCAACGTTGCTGTAATACCCTAACTGTGGGTGTAATATGTGTGCTCTGACGGATGTCAAATATATTTTTGGAAGAGTATTTAATTGTCGGCTTGCTTTTGTTTTGTGTCTGCGCTCTCCTTTTGTTGGTATGCTCCAATTCTTCGTTTATTACGCAAATCCGTAGTAACGCCCACGGTCGCCATATCCTGGCCCTATCCTTGTCACGGATTTTGCTCTGTTTGTATGTGTGTGCGTGTGTGTGGCTGGTGTTGAACAATAGCTGTGAAATAAACACTTGCTGGTTTGCACTTTATTAAGTGGCAGCGCGAAACGGCATGTTCGCTTTATAGTCCAGCTTGTAACGCCCACGGCATCTCCAAGTTCGAGGAGGAAAACATTTTAACAAGGAGAACACTTGAGCTTGGAAGGTTTAGCAATATACATAAGTGCTTACATTTATTGCAATTAAAGATCTTATTATAGAATAGTTAGAATTAGAATAATTTATAAACTTTTCATCAAAATTATCGTATAATTATACCCTGTGCCCAGCGTGCCCGCACACTCCAGCGATTTTGCTTATCGATATCATTATCGATATCATTTTAGCATCATATGCTATTGATGTATGATATATGTACATCAGGGATTAAAACCGAAACGAATATCGGTTTCAGTTACGGTTTTTTACGAAATTTTCAAACCAAATTAACCAAATTTATGTGAGATCAAATTATAATAAAATCGACATTACACTGGACTATTTCAGTAACCAGATAACAATATTTTCCAGGCTAATGAGAGGATTAAGTATTTTTTCATGTAAAGCAATAAATAACGCTTCTTATTTTGGATACCCGAAAACCATAATTTTTATTGATTTTGTGAACCGAAACCGTACCGGTATTTTTAAACCGAAACCGTTACGAAACCGATACTCCAAGAGTTTGCATAACCGATAACCGAAAACCTTAATTCGAGTATAACCGAAATTATTATTAAATTTAATACATAAATTATTAAAAAAAAAAGGTTGGCATTCGGCACCTTGCGCAAGGATCTCGATTCTGTATACCTAAAAATAATTTTAATGCGCAGTGCCGAATGCCAAACTTTTTTTTATTTTAAATAATTTATGTATTAAATTTAATATCGTTCGTCACAAAATGGGATATCAGAAATATTGGGGCAGGAAAACCCTTTCGTCACTAGACTTTTACTTTGTAAAGAAGTTTTTTTGGAAGATATCAGAAATTTTTGGAATTTCATATGCTTCTGACATAATAAGTTTGATATAAAATGATCTGCTTACATCAAATAAAAAATGATATAGTAAATTTTATATTTACTTTAACCAATTTTGGTCAGGATATATAAAACCTACCCAGATGCGTACTTTGTCAGATTGATCAATATATCTTAAAAAACAACAGAGGTTTTTATACTAAAACTTAATTGTTGGCCGATCGTTCAATGTTATAGTAGACCGATTTAAACCAAATTCGGTCAGGATGTATAAGACCAACTTAAATGCATATTCTGTCAAATTGGTTGAGATATCTTGAGAAACAAAAAAGTTTTTCGTACTAAAGCTTGATTTTTTAATTAGTATGGTAGATATGGTAAAATGTATATATTCAGTTAACAGGTAATATCTTCCAAACCTTTTCGCTTAAAGATGTACATATGTCATATATCAATCGACGCGAAATTATACGATTTACAACATATTGAAATTAAATTAAAATCTTTTGAGGCGTTTTCTAATAAATCGCCAAAATGTCAGCTTAAAAAAGCTTTTTTCACCTGTAAAATTTTACCTGAGCACTTTGCAAGCAAATATTCAAGGTACGTCTAAAAGCTCTCAAAAATACCTTTCTAACGACATATAGAACACATCTGTAGCTTCTTTGGATTGGAAACAAAATTATCGGGTTTTAGCTATTTCCCGCTAAACTAGCTATTTCCCAATAAAGTCGTAGAACAAACATTTCTAGATTTCTGATAAGAAACAATTCCTAATCAAAAAATTAAAGCTTTTTCAGCGCTTTGAAACAAACAAACAAACAGACAAACAAATTTTTCATCTCACTTTGAGAGGGCCCTTAAAAATTTCAAATTAATATATCTTTTGAACCAAATGTCGGATTGAAATAATCGAGGTATCATTCGACGCATATTTTAAATAAGAATTTTGAAATATTATAAAATTTTACCCAAAGGCTCCAACGGCCCCAATAGCTGCAATCATAACAATTTTGCCCATCCCACTTACACCCCCATATCTTACGAACCAGGTGATTTACCAAAAGTCTGCACTTTTGTTGGTAAAGTCATACCTTTCGATCGGTATATAACTCAATCCGATCGGACAGTCATAGCAAATGTTCCATTCTTCGTGTATATATTGCTAGTCGCCTTTTGCACACTTCGTGCTGCTTTCGTCACTAGCGCGGACTGCCGTCCGCAGTGATAGGAGGAGGTGGAATCTACATGGGTAGCTCCTATATTTCACAATCGATCCGATGAAAGGCGGCACTTTGAGTTAACTCCAAAAATCCTTTAAGCATTATATATTTATTATATAAATTCCAATTTATGTATTCTAAATTCTAATAAAATAATGCAACTTATACCTTTCACTGAATAAACTTCTCAGCAATATTTAATTGCTTCACAAATGTGACCACCGAAAATGCTAATTTGGCGACCTATTTAAAATAGACGAAATATCAATAGTTGTAGAATATATGTATATATTTGGAAGGTTTACTTACGGTAATATTTGTGCCCAACGATATAATAAATACACCACCGGCTGTCATAATGATAGGTTGTTGAACATTTTGTAAAAAGTATAAGAATGTAGTTTTATAGCGACGATCTGCAGACAACCAATTGGAATGGAAGAGACAGTACGTGAGTTCTTCACAATCTGTTATAATCATGTTGCAAATGTAACAGAAGGGAAAGGTTTGCAATAGCAGATCACAAATGAAAACAGCTGTGCCGAGGCCGGTCCAGAAGTTTGAAAAGTAGATAATGTTAATTATAGCCAAACCGATGACGAGGCCACAAAGTAGAAATTGTACAAAAATTGTGGCAGATATGACAGGTCTCAATGTGTTGCAGTAACTAAGAAAATAATTTATTTAAAAGGGAAAAACAGACAAGAAATGGAGAAAATAAACTCACTCGATGATTAAATGGTGATCCTCAATGCATTTGACAAGCTCTGCGTTATTATCTTCCTCTGTCATCGTTGGATCTGTGCGCAGACGTTGCAAACGCTGCTTGAGCATTGCGATGTGAGTTCGTAGAATCAAAAAGTATATAACAGGATAGACATCCGCTATTTGATCCTGTATAACAATTCCGCACATCCAAAGATATTCCATAAAGGCAGTCAACCAGAAATTAAATTTACTTGCTTCCCAATCAATGAAGGGATTATAGAACTTCCAGGGAAGATGACCCGCCAGGGCGCCAGCGAGGAACGTAGCAATGGCATAGAATGAGTACATGAACTGATAGCACATGAAGCATCGACTACACAGTGCCACAGTTCGATGTAGCAGCTGGCGCTGCTCGGGACTGTTGCAACGTTTGTCCATACGATCCAGAATCTCCTTGGCCCGCTTGAAACGCTTCATACCTGCAAAAGTAAATGCGGCCTTGATGCTTGAGCCGACGCAGTTTGGGCCAACTTGTAACGAGGTGAGAAACTGGCCTGCTGTAAAGCTACTCAGATCCTTGATGTAGCTTACAAACAGCGCCACAACAACCAATATCATAATAAACACCGTGGAATATAATGTCCACAATGCGTAGATCCATCTCCAGAATTTCTCCTTTGGTGGCATCCATCCAACCACCCACATGCCACGATCCAGATAGACCAAGGCATCTCGGGATGTTAATGGCTCATTGAGGGGCGACTCTCGCATTCGAGGAAATAGCTTAAATAGCATGTTACCAGTATTCACTTTGGCTTAAAGTGTTTACCAAATTCTAGCTACAGTCCGACTTTATAGCTCTTTGATTATTATTTTTATTTGATTTTTTTTCATTTACTTTTTCTTTCAAAGTTTTCCATACTTTTTAATTATGCATCAAACGTTGGTTTTTACTCAATTTTTCTAAGAGGTTTTGTTGAATTATTTACTTTGGGAACTTATAAGCTGTCAATAAAGAAATAAACTAAACTCAAGTTCTAATGCTTTTAAATTTAATTATTTATACTTCCCAGAGGTGAAAAGAAAACTTGTTAATGTTTTAAGTTTAACTGAAGATAAGTTTAATAAGACATTTTGTATAGTTTAACTTCTGAAATAACTGAAAGCTAACTTGATTAAAAATTAATTGCAAATAGGGATGTACCAAAAATGTTCTCAATAAAGAATTTAATGGAAATTCAAATAACAATTTAACTGATATAGTTATTTTTAAATATTATTCTAAAATTTAATATGTTGCTATTAATATGAACCAAAAATTACATTTTCTTCTGAACCAAAGGGGAAAAAACACAAAAATCGGATATCGGTTCATATTAAAGTTTCACATTTCAATCCTTTCAATTATAATTTGTAATACTTAACTTAAACTAATCATTTGTAAATAAATTCGGTGCAGCACTGATTTGCCTTCGTAAATAAATGAATAAATAAATAAATAAATAAATAAATAAATAAATAAATAAATAAATAAATAA
This sequence comes from Drosophila kuntzei, assembly GCA_035042165.1. Classification (NCBI taxonomy): domain Eukaryota; kingdom Metazoa; phylum Arthropoda; class Insecta; order Diptera; family Drosophilidae; genus Drosophila; species Drosophila kuntzei. The sequence goes on along the minus strand of JAWNLU010001549.1, from coordinate 667,977 downwards.
ATAAATAAATAAATAAATAAATAAATAAATAAATAAATAAATAAATAAATAAATAAATAAATAAATAAATAAATAAATAAATAAATAAATAAATAAATAAATAAAAAATATATAAATAAATAAATAAATAAATAAATAAATAAATAAATAAATAAATAAAAAAATAAATAAATAAATAAATAAATAAATAAATAAATAAATAAATAAATAAATAATTACATAAATACATAAATACATAAATACATAAATACATAAATACATAAATACATAAATACATAAATACATAAATACATAAATACATAAATACATAAATACATAAATACATAAATACATAAATACATAAATACATAAATACATAAATACATAAATACATAAATACATAAATACATAAATACATAAATACATAAATACATAAATACATAAATACATAAATACATAAATACATAAATACATAAATACATAAATACATAAATACATAAATACATAAATACATAAATACATAAATACATAAATACATAAATACATAAATACATAAATACATAAATACATAAATACATAAATACATAAATACATAAATACATAAATACATAAATACATAAATACATAAATACATAAATACATAAATACATAAATACATAAATACATAAATACATAAATACATAAATACATAAATACATAAATACATAAATACATAAATACATAAATACATAAATACATAAATACATAAATACATAAATACATAAATACATAAATACATAAATACATAAATACATAAATACATAAATACATAAATACATAAATACATAAATACATAAATACATAAATACATAAATACATAAATACATAAATACATAAATACATAAATACATAAATACATAAATACATAAATACATAAATACATAAATACATAAATACATAAATACATAAATACATAAATACATAAATACATAAATACATAAATACATAAATACATAAATACATAAATACATAAATACATAAATACATAAATACATAAATACATAAATACATAAATACATAAATACATAAATACATAAATACATAAATACATAAATACATAAATACATAAATACATAAATACATACATACATAAATACATAAATACATAAATACATAAATAAATAAAATTATAATTGTATAGCTGGCTATTATAACATTTCCTGCAAGCAAAAGAAAAATCTCATAGGACGAAATTATACATGTGTTTTTAGCATATTTCAAAATTAAGAGAAATTTATACTTGACCAACATAGGATATAAATAATTGAAGCCTTAAACCGGTTTCAGGACCTGTGCGTTAAATAATGTCAGCACTGAATGAATTGAAAAAAGCGACAATGCGAAAAATATAAGCAACGTGTTGTCGGCATTGCAGTCTCATCAGATGAAGTCTCGTTTCGCCCCTAGTTTGATTGTCTGTACATTCGGGTGCGGAATGTTATTTGAGGAATTTGAAACACGCGGCGCATGCTGCGTATGAACTATTTTCTTAAGCTCATACTGCCAAGACTTCCTTCCTATATTTCCCCCACCCATCCACTCTTCTCAGCTCCTTTGCTTTACAGAAGCCAAAAGGCTGCGGATGCTTGAACTTTGCAAGGATTTCGGCTGCTTTGAGTCCCTGTGTGTGCGTCATATCTATATATATAAAATTCTTTGTCCTGACTGACTGACTGACTGACTGACTGACTGACTGACTGACTGACTGACTGACTGACTGACTGACTGACTGACTGACTGACTGACTGACTGACTGACTGACTGACTGACTGACTGACTGACTGACACATCAACGTGTAGGCCAAACGGCTAAAGGTAAAGAGCTGAAATTTTCACACAACATAGCTGAGACAATTTCATCGTGCAATAAGACGGCGTTTTGTAAAATTCCACCTGGAAGTGTGTTTACCCGAGGTCAAAAGGTCATGGAATTGCTTTGTATGAAAAACTTTTTTGTTTGTTAAGATATCTTAACCAAACTTACAGATTAGATGTTTGGGACTGTCTCTTACATTCTGACCAAATTTGGTCAAAATCGGATTACTATATCATATAGCTGCCATAGCAATAATCGGATGAAACTAACCTTTAGTATGAAAAACTTTTTTGTTTGTTAAGATATCTTAACCAAACTTACAGATTAGATGTTTGGGACTGTCTCTTACATTCTGACCAAATTTGGTCAAAGTCGGATTACTATATCATATAGCTGCCATAGGAATAATCGGATGAAATTAACCTTTAGTATGGAAAACTTTTTTGTTTGTTAAGATATCTTAACCAAACTTACAGATTAGATGTTTGAGACTGTCTCTTACATTCTGACTAAATTTGGTCAAAGTCGGATTACTATATTATATAGCTGACATAGGAATAATCGGATGAAATTAACCTTAAGTATGGAAAACTTTTTTGTTTCTTCAGATATCTTAACCAAACTTACAGATTAGATGTTTGAGACTGTCTCTTACATTCTGACTAAATTTGGTCAAAGTCGGATTACTATATTATATAGCTGACATAGGAATAATCGGACGAAATTAACCTTTAGTATGGAAAACTTTTTTGTTTCTTAAGATATCTTAACCAAACTTACAGATTAGATGTTTGAGACTGTCTCTTACATTCTGACTAAATTTGGTCAAAGTCGGATTACTATATTATATAGCTGACATAGGAATAATCGGACGAAATAAACCTTTAGTATGGAAAACTTTTTTGTTTCTTAAGATATCTTAACCAAACTTTCAGATTAGATGTTTGCGACTGTCTCTTACATTCTGACCAAATATGGTCAAAGTCAGATTACTATATCATACAGCTGCTGAGTTTTTCATACTAAAGGTTAGTTTCATATGATATAGTAATCCGACTTCGACCAAATTTTGTCAGAATGTAAGAGACAGTCGCAAACATACAATCTGTGAGTTTGATTTAGATAACTTAAGAAACAAAAAAGTTTTTCATACTAAAACCTGATTTTCGACCGATCTTTCCTATGACAGCTATATGATATAGTTGACCGATTTCGATCAAATTTGGTCAGAATGTAAGAGACAGTCGCAAACATACAATCTGTGAGTTTGATTTAGATAACTTAAGAAACAAAAAAGTTTTTCATACTAAAGGTTAATGTGCATTATCTATCTTCTATATATATAAAATTCTTTGTCCTGACTGACTGACTGACTGACTGACTGACTGACTGACTGACTGACTGACTGACTGACTGACTGACTGACACATCAACGTGTAGGCCAAACGGCTAAAGGTAAAGAGCTGAAATTTTCACACAACATAGCTGAGACAATTTCATCGTGCAATAAGACGGCGTTTTGTAAAATTCCACCTGGAAGTGTGTTTACCCGAGGTCAAAAGGTCATGGAATTGCTTTGTATGAAAAACTTTTTTGTTTGTTAAGATATCTTAACCAAACTTACAGATTAGATGTTTGGGACTGTCTCTTACATTCTGACCAAATTTGGTCAAAATCGGATTACTATATCATATAGCTGCCATAGCAATAATCGGATGAAACTAACCTTTAGTATGAAAAACTTTTTTGTTTGTTAAGATATCTTAACCAAACTTACAGATTAGATGTTTGGGACTGTCTCTTACATTCTGACCAAATTTGGTCAAAGTCGGATTACTATATCATATAGCTGCCATAGGAATAATCGGATGAAATTAACCTTTAGTATGGAAAACTTTTTTGTTTGTTAAGATATCTTAACCAAACTTACAGATTAGATGTTTGAGACTGTCTCTTACATTCTGACTAAATTTGGTCAAAGTCGGATTACTATATTATATAGCTGACATAGGAATAATCGGATGAAATTAACCTTAAGTATGGAAAACTTTTTTGTTTCTTCAGATATCTTAACCAAACTTACAGATTAGATGTTTGAGACTGTCTCTTACATTCTGACTAAATTTGGTCAAAGTCGGATTACTATATTATATAGCTGACATAGGAATAATCGGACGAAATTAACCTTTAGTATGGAAAACTTTTTGTTTCTTAAGATATCTTAACCAAACTTACAGATTAGATGTTTGAGACTGTCTCTTACATTCTGACTAAATTTGGTCAAAGTCGGATTACTATATTATATAGCTGACATAGGAATAACGGTATGGAAAACTTTTTTGTTTCTTAAGATATCTTAACCAAACTTTCAGATTAGATGTTTGCGACTGTCTCTTACATTCTGACCAAATATGGTCAAAGTCAGATTACTATATCATACAGCTGCTGAGTTTTTCATACTAAAGGTTAGTTTCATATGATATAGTAATCCGACTTCGACCAAATTTTGTCAGAATGTAAGAGACAGTCGCAAACATACAATCTGTGAGTTTGATTTAGATAACTTAAGAAACAAAAAGTTTTTCATACTAAAACCTGATTTTCGACCGATCTTTCCTATGACAGCTATATGATATAGTTGACCGATTTCGATCAAATTTGGTCAGAATGTAAGAGACAGTCGCAAACATGCAATCTGTGAGTTTGATTTAGATAACTTAAGAAACAAAAAAGTTTTTCATACTAAAGGTTAATGTTCGACCGATCTTTCCTATGACAGCTATATGATATAGTTGACCGATTTGATCAAATTGTCAGACTGTACTGACAGTCTGCAACATACAATCTGTGAGTTTGATTTAGACTAACTGAAACATAAACGTTTTCAGACTAAAGGTTAATGTGCATTATCTATATATATAAAATTCTTTGCCTGACTGACTGACTGACATGAGCTGACTGACAGACTGACTGCGACTGACTGACTGACTGACACATCAACGTGTAGCCAAACGGCTAAGTAAGGCTGAAATTTTCACACAACATAGCTGAGACAATTTCATCGTGCAATAAGACGGCGTTTTGTAAAATTCCACCTGGAAGTGTGTTTACCCGAGGTCAAAAGGTCATGGAATTGCTTTGTATGAAAAACTTTTTTGTTTGTTAAGATATCTTAACCAAACTTACAGATTAGATGTTTGGGACTGTCTCTTACATTCTGACCAAATTTGGTCAAAATCGGATTACTATATCATATAGCTGCCATAGCAATAATCGGATGAAACTAACCTTTAGTATGAAAAACTTTTTTGTTTGTTAAGATATCTTAACCAAACTTACAGATTAGATGTTTGGGACTGTCTCTTACATTCTGACCAAATTTGGTCAAAGTCGGATTACTATATCATATAGCTGCCATAGGAATAATCGGATGAAATTAACCTTTAGTATGGAAAACTTTTTTGTTTGTTAAGATATCTTAACCAAACTTACAGATTAGATGTTTGAGACTGTCTCTTACATTCTGACTAAATTTGGTCAAAGTCGGATTACTATATTATATAGCTGACATAGGAATAATCGGATGAAATTAACCTTAAGTATGGAAAACTTTTTTGTTTCTTCAGATATCTTAACCAAACTTACAGATTAGATGTTTGAGACTGTCTCTTACATTCTGACTAAATTTGGTCAAAGTCGGATTACTATATTATATAGCTGACATAGGAATAATCGGACGAAATTAACCTTTAGTATGGAAAACTTTTTTGTTTCTTAAGATATCTTAACCAAACTTACAGATTAGATGTTTGAGACTGTCTCTTACATTCTGACTAAATTTGGTCAAAGTCGGATTACTATATTATATAGCTGACATAGGAATAATCGGACGAAATAAACCTTTAGTATGGAAAACTTTTTTGTTTCTTAAGATATCTTAACCAAACTTTCAGATTAGATGTTTGCGACTGTCTCTTACATTCTGACCAAATTTGGTCAAAGTCAGATTACTATATCATACAGCTGCTGAGTTTTTCATACTAAAGGTTAGTTTCATATGATATAGTAATCCGACTTCGACCAAATTTTGTCAGAATGTAAGAGACAGTCGCAAACATACAATCTGTGAGTTTGATTTAGATAACTTAAGAAACAAAAAAGTTTTTCATACTAAAACCTGATTTTCGACCGATCTTTCCTATGACAGCTATATGATATAGTTGACCGATTTCGATCAAATTTGGTCAGAATGTAAGAGACAGTCGCAAACATGCAATCTGTGAGTTTGATTTAGATAACTTAAGAAACAAAAAAGTTTTTCATACTAAAGGTTAATGTGCATTATATTATATAAATTAAGATATCTTAACCAAACTTACAGATTATATGTTTGGGATTGTCATTCATCATTCTGACCAAATTTGGTAAAAGTCGGATTACTATAACATATAGCTGCCATAGGAACAATATAATGCAAATTATCGATTAGTATGTAATATGCATTAGTAGTAATTATCGATTAGTTTTTCTTTCTTAAGAAATCTCAACCAAACTCATACTACAGGTTACTTTGACTAAACTTAATTGACATTATTAACTAAATTTCATTTCCGCGAGCGAAGCGAGCTGGGGTTGGCGAGCGAAGCGAGCAGGGGCGGAGCCCCCTAGTGTGTTTATAAAACTCTTCTTTGCGTTTTTTTCTCCCTCATTGAAAGCATATGTGACTTTTTTTTATAAAGCTACTTCATATATTTCTGTAAATATGTGTATGTGCGGGGTCCCATTCAAGCTGAGCTAGTAGAACACGAACAACTTTGCACAAAATGCGCTGTCAACTTGAGCGACGGTTTATTTATATGAGCCAACATTAAAAGCAACTTTCATCCATCACATTTTTTATACCCTAATAAAAGGAAACATAGTGTATAATATTTTTAAGCTAAAGGGTTCAAATTGTTATCAGCTTGTTGAGTATTTAGTCATAAGTGGAGCTTAATTACTGTTTTCAATACTATTAAGTGAAAGCTTTCAAATGCGTTATCAAAAAATACTTGATAGGGAATTAAGCTCAATTTTCACAGCTCTCTTTTTCTCTCTTTATCACCTGCAATTGAAAAAGCTTCCCCTTTTACTAAAACTTGACTGTATATTTTAATCTATTATCGTGTCTGACCCCTTCAACTAGAGTCATTGTGCCAATAGCAAGCAGCTTCAACTTTAATTCTTTATTTTTCTTTGCAGCCATAATTTATTGTTTGTTAGCAATCAAATACTTCCAGAGCTGCAATCTACAAAAATTACACGCTCTATATGCTGCTATTCATTTTACTTTTTAATTAAACAGTACCAGCATCAGGAACAATAAGTAAGAATTTAATGCTCAAGTGCTCGACTTGAAGATACCTTGTCAATTAATCTAAAAAAACTCCTTTTATTAAAATGTCTCCGCCTCTAATAATAATATTTGCCTAATAACTTTGAATATTTTTATTAAGAATTACGTTATATTGTTTCACAGTTTTCAGCGTACATCGGACAAATATTTAAAAATGAGGTCCTAATTAATTTCATTCTGAAATAATGAAGGGAAACCCCAATTAAAAATCTCTTATTTTGGTTGTAAGTAATATATAAGATATCATCTGATCGACCTATTTAGTTCGAATACTGCATAACATCGACAATGTATCCTCTCTGACAATACATGATAATTGCCAGTGAACTCTTTAGACATCATCCCCAATTTGATGCTACCCCATTTTGAATCATTTAATGAAAACTGGGTATAAAAAGGTTGATGCAACATTTGCCAAACGCACCGACATAAATCAAGCAAAAGCAACGCCATCTAAATCTGCTCTTAGTAAGGACATTGGACAAGGACATGGATATGGACATAGACAAGAACGGGGATATGGACACGCTGCAGGGGTATACACGCTGCAGATTTGACGTGGCCAACAGTTGCCAACTTCTACATGAAAACTGGTTAAAAATTTGTGAATTGCATTGCCAAACTCTGTGCTATGCAGCAAAGAGAGAGAGCGAGAGAGAGAGAGACAAAGAGCGAGAGACGGACATTGGGATGGCTTTGGGTAAAGTTTTAGCTAAAAAAACTAGCGAGCATCAGTGTAAACTGTCGCGTCGAGTTCTCATTAAACTTGCAAGTAAAATGAAGCAAAAAGTCTACAGCGGCAGCCAAAGCGCATTAGTTTTCTGCCCATATTGCAGACGGGGAGTTTCCTCTCAAAACTCGACAGTTTGACATGTCGCCAATTTGCAGGGACTACAAATGAGATGGGAGAATTCTATGTAGAGCATTCTTTAATACGTGATAATGATAATGCTAATGATATTGATATTGATATTGATATTGATATTGATATTGATATTGATATTGATATTGATATTGATATTGATATTGATATTGATATTGATATTGATATTGATATTGATATTGATATTGATATTGATATTGATATTGATATTGATATTGATATTGATATTGATATTGATATTGATATTGATATTGATATTGATATTGATATTGATATTGATATTGATATTGATATTGATATTGATATTGATATTGATATTGATATTGATATTGATATTGATATTGATATTGATATTGATATTGATATTGATATTGATATTGATATTGATATTGATATTGATATTGATATTGATATTGATATTGATATTGATATTGATATTGATATTGATATTGATATTGATATTGATAATGATAATGATAATGATAATGATAATGATAATGATAATGATAATGATAATGATAATGATAATGATAATGATAATGATAATGATAATGATAATGATAATGATAATGATATGATAATGATAATGATAATGATAATGATAATGATAATGATAATGATAATGATAATGATAATGATAATGATAATGATAATGATAATGATAATGATAATGATAATGATAATGATAATGATAATGATAATGATAATGATAATGATAATGATAATGATAATGCTAATGATAATGATAATGATAATGATAATGATAATGATAATGATAATGATAATGATAATGATAATGATAATGATAATGATAATGATAATGATAATGATAATGATAATGATAATGATAATGATAATGATAATGATAATGATAATGATAATGATAATGATAATGATAATGATAATGATAATGATAATGATAATGATAATGATAATGATAATGATAATGATAATGATAATGATAATGATAATGATAATGATAATGATAATGATAATGATAATGATAATGATAATGATAATGATAATGATAATGATAATGATAATGATAATGATAATGATAATGATAATGATAATGATAATGATAATGATAATGATAATGATAATGATAATGATAATGATAATGATAATGATAATGATAATGATAATGATAATGATAATGATAATGATAATGATAATGATAATGATAATGATAATGATAATGATAATGATAATGATAATGATAATGATAATGATAATGATAATGATAATGATAATGATAATGATAATGATAATGATAATGATAATGATAATGATAATGATAATGATAATGATATTCATCCTTAGTTCAAACAATTTATTCTATTCCCATAACGGAACAAGCTCCATAAACTATTCATAACTGAAATATCTCGCAAAAGTTTTGTTTTCCGCATAGTTAGGAACATTGTCATAGTTTGCCCTTTCTCTCTTTATCCCTCACGCTTTGTCTATGCTTATTTAAACAATTACCAGAGGTTCCCGAAATATATGCAATACAATGCAACTAGAAATAGCATGGATCTTTTATTCCTACTCCTGCCCAGGGCGAGTGTTTGCAAGCAAACTTTTGCAACATTTATCTTCGTTATTATGACGCCCGAATGGGCTATCAGCGGCAAGTGGAGCGACTGTTAAATATTTGGAGAGCAGCGACAGTTGGAAATAGAATGCGTTCAGGCCCTAATGCGGGCTTCGGGTCCCGACAGCTTCTGGCTAAGCATGCTACACGCCCTTCCTCATGTTCCCCTGCTGGCGCATATTTAGTGTCAAAAAATGCTACAACTTGTCATACACCAGAGCCAAGGACAGAAAGCTGGAACAGCGCAGGGGACGACAGGACATTGTACGGACGCAGAGTTGCAGTTGGCTGGGAAGGAAGACAAAACAGCTCCAGCTCCAGCTCGGAGACCGGCAGTTGTAAACGGGAAGGAAATGGTAACTTTTTCCTGCACTTAATTAGTTTGGGCATAAGTGGAGCAGAAAAAGTTCTGTGCCATGTTCCAGAATTCTGCGAACTGCAAAGGCGACGCGTCGTCAACGCTGTGCAGAATAAGAGGGGATAAGGGTGAGGGATTGGTAGAGGAAAGAGGGCACTGAAGCCAGGCGATTTCGACTCGAGGCGACGTCTCCAGTGCCGACGGTTTGTCATCTGTCTCGGCGTCTCTTGTGCTCTATGTATATGTGTGTGTGTATGTGCGCGTGTGTGTTGCCAAGGAAATTGCCTCATAAATGTTCATTACACAGTTCTGTGCAACTGTCGAATGAATGGGCGTTTCACTTGGTGTGGTTAGGTGACCAACTTGGATGGGTGGGCGTATGGGCCATTGGGCGAATGGGCGTGGCAGCTTCTCGTGCACTTGAAAAGAAAATTCAACCAAAAATATTATTGCAACAGATAATTTTCCATTGATTTATGAAGGCAATTCAAATGAAACAATAGATTTTCCAATAATTTACTGAGCATTTTTAATCAGCACACACAACGGCATCTTTATACCCTGTTATAATTTAAAGTGTTTTATTGCAGAATCAAAATCGTTTCATTTTCTTTCCTTCAGAGATTAATACAAAGGACAATATTTCCCTAAAAACTCCCTTTTATCTCACCTAATAAAAAATGCTTTTAAATTTTCGCTGAGTTCTTACATGAGAAAAAATAATTATATAAACTCTCTTTGAATATTACAAGCGAACAGATTATTATTATTTTGTTTTCCAATTTGTTTAATTAAGTGTATTTTCAGGAATCATGCAAAAATTGTATTCACAAACATTTTCTGAAACCTTTAAAGAACAAAGACAGTTTCAATGATTGTTCTCAGATAAAAGAACCTTCAGAGTTGGAGCTCAGTTAACCTTTTATGGGCACATCCTTATTGCTTGCTACCCATGAAAATTACACTCCTTTGTAAGCTGCTTTATCATATATTTTTGTTGTCTTTCCTCTTTCCTCTCTCTGACTGATTTGATGAGCTATGCGAATGACCCCACGTGTTAATTATACACCTGCACTTATCACAGCTACAGTTACGAGGATAATATATACCACAGTACCAGCGAGAATTTATCCGACACACTTGTAAATCACAAAATCTCAATGGGCTGACGGAGGTGGAGGGGCCATTATTTGTAGCAATAAGCAAACAATAAAACATTAGTCGAGCTGATAAAGCAGCAGATCCGACTGCTTGCTACTTTTCCCTACCTTTCTCCCTTTATCCCTACCTCCCTGTGGCGCTATCGTTCAAGTTGGGGTATGTGTCAGCGAGCTGCTTAGCGCCCTAATGCGATTATTAAGTGCCAACTGCGATGGCAGCGTGTAAAATTCATTATACGAGTATGTATTCGACCCGTCGCTGTGTGAGTTCATTGGCTCCGTTCCACGGTTCACTCGCTCATGCATTGCGCGTACTCAATATCCTGGGCGGGCATCCTACAGCCAGTTCCGTCTTCAGCTCCATTCCTGTCTCCATTCCCATCTCCGGTTTCAGCAATTGCCTCCCACTAACCGCGGCGGTCTGCCGGTTGTGTCGCAATAAATTAAGAGCACAAATAAATCATCCATTTTAATGTGACAGTTCCGACAAACGCGCTGTTCCCTTTACACTCCTCCCTCTTTGGATCAGCTCCTGGTACCGAAGCTGAAGCCTCAGCTTCGACAACAGGACATTGTTTTGAATGCGAATGGCATTCACACACCCTTGTTGGACATATTTAGCGGGTTCATTCTTTTGGCATTGCCCGTTGTTTGCACATTCCCAAACTTCCTTTGTCCTCATCCGGGACATTTTGTTTGTGCTAAGTACTTCGCCTAACTGTGGCACTTAATATTTTCGCTTCGCGCGTGATGCTTTTTGGGTGGAGATCGCTTTTAGTTTTCTTCGTTTTTTCCGTTTCCTTTGCGGAAGTGCTGCCATTACACAGTGAGAAAATGCGTTTGGTATTTGTAAAATGCCTTTTAAGTTGTTCGACAGTGCGTATGATTAATACGATTTATTGAGGTTACTAACTCTCAAATAAAGGTCAACGATTTACACAATCAAACGGTTTTAAGGTCAATCGTAATGAATTCACGACAAAGATCAGGAACGCAATACTATTTAAAACTTTAATATAAAGAAAATTTATAAAAATTAAGATAAATATATACATATATATATCTATATATATTTGTTTATTTATTACGATAATTGCTTGTAGTAAATCAAAGACTTGGATATAACTGAAGCATACTTTACAGATCGCTTTAAAAAATGCAGTATTTTTATTTTGTTCTGTTCTCCTCTGAAAAGTATGCTATCATATATTTATGCCGGGAACAATATTTATATTTAGCCCAATTAACTAGTTGCATCATTTTAACTGTTCCTTTTTTTTGGTTGAGTGTTTACAATTGTTTAAAGATGAAAAAATGACTTATCTAACATTCTTTGATTGTTGTTTACCATTTTTTGCGCCAGTTGATAGGAATTTGCAGTTCATTTTAAGTGCATTGCAAAACGACAGCAAGGAATGATGATGATGTCAATTTGGTCGGAGAGATTCGAGTGGTTAGCTAAGGTTGAACTAAGTGCCAGGCACATCTTCATCAGTTGACACCTCATATCCTTTGAACATTTTACAATTGAACTGACTCTGTGTCCAGCTTGCTTTCTCTCTCTCTTTCTCATGATTTCTCTTCTCTGAGGAGCCATTAGAAATATTGCGCGTCCTACGATTCGATTTCTATATTAGAAAAAGTCTTTTTGTTGCATTTGCTGTGCTGCCAAGTGGAAAGTAGAAAGTAGGGAGTAGGAAGGTGGAAAGTGGGATAGAAGCAAAAGCATTGCCAATGGCAGGTAAGGCACTGATTGTGAAACACAGATAGACTTTGTAAATAGATGAAATGTTGGCCAGATACAACCAGTCTGTGTGTGCTGCTCCAGCAATTCAATTGACTTGAGCACTTTTCAAATTTGATCGAGTGAATAGCGTTACCGTGCAGCAAATAGAAATTGTAGTTTATTTAGATCAAATAGATGCAACCTACATATAACAATCTCAGCTTAATTTTAGTCGCATAAATTTCCTATGAACTTGAGAGAAATAAAATATAATTTTTAGTCTTGCTGACATTATATTTACTGCATTACAAATTTTATATATTTATTTTTACGTAATCATTTACAATAAATGAAAAATACAATAAATTTTTTTTAGCGAACCACAGATTCGAAAGCTAATGAAAAGTGAAAATTCAAATACAGTTGTGATCAATTTTTAAAGGCGTACAATGACATGGGCTTTCTATAAATATCAATTTATTGCAATCCCATTTAAATTTCTTCTTAGATAATCTGGACCAGTTTCAGCGAACAAGGTAAATGGTTTCATCAAGAAATCGGTATTATAAAAAAGCGCTTTGATGTCAAAAATAAAATCAACATGATAGCAAATTACTAAATATCACTCAAACGAGAAATCGATGACGATCAGTTTAAGAGAAAAAGATCAGGGACACATTTTTGAGTGTGTTCCAAATTGAAAAATTTTGTAATAAATTGAAGGAGCTTGATAATTTGTTTAATATTAGAGTACTTTTATTAGAGACACTTTCATTTAAAAAAAATTATTTTTTAAAAACTCACTATAAATTGCTCAACAATATTGCGGTCGACGGTGCTATAATTGCGCAACTTATCAACATAAGTTATTGATGAGTTGATGTGTTCTTATAAAATAATAATACAAGTCTAAGGGGTTTCTAATAAAATAGTGTTCAAAAACATGGCCAAAGTCAAAAAATTAAAAAAAAAAAACACAAACAAAAAATTGTTTTACCTAGCAAATACTCTAATAAGGAATTTGAAACCTGTAAAATCATAAATGGCACGTTTAAAGACCTCAGTTTCTTCTTTCCCAAACCGGTCAAAATATGAAAATTAGTTCATATTTGACGCTATGGGCGTATTAGTGCGCGCTTGTACGAAAAAATGTTTATTTACCGTTATTCAAAATTCGATGGACACCAAAATATTGTAGTATGCCAAAATTTTTTGGTTTTGCTATACCTACAATCTACGCTAGGTCCCATCCTAGAAGTTTATTTAATTTTTTTTTGTAGCACTGTGTAATTTTAGATCTTGCTTTGTTTCGAGTAACATTAACGAAAGATTTAAATGATTCCAACTTATTGTAATTTAAATAATATCCATAAATTAACCACAGAATAAGAATCACATCCTAGTTTTTTAAATTATTGAAAATTGGAATGAAAAATCGATGAGTCGATATCAAATTTTAAGATGAATCGACCATTCGACTTTCTCATTGAGGATTGGATTATTATTATACAAAGTGTAAGTAAAAGTCAACCGTGAGTACTTTAGATAACTTAGCAGCGTTAGAATATGAGTAAGTTTTTGGTTGACTTGTCTGTCCTTGCTGTGTATTCAGGAGTACCGTTAATATTATAAGTTCCGCTATTAAATTTTAGAAATATTTGTATGGTAAGGACATATCGTATTCGACTCGTGAATTTGATTTTGAGACACATCATAAGAAATCATTCGCATAAGCAACGCCATGAAATATGCTGCACAATTGTAATGGCAATTGCAAATGTTGATTGAAGGGCCGAAGAGTAACAGGGGGCAGGTCAGGTAGATCTCATGCCAAACAACCCCAAACAACACTCGGAACAACCCACAAGGCTGCTCGTAATGAACGTCAATTGCTGCGTTTGTCTGTTGGCGTTAACCATGCGATATTTTGTAATTAGACATAAGCAAAAAAAATGCATTTTCATTTCTCGTACACGAAATTTGTAAATTCCCTCACCTCCCCATCATTTCCGTACCACCGCTGGCTGTAGCTCCTCATCCCCCGGCAATAGGAGCAGCATCATGGTAAAAGCCATGGCAAACAATTTGGCCAAAAAGCAAACAAGCAACGAATATGGTAAAACTCATTAGCGCCAATTTCAACAGCAACAGCAGGGTCTGCCAGGGCTCCCACCACTCCCACCACTCCCACTAGACCAAAGAATTTCATGCATATTTCTATTTCTCATTTGGTTATCATTTTTGACATATACATTGCTCATGCTGCTATTTGAATATGTGGCCTAATATGTTCAAAACAATTTATTGATAATTAGCCTGTGGGTTTTATTTATTTGAATTTCATTTTTGAAATTTATTCAGTTTCTGATTGAATAGTTTTAGATGTTGCAGGAAAATTTATAAGCCATTTCATGCTACACAAATTTTTACGGGGAACTATATCATAAAATTCAATGGATCGCAATCACAAGATGTTATGATATAATTCGTTTGGTATTTGTGATATTTACCACATTGAATTTTATTTTCTTAGTTTGTGCTTGTTTATCTATGAAAGTACCAAAATTTCTTCGCATACTTTTAGGCTCTTCGACTCGAATTAGATTTGATTATTTTTAGACTATTTCTTACTGCCAATTAGACTTTATAGTATGCACCGTCTATAAAGTTCTTACATTTATCAAACAGGTTCAACTCGTTCTTAAGCAGTGCAAGCATATTAAGCATATTCCATAAAAATTCTAAATAAAAATATTTGTTGAGAGACTTAACTAAGTTTAAAATAATTGTAGTAAATTATTTGCGCTTTTTAATTGAATAAATTTTATTAGTATACGTATAATTTATTTTGTAGAAATTTGTAATAAATTTATGGAAGCCGATTCTTATGACTCCGAAAATATGTCAGAAAAATTACATTTCAGGATTACCGACATTTTGTTCGGTTGCTTTCAGTTGCATTTGTCATTAAAAACCCTAGAGATTTGTAGAACACACCAGATAAATGGTTATCAAACCATTTAGACTTTTTTAAAAGTTTGTTCTAGATTTGATTCAACCTAAAATCACAGCTCACAAGCACATGTAGATCCCGCAGTTTGAATTCATCTATTTATATAATTACTTTAATTAGCACAAAATACTCGTTAAGGTAATAAAGTATACAAACTCATATGCTCTACTTAAGCTCCCCTTTTAATTTTTGTTTATTCATTAATCAGCTTTCAGTTTCTTTGACGCCAGGTTTGGCGACTGCTTTCCCTTCCCTTCCTTTCCTCCCTTCTCCTGACTGCGGCTCCTTGACTGCTCGTTTAATTTTTAACTTTGAACACAGATGTCAACTTGACGCGCGTCGCCCTCCCGTCCAGTATTTCAGCTGGGCCACGCCCATTACTCCACCCAAGACTAAGACTGAGCTTGAGCCCAAAAACTTTAACAGCTAATTTGCTTTCGTGGGCGGGATATAGGGGAGAAAGTCAGGCAACTGACGTCATTAGCGCCTGTGTAGCAAAAAATAAGAAAAGTTTCCCAAATGGCGTTTTGTCACATGCAGAGGAGTCAATCTAAAATAAAAAGAGGAATGAACAAAAATAAGAAATTCTTTTAATTGAACATTTTTTGGGTGCTTGCAATTTTCTTAAGGAGAAACACAAACACGAAAAGGGAGCAGAAAATCAACGTCAAATTGGGTTAGTTGCTAAATTTGCTGGCGCCTGATGCCTGGGCAAAGAAAATCGAATCTGGGACGCATTATCCATCCAGCACAGGCACTTGGCCTCGTCGTCGACGTTGACGCTCACGTCCACGAAGTGGCTCTCAGAAAAGTCATGGAAGAAGGTGTGTCGAGGGGTAGATGGGAGATGATTGGCGGGAAGTGCAGCCAAAGCAAAATCATTAAAATTAGATTACAAAATCCTTCGGTGGTGTCACATTTCCGCCGGAAATTGCACTTTGAATGCGGCAGAGTTGAATTTGCCGTCAGGATTTTGGTCTTCCTTCAGCTTTAGCTTTAGCTTCCAAACTGACAGATTAGTTAATAAAATCTTATTGCTCGGCATTCGTTTTGTCCGCAAGTAGTTTGGACTTTGGCAACTGGAAAATGAAAACTAAAAACTGCACATATTTGTCATGAGAACAAGAAATAAAAAATGGAAATTTCTTATGACACTCGTTGAAGTTTTTGTCTTGTGTTTATATCTACTATATATGACAATATATTTTTACTTTGCTTTCCTTATTTCCAACAATTGCAACGGGTAAAAGTGTCAAAAAGTTGCTTTCGCCAGACCCTTCGTGTTGGGCATTCGCTGTCAGTGACAAGACAGAAACTTTAAGACAACAGACAGGCTACAACAACAACAATCATGACAAAAAGAATACCAAAGAACTTGGGATGTGTTGATGGCGTAACGTGAGTTGGCGTTTTCCATAAAGTCATAAAAAATGTACATTATCTAAAATGTGAATTTTTTACTATAATTTCAGGGTTCATCTTAAAGATTTACAAAAATGATAATCTTATATCAGATCAGATAATAATAATTGCATTTATCCGGACTCTTAATTTATTTATCTTCCAAAAAAAAACTTTTTAACAAAGTAAAAGTCTAGTGACGAAAGTCTTTCCCTGCCCCAAAATTTCTGATATCCCATTTTGTTACGAACGATATTAAACTTAATATATAAATAATTATAATATAAAAAGTTTGGCATTCGGAACATTGCGCATAAAGATACCTAAAAATAATTTTAATGCGCAGTGCCGAATGCCAAACTTTTTATTTTGTCATATATCAAAAGACGCGAAATTTTACGTGTTACAACATATTGAAATTTAATAAAAATCGTCGGAACCGTTTTCTAATAAATCGCCAAAGTTTAAGCTAAAAATCCTTTTTTCACCTGTAGCATTTTACCTGAGCACTTGCTAAAAAGTATTCAAGGCACGTTTAGAAGTGCCTTTCTAACGACATATAAAACACATCTTTAGCTTCTTTAGATTGGAAACTATTGCTGTTTCAAATTTATCGCGTTTTAGCTATTTACCGCTAAACTAGCTATTTCCCGCTAAAGTCGTAGAACAAACATTTCTAGATTTCTGGTAAGAAACAATTCCTTATCAAAAAATCTAAGCTTTTTCAGCGCTTTGATCCAAACAAACAGACAAACAAACTTTTCATCTCATTTTGAGAAGGCGCTTAAAAATTTCAAATTAATATATCTTTTGAACCAAATGTCGGATTGGAATGATCAAGGTATCATTCGACGCGTATTTTTAATAAGAATTTTATAAAATTTAACCAAGAGGCTCCAACGGCCCCACTAGCTGCAATCATACAAATTTTCGCTCTCCCACTTACACCCACTTATCTCATGAAGCAGGTGAGTTACCAAAAGTCTTAGTATGCACTTTTGTTAGTTACCCTCACACCTTTCGATCGATATATAACTCGACCTGATCGGACAGTCATAGCAAATTTTCCATTCTTCGTGTAAATATTGCTAGTCGCCTTTTGCACACTCCGTGCTGCTTTCGTCACTAGCGCGGACTGCCGTCCGCAGTGATTTAAGACATGATACCTCATGCAATAGATAAGTTTTTAACATTGTAAATTAAAAATTTAAGCTAGAAGTTGGAATGAGGAAAACTAATAAAATAAACACTATAGGAAAAATACAAAAAAAACTGTCTGTATTTGAAAATAATTTATATGCTCACGTTCCTATCTCCATGGTAAAAGAACAAGAACAAATAAATATGATTTCTCGACTAAAAAATGGCCTGTTCAAACTGACATACGAAGAAAATATTTCATATTATACTATGGTGCCAAAAAAACACAGTAACAAACATATTTATATTGTTTTTATACCCATTTCAGACTACTTTGTATACAAAAGGTACAGGGTGTAGAAAGGCTGACAAGCAGACTTGTTGCATTATTTTCAGCTTAGTATGGCGTCGAGTGGGTCGAAGTTAAAAAAAAGTTGGGTAGTTCTGGCATTTTTGTGGTTTCAGGAAACGCATAAGCATGTTATAAAATATGCACATTATAAAATGCGGTGTGAGCTAGACAAAAGCCGAACGGAATTTGCACACTCATGCAACGAGAGTAGACAATTTTTTCTTATTTTTTTATACGTTTTATATACATATAATATTGTGGCTTCTCTTCTTTTTTGTTGGCTTCCAAAATTTCCTTCCTGCTGCTACAACGTTTTGGCTTTTCTGTTGACAACTGGCTGCAAAATGTATGCTGGCATTTATTTATTTGTGCTTTGCGTTTTGACAGTTTTATTTATTCTTACGAATTACATATATACATTCTCGTAACTCTTAAGAAGTTTCAAGTGCAGACAACGCTGCGTATGCGTTATATATAGTTATTGCAATTTATGCAATAAAGGTCTACAAAAAGTCACTCAAATGTAAAGTGGAAAAAGTGCATTACAGAAAATGATACAAAAAATACAAAGTGACTGTTCGAGAAAGAAACTCTATCGAGTTTGAAGGCAAAGTTGTTAATTATAATTTACCCTGTATTGATGGTTACTGCAACATACAAAACATTCGTACAGAAGATGTTGATTCTTTTCACAAAGGGTTCATGGGTTTCCAAATTGTGCAAATTGTTTCAATATCTTCAGATTTACCCAAAACGGACAAATAAACTATCTTGTTTATATTCTGAAAGTGAAATGTATAGGTTATCCTTCTGTCAAATATACAAAACGAACATATTTCTTCCAATTCACATATGCAAGTTAAAACTCTATTGTAATTTGAGTAAATTTAAGAATAAACGTAAAACACTAGAGTAAACCCATTAAATATAAATCAGAAGCGTATTGAAAAGAACTCATGTTCTTTTATAGGAACAAGATGAAAAAATAAAACAATTTACTTTTGAATTAGATGCTCTGTTTTGTAGAAAACCCGAAAATCAAACAAATCACACATAAAATTTAACACACAATGCAATCAAGTCAAACAAAACGAACCTGAAATCCAGAATGACAATAGGAAATGGCAAACGGCAAACGGCAGAAGAGCAAGACGAGAGTGGTGAGAAAGGAAGAAGAAAAAGTGAGAGGAAAATTGAAATCAAATTAAAGAGCAACACCATTTTGCAATGAAAATCGGAAGAAAATCATTGACATCGTTCGAGTTGCTGCATGTTGCAGTTGCAATTGCAATTGCAGTTGCAGCGTGAGCAGCAGCAGTTGCTGTCCAAAATACTCAGCCCGGCGGCGGAGCGAGATGCACTGAACTATGTGCCCTCCCTTGGCCTCTGGCCCCGGCGACACCCAATTTGCTGAGCAGCAAACGTTGATGAGATGAGCGCGAGCAGCCAGCTCAGGCAGATGTGTACAACAGTGCGTATGTGTAACATTTGTATCCACAATTGCATGTGAGTGCTTCCCTCTATGTAAGAACGTCACACAAAATGTATCCGGCAGCTGCTGCATTGCCATTTCCGAAACATTTAGCAAGCTATGTGTATATGTCCTGAAGTCGACGCAACAAATCAGTTGAAGTTATCTGCAGTTTCCACGCTGCAGGCATATTTTTGTTCTTGTCAAAGCTTTTTTCAGACACAATTGACATTTTATTAACAAAAAAAAAACTTATAATATAAGTCTGGCGAATTAATTTGGTTCATAGAGGGGTGTTTTGTATTGCCTAACTAATATTAAGAACATCTTTTATGCAATAGAAGTATTCTCACAACTTTAATATGAATTAGAACTCAGTCTACAAGACTTAATCTCAATTATTTCATATTTTTCCACTCTACATCCTGTCGCCTTAGCTACAATTATCCAATCTTTTCGCCTGTAAATTATTGTTATCATAAGTTATAAGTTTATTTATAAGCTTTTGTTAAACTTTAATTTTAATTTCAAATCATGACTCAGAATTAATTTCGAGTTATTCTCAAATGAGTTCAATTTATTTTAAAATTTTGTTGAGTAAAAATATTTTTTTAGGCGACAGTCTATTAGTTCACTGGTAACAATTGATATTTATTTAGTATTGTATCGTTATTTAAAGAGTAGAAACAAAGATTTAATAAATGCACAATTTAAATATATGATAGATTTTCATATATTTCATTACACTTCGAATAAAATAAAATAAATTTCACAAATAAGTATTATTTGACAATAATGAGTTAATATTTTATAGAATTTCACCACTGCTTGGACTGAACAAAAGAGATTAATTATTTCACGTAACTTGCAGCTTGTAGTTCTCAGCGACGACTCATTCATTCGGGAGTCACTCATCTTCACTTTTTATCAAACTTCAAATGGAACCAGTTCACAGACTGTTAAAAGAGCAATGCAAAACCAGCTCTGTCGATACAGTATGCTGTTACTTAAAATAAAGGGTATGCTGTTCTAAAATCAAGATTTTGGTCTCAGAACTAAGAGTTTTGTTCTAAAAATGCGTCGAGAACATAAAATTCTTAAATTTAGAAAACGCATCTTGATTTTAAGAACATTTCAAATAAGAATAAGTTCTTAATTTAAGGCCAAAAAGTCTTAAGTTCTCAAACCAAAAATAAGAAATAAGGCAGGTGTTTTAAACCTTAAACTTATATTTTTTTGTTTGATATTTATACTTTTTTTGGATTTATTTTTTTTTATAAATATTCCGAGATTATATGTTTTTTCCTTGGCTAGAGCCGGTTTCGATCCCTTGACTTGTTACCTAACTGAATCGGCGACTCTAACCAAAGCGCCATGGTGTCATTATTGCCTTCATTTTAAATATGACACATTTATATTTTCTTAACCATTTAAGATTTTTAATTCTTATATTAAGAATGGGAGTTTTTAGATTAATATTTTTAGTATTACTAATTTAGTCTTAAATTGGTCTTATTTAAGATGAATGTTCTTGATTTTAGAAGTTGGTCTTTTTTCAGTGTATAATATCACATACAGCTGCGAAAAAAATAATAGCACCACTATGAGACTTTGTCTTACGAGTCAAAAAAGATATAGTTGGGGCAGCGATTTTTCCAAAACTTTTTTTTTCATATTGCCTAGAATATCTAATACATAAAATATATATTAAGTTTCCTTTAGAATTGGAAGGTTAAGAAGGTTAAGAAGGTGGTGCTATTTTATTTTTCGCAGCTGTATGTATATCACTCGTGCCAAGTGTAATAATTGTGGATTCTAAAAAAATAATGGATTTAAATTGGAATCGTCGGATGATGGATATCAAATAGTGTCCGATTCTTTATAGTGTTTTGGAAACTCAATAATCTTGTCAATTTTTTACCCCATAGTGTTGAGGGCTCTGGCTGTTCTCGCGTGGATAATGTGGAAGTGGTCGCGCCCGTGGAGCTTCTGGTATATAAACAAAAATTTGACCAAAAACTGCTGCTGTTAGTCAAATACATAGCAGGTCGTGATGGATATGTGGCTAGTTATCAAATTAGACGTAAAAAGAAGAATTCGAAAAAGCCCAAGCCCACGGATATGCCACAATATGTGGATAGGCCGGATTTCTCGCCCGACGATGACAAAACAGTTGTTATTATGATTGCAATCAAATCAGAATGTCTTAAGGCCTGCTTTTGCTAAGACATTTGATAATGAAATTTTTGAATAATTCTTTAGATTTCATTAAAAGATAATTCTATAATATAAGTATAATTGATATGTGTGTACATATGTATGTTAAAAGCCCGCACTGAGCCAAGAAAAAATATGAATATACTAATAAAACATGTTGTAATTTTTTTTACAGGTCCAACATATTATTGGCAATTCAGTTAAGACTTAAAAAATTCAAACATTTAAGTCATATGTTTAAAAAAAAAATACATACATATTTTAGTCTGCGGTATGCTAAGAGCTATTTTTTTGTATTCAGACTTAATTTGTTAGTTTACAATGAAAGCTTTCCTTTTTTATTTAAATTTAAAATTTTTGATTTTCGGAGAAGATTAAATAATACTAGAGATTGTGGCAGACCAAATTTTTGAACATTTTTCGTCATAAATCAGAGTACAGAAATTGCAGCGATTTGTGCTGATTTTTCTGCAACTCGTTTACTGTCTCCCTGGAGTATAATGATTGATTATTTATGACCCTGTTGTCTGTCAGTCATTGTGAACAGAAATGTGCAAAAGTGGAATGCGCAATCTTTAACCCTGTAACGATAACGACATTCCCACAAAGATACATTCTTATATGCACTCGCTTTTCCTCTTTCTATATTTCTGTTCATTTCATTCTCATTCCGTTACATTTTCACGTAGTATACATAAAAAGTCAATTTCTGTTTGGGGTCTGACACGATTTAATGGTGTCTGCGTCGCGCTGACAAATCGTGCACGCGGTCAGCCAAGTAGGTGAAAAAGGAGGGATCGGATGTAGAGGCAGGAGGTAGGGGTATATCCATGTCGTTCATGTCGTGATAAACGTCAGTCATTCGACTGGTTTCTTGTGTCTGCCGCCTGTCTGTCTGTCTGTGTGTCTTTCTCCCCATTACTGGGGTTCGATATTGACGAAATCTAATCAAAACGACGATGGCGAAATAAATTGCCAACAAATCAAAGACAAGAAATTGTTAAGAATAAATGATGAAAACTTGGACCAACCAATATTTGAGGATATTGTCAGTGATTTCTGTTTCTAGGCTGCCTAATGATAATGTTTATGATGATGATGTTGTTGTTCTTCCTGTTGTTCTTATAGCAGCAGAGCATTTTCATGCCACAATTAGTCTTGGCAGATGGCGACTGTGGTCGGCTTCGTTAGCTTCTTAATGACATTTAAAGCATTATAAATAAAATTTAATAAAAGTCAACTTTTGACTGAGACTTAATTATAATTTAGTGCAATGGCACGCGCCCTCTGTGCGGCAGGTGTAATTGTAATTACTCCACACGCACTTGCGTCCAAAGACCCGAACCGAACCGCTCTCATTGCGAGAAATGTTCATTTAAATGGCTTGATTAATGCCAGCGGCAAGCTGCCAAGCGGCAAAAGCCAAATGCACACTGACGCAAAACTGTTTACAAATAGTATACAAAATTAAATAAATCACTGCGGACGGCAGTCCGCGCTAATGACGAAAGCAGCACGAAGTGTGCAAAAGGCGACTAGCAATATATACACGTAGAATGGAAAATTTGCCATGACTGTCCGATCGGATTGAGTTATATACCGATCGAAAGGTATGACTTTACCTAACAAAAATGACAAATTTTTTTTTTTATAATTTACGTATTAAATTTAATATCGTTCGACACAAATGGGATATCAGAAATTTTGGGGCAGGAAAACCATTTCGTCACTAGACTTTTAATTTGTAAAAAAGTTTTTTTTTGAATATATTATATAATTTCATCACGATCGATTAATTGTGCAAATCTAATTTGTAGATAACTTTCTATGCGCAAATCTGGCTTAATAATTTTTTATATTCATTTAATAAATTAGGTTGTTTGTTACAATAACTTGAAAAAAAAATATTTATTTCGGTTAACTGCATTCAACTTATTTCATTATCTTAATCAAATATCCCTCTCTTTTAAGTTAATCCTTTATAGTCCATTTATATCTAATTTGATTTAAAAAGTGTTGTGTTTGGGACTTTAAATATAATAATATCAAGCTCAACAAATATATAAAATAAATGACAGCTATTAATTTATGGTCTTATTTTCATCACATCTTTATCTCGCCTATTCTCTATGTTTACTTTAAAGTTTATACAGTCGTCTCCAATTTTGTGTGCAACGTTTTGACCTCCGTCGACACATTTATGTACTACAAATGTTTATTTTAGAGCTCCTGCTAGTACATAAATTTTGGTGCCAATGTGCGGTCTGTGTATGGCCAATGTGGTGGGTGCCCAGAGTCCCTTTGAGGGAGCCAGCAACTAACCGACTCTTTTTGCGTTTTAAGTGTATTTATTTGCTCTTTATTTTTATGACTGGCCCCCGTGTAATTGACGCTGTGTGCGCTTCGGAGTGCAATTTGATGGTCGTATAGGAGCCTCTTGATACATATGCGAGTATGTATGAGGGTACACACGTGCAGGGACAGGGGCAGCTCGGGAGAGTTGTGTGGAAAGCCATAAAGTGCACACTGCTTGATATTTTTTATATATGATTTTTCGAATGTTTTTTTTTTCATTTTTAAAATTTTATGCATCGCTTTGGAGCTGAGAAAGAGGGAGTTTGTTTTGTGGACACGTCGCTTTGCTCATTTAAATTTTTAATTAAATTTAAAGTGCAGATGATACGGTGCTCGCTTGTTTTCCACATAAATATTCTGTATGCTCTCAGTTACCTTTTTAAATGACATTATATAACAAACTAAGAATAGTTATGACAGAAAAGAATTAAGCAATAAATAAGAAAAATATGCGTTTAATTTCATAATTTTCGGACCAGAAATACATAAAATTATTATACTTCTGATATGGAATGCATTTTATATTTGTAATCCTCTTTCATTACATTTTCGAAATTGATAAAATCGTTTGAAATTAAAATTCACTGAAGGTCGTCAGGCGAAATTTAAATTAAGTTAAAAGCTTAAATAATAATTATGTTATATACGATAATATTTTAGTTTTTATTGTTTGTGTAATGAGTTCTCATTAGTAATTTGTCATGCAAGTTTAACGCATTTGGAAGCTGTGCATAAGACGAATCTAAATGCATTTCAAATTCCATGAGGCAGCAAATGGATTAATTAGAGGCAGCATGAACTGGATTCTCGACATTTCACGCATTTCACTTATTTTTGGTAGTGGAGAGGGGGAAATTTGAAACTGAATTCAGACGAATTGCAGTTTGGCGACGACAATTGAAACGCCCACGTTATAAATCACGACGGGCGGCCAAAACCAACAGTACCAATGACAGCAGCAACAACAGGAATAACAACAGCGAGAGGAAAAACATGAAATTCATTTGCATGCAACACGTTGCCATCTACGCAAACAAGCTACGGTAGTTGGCAAGAGGCACACGCGGCGTATGAGCGACGACGTGTCACATGTGTTGCATGTGCAGCAGATGCCGTCGACAGTTGCCGGCCAAAAAATATGCAGTTATCTAAACAAGACAAGCAAAACGGCAAACTGCCTACCTGGCTCTTCATACTGAGTTACGATTGGACATAGACTAACTGCACATGACAGCTCAATTTGGTTGAATCCCCTCACAACCCTATCCAAAAACTATATTATTATTATATTTTTTAGTGCCCAGTTAACATAATGTTAATAAAATAAGTTGAAACAAAATGCAATAATAAATTATTCATTTAAAATTGAATTCATTGTAGTGGACGTTAAATAAGTAAATTGCCGCAAATGCAAATTAACAAATAAATTATTTAAAATAATCATATAACAAAAATATTTGTACCGAACTCAAATAATAACTAAACTAAAGTTGCTTTTGATCTTGTTAGCATTTTAGACACAGTCTATGTCTACTTAATTTTAAGCTGTCGATGCGATCCTATTGACGATACATACCTCCCTGAAATTGTATTTACGATATCGCCAGACTTCAGTGTGAGGGCCGGGCCTTATGAATTCATTTCCGCGTTGTTAGTTGACAGTCAATACAGCACCTCCAGACCAAGAGAACAACTCACAGCTGTAATTCATTCCATTGACCCATTTTTAAGTAAGTTTAAATGCCAAGAAATAACTATACGCCTAACATGTCGAATCTAAAATAAAACTGTCGACAAATTAAGATTAATACAATGGCCATTACTAAGTCATAAGCTGATTTAATTTCTTGCATTTATCATTTAAAATACATTTGAATTAAATTTTAATGTGCTTGCCGCACGAGTTGAACTCTTGAGTTTCATTCAGACTTGGAGGCACTTGTAATTGCAGTAATGTTGCACTCAAGTGTGCTACGCTTCTAATGCTTTTGCTTTTGCCATTGCTATTGCTCTGGCTATTGCTGACTGTCTGAATCATGAGCTGAATTTATTAGAGTTTTAGTTAGTTACGCACACGACAAGCACAACACTTAAATGCACTGAGTACTGTTGACCTTGTGGTGTGTGGGGGCAATTTTGTTTGTTTATGATACGAACACACTTGTATTTGTTTGCTGTCAATAATTCAGTCAGTCGAGACAGACACCATCAGAGGCAACAATCGCACAAAATCATCAATAACAATAGAAACAACGACAACGACAGCAGCATTTCCATTTGAATCGAAGAAAAACAAAATAAAGAAGAATCAGAATACTATAATTGTATCAATAACACTCCATTTAAAATCAATTTGATTGATTTTAATTACAATTAAATATACTGATTTAAATTTGTTTTCATTTAAATTTCGAGAAAACAATCTTAAAATATAGTTGCGTTAAAAGATTCAATAAAACTTATTCAATATAATAAGTAAAAATGTAGCGAATCCTGTGAAAAGACAAATTAAGCATACGTCTCGTGTTTGAAAGCTTTTTAATTTGTAAAGCTCTTTACCACTTAAAGTTTAAGCAGTATATACAACTCTAGCTTTAAAATTAATTTATTTTATCGGAATCATGTAATTTTCCGTTAAGTTTTAAATATTTAGTTTGAATTTACTGTAATTTCTGGCAATGTTTCAAAATTATTATCAAAAATTAAGCTATTTTCTGAAACTAAAATCTTTATTATCTGCCTATTTTTGAGACTTGCATATCTTTGCGCTTATCGGTTGTATAACTTATCAATTTTCGCGTTCATTTTCAACAGCTGCTATAAATACATAATTTATAACATTCTCACATTAAAGGGACATTCAGTAAAACACAAACACAATCACACTCACGAACACACACGCACACTTATAAAGTTGGCACTTAAAAAGCATTTTGATAGCATTTGGTTTCTATGCTCAACTATTGTGCTCATATTTCAGTCCCCAGTTACATTTCAGATTCCACATTACACATTACAGATACGTATTACATATTACATATTACACGTAGATATTTTAGTTGCCAACTCACCGTCAGAAGGAGAAGTTCATGTGTGGCTTTGCTTCCTAATGAGAAACTGCATTACTCTCTGGGTTATGTGTCTGTATCTTCTCGCTTCCCACTTCCCCATTCCCGTTTCCACTTCTCTCATCATTTCCCTTTCTCTCCCTTTATCCACATTGACACGGTGTTTGTGTTTCGGTGAGCTTCTCTTACACTTTTACTTAATAGCTCTGCTTATTGCACTCTCTGCTTTACTTTTGCTTTCTCATAGAGAGGTGGTAGAGGTAAGCAAAAGCCTCAAGCTCATTACGGCGATGACAAATCAGTTTTCATGTCAAACACAAACTTGATGTCAAGTTTGCAGATGACATTTTCCAATTTCATACTTAGCCCTGGGATTAGGATTTCTGCACGTAATCCTGGCCAAACGTGATAACATTGTTCTCAGCTCCATTTCTGCAGCTAGAACTTTTTTTTTTAATAATATTTTGAAACAATTCTAAGTGCAACAGGTAATTCCAATTAATATTATGTTCGTAATCAATGGTATAACTTAGACAGATGATGCCGAAGATAAAAGATTTTGCATGTGAGGAAATTGTGTGAATATTGGAAAATTGGAATCATACTATGCCTTCCGAATTAATTCAATATTTTTGCCACCTCTTTATCATTTGTGCCCTATCCAAATATATCTTATCTTTTATTAAATTAATATACATATAGTTTTGAAATTTACTTTATCACATGTGATTAATCACATTCGTTTAAGATCTTACTCTTTTTATACCCGTTACTTAAAAATTAAGTAAGAGGGTATATTGTATTCGTGCAAATGTGCGTAACAGGCAGAAGGAGGCGTGGCAGACCCTATAAAGTGTATATATTCTTGATCAGCATCAACTGCCGAGTCGATATAGCCATGTCCGTCTGTCCGTCCGTCCGTCCGTCCGTGTGAGCGCCTAGATCTCAGAGACTATAAGGGATAGAGCAACCAAATTTGGTACACAGACTTCTATAAACCCCACGCAGATCAAGTTTGATCTAAATTTTCGATCGGACCACTATATCGTATAGCTGCCATAGGAACGATCAGACGAAAATAAAGTTTTAGTACGAAAAACTTTTTTGTTTTCTGAGATATCTCAACTAATCTGATAGAATATGCATTATTATTGGTCTTGTACATCTTAACTAAAATTGGTTCAAATCGGTCCACTATATCATATAGCTGCCACAGAACCGATTTGTCGAATATCAAGTCTTAGTATGAAAAACATTTTGTTTTCCGAGATATCGTAACCAATCTGACAGAATATACATTCAAGTTGGTTTTATATATCCTGACCAAATTTGGTTCCAATCGGTCCACTATATCATATAGCTGGCATAGAACAGATTTGTCGAAAATAAAGTCTTAGGGCCGTTTTCTCATCTTACTTTCAAAGCCTACTGTACTAAAAGGGCACTTTACCCTAAAAGCAGGCTTTTTCTTTTTTCGTTTTCTCATCTTGGTTTTAAGATGACAATTGGAATATCTGACAATGTGGCATCCCTGTGCCCCAAAATGGGTCACACTATTTAAAAATGGGCAGCACTTTTCAAAAAATGTTGGCGCCAAATTTGAAATCTATGAATTTTAATGCGAATTGTGTCTAGTTCTTATAGACTGTAAGAGGTAGAGCAACCAAACTTGGCACACACAATTCTACGAGTGTGAAACAGATCAAGAGCGTCTAAAATTTTTGCCACGGCACCGACCGCTACCGCAAATCACAAAAGAAATCCATCAAACCCACGTTTTTGAAGGTTGGACTCTCTTCTTGGTAAATAACGTTTTGCATTATTATTATCTATTATTGTTCTTAATATCATCATTACCAAGTACATAAAACGGTAATTAATGCAGTTTAAGTTTTTTAAGAATCTCATACGCCTAAAAGTATGCAGTAATTTTAACTCCGTTCCGCGTTGCCATTAGCAACACTGAAATAATCTGAGTAGGCGAGTGCTTAGCCTTTAAAGGGTGGATGAACCGCCCTTTAATTTATAACCTGCCTTCAACAAAATTTTTGACAAGAAAATGAAATTGCTCTTATCAGCTAGTTTAACTAGATTGTAATGTTGTAGGCAACGTGAGAAAACGGGCCTTAGTACAAAAAACTTTTTTTGTTTCTTGAGATATCTAAACCAATCTGGTATGATATGCATATGGGTTGGTTCTATATATCCTGACCGACGTGTGTACAAATCGAATAACTATATCATAAAGCCGTCGTCGGAACAATTAGTCACAAAATTTTATACAGAACTCTGCAAGCCAATCAGACAAAAACAATAGCATTCAAGTCTTTCTTTCATTCTTGCACTTGCACTTGAATCGCTGCACAAATCAGAACAAGCTGGTGAAAGAGTTTGGCAAATCTTGAAACCTTGCTCCCAACCACAAAAGAAGAAACAATTCCTTTTGTTGTTTGTTGATATCCGTTACTTAAAAATTATTTATTCTTTTTTTTTAACCTGAATGAGTTGCTTAAATGAATTGAACAGGAAGCAGTTGCTCATATGAAAGGTTCTTATAAAAAACGACATTCAATCATTCAACAATTGTTAACATGAAGCGCTTATAATTTGGACAATTGCTGTCCTCCTCGATTCTCATGATCCAGAAGAGTTGGTTCAAAATAGGGGCTTGCAAAATTTAGAACCTGAAGAAGTTGATACTTTGATGACAGTACAGAAAATGCGCCTTATAATTCACAACTTGTTCTAGCTTTGTGAAAGTGACATTAAGCTTGAATCGCTGGTCAAGTCAGAACAAACTGGTGGTAGTATTTTGTTCTAATTGTAATCAATGCAAGATTTTTATCTTTTTTTAAACCTGAAACAGTTGCTAATATGGTTTGAACCTGAAGCAGCTGATAAGGTTGTTAACGCAAAGTTTTTTAAAAGCGAAATTCTACTATTTTTCTACATAAAGCGCTTAAAATTTTGACAATTGTCGTTTTCCACGATTCTCATGATTGCTAATCATTTATTTTAAGCGGAAGCAGTTGCCCAAAAAGCAGGTTCAAAATATGGGCTTGCTAAATTTTTATCCTGAAGAAGTTGTTACTTTAAAAGAAAATGCGCCTATAATTCGCAACTTGTTCTTCCACAATTTTTAACATAAGGCGCTTATATTTGCTGTTCTCCGCGATTCTCATAATTGCTAATAACTTATGTAAAAACTAAATCAAGACTAACGCAATTAAGCATTAGAGGTTTACGCCGATTGAGTTAGCTCCGGCGGCGGCGTAGAGACCAAAAAGAACCGGCGGCGGCGGCTTAGCCGACAGAGAGAACCGGCGGCGGCTAAGCCGTCGAATTTATCGGCGGCGGCGGCGTACACAGTTAAAAAATCAAATTTTAAATATTTTATAAGTATTTAATAAAATCAGAATTGTTTCAAACATATTCAGAACCATTCAACGATTTTTTTCAATTCAATATTCCTTCGTTTAACAAATTATATTGTATTAATTTCATCAACTTAAATTAAATTTCATTAGGAGATGGGAGATGAGACAATCTCGGCGATTAATCGATTATTAAAAACGACTATTAGACTACTTTACACAATATTTTTTATCATTTTTATTTATATATTTTTTTAATTTTATAAAAAGCTATGACGCCGAAAGCCGCCGCCGCCGCGCCGCTATTTACGTGATTCGGCGGCGGCGCGTCAGATAAGTCAAAAAACGGCGGCGGCGGCGGCGTGGCTCGGCGGCGTATCTCTACCAGTAGTAGAGCGCCAAGTGCCGCTGGTCTCTATATAGTCTGATCAGCAATCCGCTTCAGAAAAAGAGCTTCGAAAACTACGTTCCGTTAAATTACTTAACACGCACTTTAACTGTTTATTCAATAGTTCAAATTTGAATATTTTCTTTCATAACACGGAAAGTTTGCACTGCCACATTAGCGATGTGTGTGCCGATCAGCTTATGCTTCAATCATCTATTTTATGTTTTGCTGAGGCTTCTACATACTCTAACGAAACATATGATATACCTGGTTTTACTACAGCAGTGCGACTAGACTAGACTAGACTAGTGCCAGTCGGTAGCTAATAGAACTCGACCAAGAAGAGGAATTCTCATATTCATTAGAACTAAACTTCTTGAGAATATCAGTTTTTCTACTAGTGATCGCATTTATGATAATAGTAGGAACTTGTCTTCGAAAGAGAGTTTAAAGAGCTATTTCAAAGGCATTTCCTATTGCATTCAAACTTATTTGTGTTAGGAGATTTAAATTTATGTCTTCAATCGATGACAGGTTGTTGTGGAAGGATTTTTAATTTCTTAGTGAACTCAAAAGGTTGTACTTCATTGTTAGACATAAGTACATCCACAACAAATAGTAATACCCATATTGATTGGGCATTTTCAAACGCTTCCGATAGCAGCGCCCGCACTTTTGAAACTGTATATAGCCATCATAGTGGAATTCTAGACACTGCAACTGAGCCTGCACCTTATGAAAATTAAATACGAATTTATATAAATTATAATTATAGTATATGTTAGGAATACTCAATATAAAATTATAATTATATTCTAGGAATACTCAATAGAAAAAAATGTTTTGTTTATAAGATAGTTATTAGTTTTAAAGTTTTCATTATATCTTTTATCTTTATTTATTTTTAATATTTCATTTAATTTTTACGTCTTGCTATCATTATAATATCTGCTATTGAAATTCGCAGAACTTATTAATTACGTCTTTCTTATTTATTTTTAATATCTTATTTAATTTTTACGTCTTTCTATTATTATGTCTGCTATTTTAAATTTCGCAGAGCTTATTAATTACGTCTTCCTTATATTATTAGTTATTCTCTTTATATTATTTATCACTTATATTCTTTATAACATCTGCTTTTGAATATGCAGAACAATTTTTGTTTTTATTTTGGGGAACTTAGGAGCTTTTGGAAGCTCAAGTCGACTCGTAGGTCCTCAAATTTTTATTTTATTTGGAAAGTGACCCCATTATATTTGTAATGGCCTCCACGTGGTGTTCCCTGGGAAACGATTTTCTGAAATCGGAAGCAAATTCGAGCGGCGACATTTATATATAAGTATATATAAATATATATATAATATGATTTATCTGTTAACTCTAATTGTTTGCAGTAATCATTATAATCTTAGAGTTTTTATATCTTTAGAGTTTTTATATCTTCAGAGTTTATTATATCTTTAGAGTTTAAAATTCGGAAATACTTTATATATACTCAAAGAAGTAACGGGTATCCTACAGTCGGGAGCTCGACTGTAGCCTTTCCGACTAGTTTTTAATTCAATTAGGAGAAATAAATATCTGATTGTGATAAAATTTTAGGAATAACTCAAGAACATTTTAGAATGCAGATAATTTGCAGATCTATTTTTCGTCAAGTCGACTAGTTTTTAATTCAATTAGGAGAAATAAATATCTGATTGTGATAAAATTTTAGGAATAACTCAAGAACATTTTAGAATGCAGATAATTTTCAGATCTATTTTTCGTCAAGCTAGTAGCAACTTTAATTAAATTTTGCCTGTCTCTAGCTCTTATAAAATTTCTGTGTAAGTTTGACATTTATTTTTCGTTAACAATCTTTTCTAATTTTGCCATAACAATTATCTATTGTTGAACGATACTAAGTACCGAAGTAAGTAGAGCAGATAATATTGTCTGGAATCAGCTTGAGTTCCAATCTCAATCTAATTGAATGAAGCAGCATTTGCTTTTATTTGGCTTCTTCGGCGGTTTCTTCTTTTTAGCATTGTTTTTTATGCGCATTCAAATGATTTTAATGGCAGCAATTTGTGCTTCAAAATCGCGCAGCATTAGCTTTTGGCTGGGGAAGATACGATATCCTTATGGTATTAGGAGAGGGCTTTGGAGCTGCGTTAAATGAACGTGTTTATAATGCTTAACATTCAAATTAAGGCCAGTCCCAGTTCAGGTCCCAGACAACATGCGGAAGTTTCGATTTGTCAGTGGGTCGCCCGAGGCCCTTTGAAAAATACGCGACACAACGCGATGAGACGAGACCAGACGCGACTCGTCACGCAAAGGATAAATCCCTGAAACGGCTCCAACTCAGTCTTAAATGGAGGAAGATGAAGACAGTCAACAGCAGACAGTCTGTCCGTTACGTCATTATCATTCGCATCATTATAAGCAACGTCATCGTTTCGGCCAGCTACAAATTCATTTAGACACAAAAAACTTGGGCAAAAGCAAATCATGACGACGTCCTCCCCTTTATCTGCCTCCCTTTTCCTCTGGCCATCAACCTCATCGTCATCGCCGGCCAAGTGTAAACTGAAATGTGGGTTAGTGGCATGTGGCATGGGGCATGGGGCATGGGGCATGAAAACTGCGGTGTGTGGTGGCGTGTGACATGGGGCGCAGTTTAGTTGAAAGAAATGTTTGTGATTTCTCGTGGCGTGCTACAACATTATCACACTAAGATTTTGATTGATGAGACTTTTGGATGCTGCCGGCTTTCCTGCCCCCAATTTCCGTTTCATGTGGGCGTCGGCTCGCCGCTTTACGACACCTCAATTGAGGCCGATGTTCGAGTTGAAGCGACCCAAAAGCCGCGGGCTTTGATTAGTTTTTGTGCTTAGTGCGTGTCTAACAAACAATTTTGGCCAATAGTATCCCAAATATGACGATCCTTTCTTTTCTTTGATTAGATGACTAGAGCTTCTCGGATTTATCCCGTTAATTTTATACATATTTCTTTTAAGAATTGAGCTAATATTATTAGGGCACCATTATTTAAACTACATGTATTCCTGAAAAAAACGCTGTCGGTTTGATACTTCGACAATCGATCGTTCCTATATTATATGGCATTTCGACAGTAATCATATTTTGACTTATGCAGTATTTCAAAATGCTATCTTAACTGAAATTGCGACATTAACAAAATAAAGAATTCATCAGACGTCATATAAACAGGCAAATTTTAGTACGCATTGTTGTTGTTGCTATTGTTTTTGGTATTTGTATTGCAATAACAATAACTAATCACACAGCTGGTAGCCGTAAAATGAAAAGAGAGCCATAAAGAAAAATCATCATTCACACGGCATGCAACATCAGCGCAATTTGCAACCAGACAACATAGAAAAATAACCTGCAACTTGACAAAAAAAAACTAGTCGGAAAGGCTATAGTCGAGCTCCCGACTATAGGATACCCGTTACTTCTTTGAATATATATAAAGTATTTTCCGAATTTTAGATTCTAAAGATATAAAAACTCTAAGTTTATAATGATAACTTCAAACAAAGTTAACCCCATAAAAGTACTTTAATGTAATAACTACCCGAAAAAATATTCGACAAAACATTTATTTTATATTGAATATTCCAAAAATATAGAAAAGGGCATCCGCCCTGATTGTTACAATGACCACTATATGATATAGTGAACCTATTATAGCCTATTCACCCTAATCCTTAATTATCGACCAATTCTTTCTATGGCAGATATATGATATAGTAAACCGATCTTAACCAATTTTGGTCAGGATGTATAAAACCAACTTATATGCATATTCTGTAAAATCGGATAAGATATCGTAATAAACAAAAAAGTTGTTCATACTAAAACTTGAAATTCGAAAAATCGGTTCAATTGCAGCTATATGTTATAGTGGACCGATCTTAACCAATTTTGGTTACGGTGTAAAGGACGAACTATAATGCATATTCTGTCGGATTGGTCGCGATATTTCGGAAACCAAAAAAGTTTTTCATACTAAAACTTGAAACTCGACAAATCGGTTCTATGGCAGCTATAAGATATAGTGGACTGATTTGAACCAATTTCGGTCAGGATATATAAAATAAACTATAATGCATATTCTGTCAGTTTGGTTGAGATATCTCGGAAAAAAAAGTTTTTCATACTACAACTTGATTTTCGACCGATAGTTCGTATGGCAGCTATATGATATAGTGGACCGATTTAAATCAATTTTGGTCAGGATGTATAAAACCAACTTAAATAAATATCTTGTCAAATTGGTTGAGATATCCCAGAAAACAAAAGAGTTTTTCTTACTAAAACTTGATTTACGACCGATCGTTTGTATGGCAGCTATATGATATAGTGGTCCGATCGAAAATTTAAAACAAACTTGATCTGCGTGGGGTTTATAGAAGTCTGTGTACCAAATTTGGTGGCTCTATCCCTTATAGTCTCTGAGATCTAGGCGCTCACACGGACGGACGGACGGACGGACGGACGGACGGACAGACGGACATGGCTATATCGACTCGGCTGTTGATGCTGATCAAGAATATATATACTTTATAGGGTCTGCCACGCCTTCTGCTGCCTGTTAAGCACATTTGCACGAACACAATATAACCTTTTACTTAATTTTTAAGTAACGGGTATAAAAAAGAAAAAAAACGAAGATAAAAGAACAAGTAGAAAAGGCTACAGTCGAGCGAGCCCGCTTTGAAAGACCCAGTACTTCAATCCGACTCTGCGTTGAAGAACTGGATTGAATAACTTCCAAGTTAACAAGTATCATCCGATGATGAGGTGAAATAATTCTCACCGCACACCGGGATTTCTGTATGTGTGCCAAATTGATTTATTTTCGGGATCCGCGAGTAACAGGAATCGACTTGTTTCGAACCTCTATATGTACGTATACGTCAACGACCATCAAAGTAGAACTTTATATTTTTTCATTTGTTTATTTCGGATGCATATGCTTACACAATCACAATATATTCCTGCTAAAGGGCGCAGAAAGAAAAATGTTTTTAAGAAATCACACACAAACAAAATAGAAGGCACATGATTTTGTCCAGCAAAAACACGACTACTTTAAAATTTGTTGTGTGTTTCTTTTAGAAGAAGTGCGAAAAAAATTTCAAGAGAAGAGATGAAAAAAAAACTAAAACCAGAATAACAATAGAGCCTAAAACTTGGCATATCGTCGTCGTCTGTTTTTTATGATTTAATATGGGAAAACTGTTGGGTGGCAACAACAAAAAGAAAAAACAACTAAAAAACAGACATAAACACATTGTACTTGTGGATAAGTTGGATGGGTAAGGGGGAAGCGGGCAGGGGAGTTGGTCTCACGTGAACAACATAATCGCACATTTAAGCGGCTGGCAACATTTTCTCTGCTTACCCCCCTTGATAGCCCGCCCTCTG
Source organism: Drosophila kuntzei (assembly GCA_035042165.1). Taxonomy (NCBI): domain Eukaryota; kingdom Metazoa; phylum Arthropoda; class Insecta; order Diptera; family Drosophilidae; genus Drosophila; species Drosophila kuntzei. The sequence continues at coordinate 630,797 of JAWNLU010001549.1, read as the reverse complement.
TTGGCAGGCAGCAGAACTGATGTCTTTGCCCCACGACGCCTCCAATGGGGCAACAAGTTGGTGGACAGTTGTTATTACCGTGTGGAGACGTAATAGCCAGCTCTGTGGACGTGGACAAAAGCAAATGAATATAAAAAAAACAAGATATGTAAACACAGATAGCTATTATGATCTAACTAAGTGATTTTTAAATTTATTTACTTAAATAAAGTAAATTTGATCATATTTTCGTAAATACAATGACGAACAATATTTAATTTAATATATAAATTATCAAAAATAAAAAAGTTTGGAATTTTTTGAAGATATCAAAAAAATTTTGAAATATTTATATGCTTCTGACATTGTTACTTCATTTAAACTTATTAAGAAATTAAAATCAGCTGCAGGATGACCCTAACAGTTTAATTCAATCACATAAAAAAACCTCTACACGAGGTAAAAGTATAGTGACGAAAGCTTATTCTAGCCCTAAAATTTCTGATATCCAATTTTGTGTCGAAATTTATTACAATTAATATATGAATTATTATTATTATGAATAAATTTCGTCACAAAATTGGATATCAGAAATTTTGGGGCTAGAATAAGCTTTCGTCACTAGACTATTACCTCGTGTAGAGGTTTTTTTATGTGATATCAGAAAGTTTTGCAATTGCTTATGCTTTTGACATTGAAACTTTCCAAAAGGTGTAAGTGTTTTTAGAAATATATCTCAGTCCCATGACCAAGAGTCGATCCTATATAATTTGGCAATTATAAAACCTGAGCACATATTTTCGACCCCTGATCTTTGCTGAGTGCCGCACCATCGAGGAGTGTTCAATACTTACACTTGGTATTTGACCGATTATTCCTATGGCAGCTATATGATATACCAAATTTGATCAGGATGTATAAAAACAACTTAAATGCATATTCAGGCAAACTGGTTGAGATATCTTAATAAGCAAAAAAGTTTTTCGTACTAAAACTTGATTTTTGACCGATCATTCTAATGGCAGTTATATCATATAGTGGACCGTTTTGAACAAAATTTGGTTAGGATGTATAAGACCATCTTAAATGCATATTCAGTCTAATTGGTCACAGTCTATTCAGTCACACCTTTCGATCGGTATATAACTCGACCTGATCGGAAAGTCGTAGCAAATTTTCCATTCTTCGTGTATATATTGCTAGTCGCCTTTTGCACACTACGTGCTGCTTTCGTCACTAGCGCGGACTGCCGTCCGCAGTGATTAAACAAATTAAAGCAATTATTGCAGGAATACGAACTGTCTGGCAGCACTAGTTATATCTGCATAGCAAAAGCTGCTTGCTACAATACTATATTGATGTTGCCATCTATCAACTCTAGGTATACACTTAACAGGTAATATCTTGCGATAGCGAATTTTGACAGATATGTGTGATATATCAAAAAACACGGAATTTTATTGACTATAACATATTGAAGGAAAAGGAAAAATTCCTCATAAAAAAATTTAAGATTTTGCAACGCTTTGATACGCACAAACAAACATAAGTGACTTTTTATTTCATTTTGGAAAGTTCACTGAAAATTTGCTTATCTTTTGAACCAGTTGTTGGATTGGGCTGATTGAGGTATCATAATAAAAGCAAAAAAGTAATTTACCGAAAGACTAAATCCGGCTCCATCTGCTGCAATCATTTAAAATGTTGCGCCACCCACTTACATCCCCATATCTCATGAACCAGGTGAGATACCAAAAGTCTTAGTATTCTTTTCGATCTGCTCGGACAGTCGTAGCAAATTTTCCATTCTTCCTGTATAATATTGTTAGTTATTTTTGCACGCTTTTGCTGCTTTCGTCACTAACGCGGAATGGTGTCCTCAGTGTTAGATGTTTTTAATGCATTTAAAGATTACTTAATATGACGTGTATCTCATTTCATATTGATGCCCCACTCTCTCTCTCTCTCTCTCTCTCTCTCTCTCTTTCTCTCTTTCATAAAAATGTTTTCTGAGTCTTTTCTTTCCAGTGAGGATAATTTATTGTTACTCTTTATTTTAAATAACTCCAGAACATTTTAAAAGTCAATATAAAAGATACATTTTTACTTATAATTTAATTCTATTTTTAGCTTAGCAAATAAAGATCAAAAATTAATAGAAATATTAATTTTAAATATTATATAAAATAAATTTGAGCCCCTAATCTTTCTCTCACAATCCTTCTCTTGGTTTCACTGTGTATTTTTTATAAGGCTTTAATAGTTTTTTTTTGATAACACATTTAATAAAGACACAGTTCAATAAACACAGTTTGGATGAACTTTTACGCTTAAATTCTATTGTTAAGCAAGATTTAATAATAACATTTATTAATTATTATTTGTATTATTATTATTTTATTACTATAGGTCTTTAGGTTTGGGAGTGCTATCAATCTCTTCAGTACATTAAATATAATATAGCATTTGGCTAAAGCTCTCTTGAGAGACTCTCTCTGTCTATCTCAATTTCAAATCAATCATGACTTTTGATATATTGCAAGATTATTTTAATGATGAAGTGTGAAAACTTTAAAACCCAAAAGTTCACATATTTTTTTAGGCTTAGCTATAAATACTAAAATTTGTACTTATTTTGTTGCAATTTTTGTAAAATTGTCAAGCTTTTAAGTACAAAAATGTTGTTCAACGAAATCTTTAATAAATGAATCGTTTTTCTGGCTATTTTAAGTTTAGTGCATCTATTTTAGAACATTTTTCGCTCTGTGAAGTCTTGACATTTGGCATTTTACTTGCATGGAGTATATTTTTGGCTATTCCCCAACTAGTTGGTGGATTTGTAAAGGGGTGAATCAATTTGTTTGTATGGAAGTTTATGCTTAAAATGGCCATGTCAAAGGCGCGTGCTGCGGACTGAGGGTTGTTTGTTGGTTGTAAATCCCCTTGGATTTTTTCAGTATTTGTTTGAGAAGAGTGACAAATCAGAAAACTCTGTCAGCCCTGTGATAATATAAACTCCAACACTTTCTGGCCAACACCAAATATGCTAAGCAGGCCAAGAAGCAGATATCTACATAATGAACGCACCTTCAGTTGAGTTGAGCTCTTTAGTATGCAAAATATCCAAGGTTGATGCTTTATTAATTCTGAAGAGAGGAGCAGCCGTCTGCGAAGCAATTGTATAATTAGTGTTATGCCCATCTATTTATTTCCCTGTCTCTTCCTCCCTCTCTTTTCATCTATAGCAATCAAGCATTTTCCGCACCCATTTTACAGCATTGACAAACGCCCACTTGGCTCTTAACTTGGCCAGCATCTCAGGTAAATTTGTCAATTTGAGTTGGCGCACAACACGAAGGTGTTCAATTACACAAAGTAGACAGAATGAAAAAAAAAGAACCAAGGAAATATAAAATACGAGGTGGAGAAAAATGTCATAAGCATTTCAAGAAAGATTTTCCACAATAAATTCTCGGTTTTCGTGCCCAAAATACAGAAAATTGTTCATCGATGAGCAGACTTTTCAGACTGTATCATTGACGTGGCTCATAATGGAAATAAATTCGGATTGCTCCCAAAATTGAACATTGGGTTATTTGGAAACGTATTTTAAGGCACACTTGACAAATTGACTTTGGAATATTCCATTTGACAGAGGTAAATACAGTGAAGCACATTGTGCTTTTCACCTTAAGACCTTTAACATTCAAATATATTTCATGGTCTTATACTTAGTGTTATCGATTGTCTTCAACAAAATATGGTCAAAGAAACGAGTTTTATACTTTCGCACACAATTGAGCTTACAAATATGCCATTTTTACTCTATTTGATATTCGTAAACGTTTTACTGTCAGCTAAACATGAGACTGTTTATTAAGAGAGCTTTTAAACGATAAGTTATGGTTTAACGTATTCATCTCTGCGGTCCGAAAGCAACATGTAGTGTGCAAAAGGCGACTAGGAATATATTCACAATATATACATATATTTGCTACGACTGTCCGGTCGAGTTATATACCGATCGAAAGGTATGACGGTAACTAACAAAAGTGCATACTAGGACTTTTGGTAACTCACCTGGTTCGTAGGATATGGGGGTGTAAGTGGGAAAATGGGATATCAGATATTTTGGGGCAGGAAAACCCTTTCGTCACTAGACTTTTACTTTGTCAAGAAGTTTTTTTTTTGGAAGATAAACAATTTACAGGTTCCCTTAGACTTACTGCCTTCACTTATTATATTTTCTGATCTTCCCGAATTTTTTTTTTATTCAAGATTTATTTAATATTTATTTATTTTACAATATGCTCAGCTTTCTTAAATGAAGTTCAGCATTAAATGGCAATTTTGAGTAATTATACAAGGTGCAGTTTAATTGATTTGTACAATTTTCAAAGAGCTGCAGCGCATTCCATTACAACAGCCACGCACTTGGCTCGTTTAGCAGGGGCGTTTACCACGCCCACACTCAAAACGATGCCAGTTACAGGCAAAATACGGCCAAAGCCAAAGCGAAAACCGTTGACGGTTAATGAAGACGCCCAACAAAACCAGACATGCCCAAACTCAAGCTCATACTCATACTTGTAATCACATTCATAGCTGTACTCACTCTCATACTCAGACTCGTAGTCATACTTATGCTTGCGGTACTCACATATACTGGGGCCCTAGTGATGACCTTATTCGTGGGCGTCTCTCTCGTAATCGCCGAGTGCAAGAGTCTCGCGCGTGCTTAAGTAATGAGGCCCAAAACAAGAAGAAGATGAAGTCAACGGCAATTAGAGAAGACGGCCAAAAAGGCAGGCTAAAGATGTCGAAGTCAAGTCTCAATGAGTTTGTACTTTTATGGATTGCTGATTGAACCAGGGAGGAGATTAGGAGAGTTAACCAGGGGTTAAAGTTGCATCCAGAGGTTAAGCAATCAATTAAGCGTGCAACAACAAAAGATGCAACTGAAAGAAAGTTCAAGAATAAATAAAAACTGACCAAAGTAATAAAACCAAATGAAACGAAATGAAATGAAACGATATAATATGAAATGAAATGAAATGAAACGGAAATGAAACCTAACGGCTGCCAAGCAAATAGACAAACAACTGGCAATAAGGCAACGAGCAACTTTTGCACATGCCGTTACATTTATTCTGCTGCAACATGTTGTATGCCCCCAGAGTGTGTCCGTGTGTATGTGTGTGTGTGTGGTGCGGTGTGTGTTGATGCTAGTTAAAGTTTATCAAAGCTACGAAAGGAACAACAACTACAGCCGTAGGAGCAACAGGGAACAGAGCAAAGTTTGCGCTCGAAAACAAGTTGGCTGAACGCAACGTCCTGGCAAAGGACTATTGCTCCTGTTTCCATTTCCTTCTCCTCCTTCGCCTCCTTCTCATTCTCTGCTTCTTTCTCATCGTCTTAGTGTTGGCTGTGCTTAAGTCGTAAGTCCTCTTTGGGAGTTTTTGACTTCTCAAGTTCAGTTGCTCGCGCCCGACTAATGCCAAGTTATATATTAAGTAAAGAAAACAGTAACACGCACACGCACACGCACACACACACACAAACATAAACCACACACACACACTACTCACCACACACTCTTGTCATCTCTTTCACTCACTTACACTTCTCAACTGTCTCATACTCTTTCTTCTCAGCCACATTGCCTTTGGTTTATTTGATTCGTTGCAACACTCCCATATTTTTCGCTTACTTCACAAAGTGCGAGTATTTTGCTGGCCGCTAACTTTCGCACCAGACTGTCATATAAACTTGCTAATGAATTGAAAGGTGTTTATGGGATTGTAAGGCGCATATTTATGTTTATATATCTTCACTGTTTTATATAATCCTAAGATAAGCTTATCACCTAAGTTAAAATTTGTGAGTCAAAAGAAAGTTGGTCATGTAGAAATCTTAAATATGTTGGTTAAAACAATTACCAGCATATACATATAAGTATATATATGAGGATACACATATTTAAAAGAACACTATTTTGGTTATAATTAAGAAATAATTTTTATTTAACGACACTCACTATTTAATTAATAACATTAAACAATTTGTGTAAATGTACATTGTTAAGCGTATTTAGTTTATTTATTTAAAGAATCACTGCGGACGGCAGACCGCGCTAGTGACGAAAACAGCACGAAGTGTGCAAAAGGCTACTAGCAATATATACACGCAGAATGGAAAATTTGTCATGACTGTCCGATCGGATTGAGTTATATACCGATCGAAAGGTATGACGGTCAATAACAAAAGTGCATACTAAGACTTTTGGTAACTCACCTGGTTCGTAAGATATGGGGGTGTAAGTGGGAGGGGCCAAATTTTATTGATTGCAGCTAGTGGGGCCGTTGGAGCCTTTTGGTAAAATTTTATAATTTTTAAATTTAATTTTTATTTTTTATTAAAAATTCTTATTAAAAATACGCGTCAAATGATACCTCGATCATTTCAATCCGACATTTGGTTCAAAAGATATATTAATTTAAAATTTTTAAGGGCCTTCTCAAAATGATATGAAAAGTTTGTTTGTCTGTTTGTTTGTTTGTATCAAAGCGCTGAAAAAACCTAAGTTTTTTGATGAGGAATTGTTTCTAATCAGAATCAGGAAATAGATAGTTTAGCGGGAAATAGCTAAAACGTGATAGTTTCCAATCTAAAGAAGCTACAGATGTGTTCTATATGTCGTTAGAAAGGTATTTTTGAGAGCTTCTAGACGGGCCTTGAATGCTTTTTTTTGCTGAGGTAAAATGCTACAGGTGAAAAAATGATTTTTAGCTTAAACTTTGGTGATTTATTAGAAAACGGCTCCGATATTTATTAAATTTCAATATGTTGTAACACGTAAAATTTCGCGTCTTTTGATATATGACACATATCTTTAAGCGAAAAGGTTTGCAAGATATTACCTATTAACTGAATATATACATTTAAATATGTACCATATCTACCATACTACTTAAAAAATCTAGCTTGAGTACGAAAAACTTTTTTGTTTCTCAAGATATCTCCAATTTAATACATAAATTATTTAAATAAAAAAGTTTGGCATTCGGCATTGCGCATTAAAATTATTTTTAGGTATACAGAATCGAGATCCCTTTGCGCAAGGTGTCGAATGCCAAAATTTTTTTTATTTTAAATAATTTATGTATTAAATTTAATATCGTTCGTCACAAAATGGGATATCAGAAATTTTGGGGCAGGAAAACCCTTTCGTCACTAGACTTTTACTTTGTAAAGAAGTTTTTTTGGATCTTATATATACACACATGTGAGAGTTTTGTCAATTGTTGGCAGTTGAACTTTTATGCTGACTGAGAAATTGGAAGATTCGTAGATTTAATTTATTATGCAAATGGAAATGTAACGATGCAAATCTAAAACCATGTCTGGCCCCCAAATTAAAAACAAATAAACTAAGTACAACAAAAATGGCAACAAATCAAAAATGTCGCCAGCTTAAAAATGGCAAATTGTAAATGGTAAAGTTAAAGCCATGGCCAAAAACAAAAGTTGAGGCCTACGGAATTGCAAACAGATTTGCTCAACGGTCTCTAAACAATGGCCAACAGCAAAAGCTGCTGTTTCCGTTTTTGGTTAGAACAATTTCCATTGCCTGTCACTGGGAAATGCTCCCCCGGGTCTAACGATGAAAATATTTGCCAAATGTAGCACAAATGCCCCGTAGAAAGCCAAATGTTTGGTGTCGGAAAGGAAAGGGCGACGAAACGGGTGGGGTGAGGAGAGAGAAGAGTGGTGTGGGGAGGTGTAGTGAGGGGAGGGGAGAGGAGAGGGATTGCCAATGCAAGCGTATGCAAATTTCTATATTGTTGTTGCATCAAATTGAAATTTAGTATGCAATTTAGTTTACATAAAACAAGTGAAAATGCATTATTAGCACAGCTAAGACTTAGGCATACCCTGTATTAAGAGATAAGAGCTGAATATGAATGAAATGAGAACGAAGTTTATATTCATATTGTCATAGCATAATATGAATTATTTGAAGAGCAAGACAAAGCTAAACATACCCTGTAATATTAAATTAATTTCCGCCTCTAGATTATTCATAAGTAGTATAGGCACTGTGTATGCGCGTTTGAGACTGAAACATACCCTGTAAAATAGAAAAAGAATTAAATTAGAATTAACATTTAAGAGGAAAGCTTATTTCAACTCCTAAGACTTAGGACTTAGGACTGATCATCCCACTTCTACACTTATTACAGGGCATTTGCTAGCAATTTTAGTGCAGCTGCTCATTGAAGTCATTGAATTCTAGAACAATTGGTCATGTTACCCACTTGTACTAATTTTCGTACGTTGTTTTAACCACTCGGCACTTGCCTTTGGCCACTTTTTGGTAAAGCTCGTATATCTGTATTAAAAACTGTTTTGTTGTGCTCGGATCGTTAGTTGGTTTATGGACTGGACGCAGCAGTCACTGCATGCACACCCTTAAGTGGCCGCATTCCATACATACATACATGTGTTGATGTGTGTGTGTGTGTGTGTGTGTGTGTGTGTGTAGAGAAGGTGTGTGTGTGTGTGAGTTTATAGCACACTTTAAGGCGCTATAAGCTTATATTGCACTTAATAGCACATAAAAACAGTACGTGATAATGCAACGCACCACAAAAGTGGCCATTCAATGGGGAAAAAACCAAAATAAGGAAAATGACGCCTGCTCGGAACCCATGCGTTCCGTTGGAAAGCGCCGTGAAAAGCGTGGAGAATTTTAGCTGATGCTATGACCACATTGTGGTCTTAACACATTTATTATGTAGAAGTAAGGATCTTAGAAAACGAGAGAGAAGCTTAAATATTTAAAGAATAATAACAGAAAAGAGAGATCTAGAGGGAGACTATTTTTAAATATATTATTTTTTTTTAGTCAATGTATTAAAAAAAATACAAAGAAACATATGCGTAACAGGCACCAAGAATGAATTATATTCCAATAGAACCAGTTTGTTTTAGAACTTACTGACATATTCATATACGGCGTAATTAACACTATTTAATTTGTGTGTCATAATTTGCTTTTGTACACAATAAGTACAGGGTCTCACACTGTCGTTCTCACTCGACTGTAGCCTTCCCTAGTTGTCTTTTTATGTTTATTAATTTTATACATATATCAAAAATCTAAGCTTGATTAGTAATTCCAGTTACTGATATTTTAAATATATTTACATCAATGTAATAGAATACGCAAGAAATTGAACAGCAACAAATTATTTAACATAGAATGATTTTAGAAATCCAATAAAGCGAAACATTTTAGTGCTTTTAAAAATCTAGTCGAATTCAATCTTAATGTAAAACTAATTTAATAAAAATAAACATATTTGCAATGCTTTTACAACCGAAGAAGATAAAAATCAATCAAATCCATTTGGTCACAGAAAATGTCCTTCTCGACTATTTCGAGCATGGCAAACTAAAACTAAAAGGAAACTATTATCTAGTGAGAATCTTGAACTATAATGTCAAGGCGAACATCATTCATCAGCTACAACTACGAGTACTCGTATGAATAGTTCGAGTATTGGCCAAACGAATGTGGTATTCAGATATATGAGTATGCAAAGCATTTTTCTATACTCGTAATTGACACGAGCTCAACTTTATTTTTAGTTGATTTGAAGAACTTATCGCTGCATGTTAAATGTCAAAGTGTCACTTAGCTAGTTGTTGTCGTTTGTTAGAGAAACAACACAAGCAGCAGGTCAACAGCCAGGTCAACAACAACAACAACGCCCACGCTTTAATGTAAACAAAACTCACAAAACAATAACAAGAACTAGAGAATAACAAGAACAACGAGGAGAATGTAATACAGCCCAATTTACGGTTATCAAAGTCCTTACGCATCGTTAGAGCTCTGCCACGGCCCTAGCCCCCCCCCCCCCTCACCAGCACACGCCCATCAATCAAAAAAGAACACTAAGTAACTACAAGTTAAAGTGTGTGTGTGTAAGGCAATGTGTGGTGTAAGAGTGTGTGTGTGTGTGTTGACATTGGAATTGAAAATGGCGCAGCAAATCAATTGACAACTTGAAAAGCAGCTAACCATAGTTGTTGTTGGATCAACCAAGCACTGCTTGCAACTTGCCACTTGCCACACGTACGCACGCATTCAAAGTGACCAAAAGACAATCATTTAGTCAGGTATTCAAACAATCAACTCTGCCGGACACTCACTCATTCATATGTACATATGGGTGCAAATGCTATTTAGTGTAATCTTCCCCCTCACACATTGTTGTTGTTTTGTTATCATCATCACCTTCATCACCTTTTTCTTCTTCTTCTTCTACTTCTTCTTCTTACTCCTGCTGCATCTGTTGTCGTAAAATTTGCACTTCACTTTGCTGACTTTTCACTTTTCACCTTCAGCTGCCCCTCAAAGTATGCTTCACTTTTTATGCCCCTTCCACAGTTGACGTGGATAGTTTTTTTTTTTTAAATATAATGAAATTTATTTTACAAGGATGAGTGTTCTGCTACCTTACAGGCAACTTAAACTAATCAGAAATTAAACTAAAAATAAAAAACAAAATTATTTATGATAGAAATATCAATGAATTATAGATAACTTATAAAGGGGAGGTTAAGAGGTGATACTGGTGAGATCGTCTAAATATTGGTAGGAGATCATCATGTTAAGACCCGGTTCAGGAGGTCTTGAGGGTGGTGAAGTGAATAGTTGAAAGTTCTTTAGTTATGTACCCAAGACCAAAAGCGAATTATTAGTAAGTAATCGTATTGAATTAGTCTATATTTCTTTTAGTTTTATTTAGAATTATGCATAATAATATAATCACTGCGGACGGCAGTCCGCGCTAGTGACGAAAGCGAAAGTGTGCAAAAGGCGACTAGCAATATATACACGCAGAATGGAAAATTTGCCATGACTGTCCGATCGGATTGAGTCATATACCGATCGAAAGGTATAACTTTACCTAACAAAAGTGCATACTAAGTAACTCACCTGGTTCGTAAGATATGGGGGTAAGAGTGGGAGGGGCCAAATTTTAATGATTGCAGCTAGTGGGGCCGTTGGAGCCTTTTGGTAAAATTTTATAATTTTTAAAAATTCTTATTAAAAATACGCGTCGACTGATACCTCAATCATTTCAATACGACATTTGGTTCACAAGATATATTAATTTTTTAAATTAAATTAAAATTTTTAAGGGCCTTCTCAAAATGAGATGAAAAGTTTGTTTGTCTGTTTGTTTGGATCAAAGCGCTGAAAAAGCTTAAATTTTTTAATGAGGAATTGTTTCTTATCAGAAATCTAGAAATGTTTGTTCTACGACTTTAGCGGGAAATATCTAGTTTAGCGGGAAATAGCTAAAACGTGATAATTTTGAAACACCCATAGTTTCCAATCTAAAGAAGCTACAGACGTGTTCTATACGTCGTTAGAAGGGTATTGAGAGCTTCTAGACGCGCCTTGAATACTTTTTTGCAAAGTGCTGAGGTAAAATGCTACAGGTGAAAAAAGGATTTTTAGCTTAAACTTTGGCGATTTATTAGAAAACGGTTCCGACGATTTTCATTAAATTTAAAGTTGTAACACGTAAAATTTCGCGTCTTTTGATATATGACACATATCTTTATGCGAAAAGGTTTGGAAGATATTACCTATCAACTGAATATATACATTTAACTATGTACCATATCTACCATACTACTTAAAAAATCAAGCTTGAGTACGAAAAACTTTTTTGTTTCTGAAGATATCTCAACCAATTTGACAGAATCGTTCCACTATATCATATAGCTGCCATAGAACCAATTTGTCGAATATCAAGTTTTAGTATGAGAAACTTATTTTTCCCGAGATATCTCAACCAAACTGACAGAATATGCATTATAGTTCGTTTAATACATCCTGACCAAATTTGGTTCAAATCGGTCTACTATAACATATAGCTGCCATGGAACGATCGGCCAAAAATTAAGTTTTAGTATAAAAAACTTTGTTGTTTTTTAAGATATATTGATTAATCTGACAACGTACGCATCTGGGTTGGTTTTATATATCCTGACCAAAATTGGTTAAAGTAAATATAAAATTAACTATATCATTTATTTTTTGATGTAAGCATTTCGATCATTTTATATCAAACTTATAATGTCAGAAGCATATGAAATTCCAAAAATTTCTGATATCTTCCAAAAAAAACTTCTTTACAAAGTAAAAGTCTAGTGACGAAAGGGCTTTCCTGCCCCAAAATTTCTGATATCCCATTTTGTGCCGAACGATATTAAATTTAATACATAAATTATTTAAAATAAAAAAAGTTTGGCATTCGGCACTGCGCATTAAAATTATTTTTAGGTATACAGAATCGAGATCCCTTTGCGCAAGGTGTCGAATGCCAAAATTTTTTTTTTTAAATAATTCATGTATTAAATTTAATATTGTTCGTCACAAAATGGAATATCAGATGATATCAGATGACACTCATTCTTACAGCATTCTTACAATCGACAAAAAAAAAAATAAGATTCACAGAAAGCTGATAATTTTGAGCTTAAAAGCTTTTACTTTTATTTATTTCTAAGATTAATTTCAGTTTGTTGTTAATTTTTAAGTCAAAAACTTTATATTTTTAAAAATGATAGAGCATTAAATGATTCGCTTAGATTGTAAATATAAAAAACCATTTTCAGTATGTTTCTCTCTTAGCTCCTGTAAGCTCATGCCTTCGAATTTCCGCTAACATTCATTTACACACAACACATACACTCTTTTATGTGCACTAGGTTTGTTATGTGACAAAGTTTTGAAAATCCTTTAATTGACTTTGGATTTTCTAATGCTTCTCTTTTCCTTGTCTACCAAGCTGATGAGTTGCCAAAATAGTAGGGGAATGTTGAGATGTTCACGAAACTCAACACTGAGGACATGAGTTTTACAATTCGAACAATCGCTCAGATTAGGTTACGGGGCCAAAATTTGTGTATATTATGTTTGATTTGCTTTATTTTTTTTTCTTTTTTTTTTCATAATCGATTTTCCGGAGAGCTGGAAAACTTTGCTACATGACATACTGAAATTGTAATGACTCGACTGAAAATCTATGCAAATAAACATATGCGAATGTATGTGTGTGTGTGTGTATGTGTGTGTGTGTGTGTGTGTTGGAAGTGTGAATTTCATTGTCTGGTTGTGTAACGTCAGACAATTATAGATATTTATGATGATGAGTAACAATTTGGCACTAAAATAGCACAAAACATAACAACTAACAGTGTAATCCATCGACATGAATTTACACACATATTTATTTTAAGCTATATATGTATTTGCCTATGTGTACAAAACACACACACATGGAATGTTGTAAAGAACAATGGCTACTGAAAATGTATTGCAAATTCGTTGCGTCTTTTGTTGTTACCACTAAAATTGTGTTGCTAAAAATGTCGCACAGTTGGAAAATTGACAAAGGAATCCTTTGGGGTCAGCATACAGATATACTTAGACTGGGATCTACATATGAATACCCTGCACAATTTGCTAAGATTATAAAGAATAATATAAATTTGCTTTAAAGGAAAAACATAATTAACAAAGTTTCTTTGAATCTGTCTCTAATTTTAAGACACAAAATTCAAATCCTAATTACTATCTATTATTATTATCTGTCCTGATGAAAGGTTTATCAATGTCGGACAATAAAAATATAAATTATTTTGTAATAACTATTGTCAGATCCTTTGTCTCTTGAAGCAGGTGTTCAATTTTCTACAGGCTAACGCCTAGTCTTGTAAGCTTACCTAAAATTATATTGAAAGTCTGGCCTATCTTCGCATTTGGCTATTGTTTAGGCCATGTTTGCTAGCCATATGTCTACTTCATTGTTTTAAGTCAAAGCCAGAAGACAATTCGCCACTTCGAGTTCCATTTGCACTTTTATTTTCACTCCTGGACGATTTGAAAGGTGATTTCTCTGTAAATGTGGATCCTTTAAATTTCTCTGGCAAGTTTTGTTAATTTGGAAGTGTTGAGAGCATTTTTTTGTGCATGACATTGGAATTTTTAGACAATTTAATGCGCTTTCAATGCAGCTGTCTATTGCGTCAAAAGTCAGTCCTTTAGTAAAGCTTCTTGTTCTAAGACGGCTTAATTGCTTTTACTCTACACAGCTTTAATGAGCTTTCAAAGCTTATCTAGCTTTAATCACGCTCTGTATTGTTTTAGCATCGAGGCGAAAACGAAATGTGCTTAAAAGGAACTCAAGTAATTATATTTTTATTGAGTATCGTCAGAGTTTCAAGTTTCATTAAAATTCCACTTCAATTATCTCACCCTTTGCTATAATTTTTATCATTTCTCTTTCCATAACGATGCGACTTTTCGCATCCTTTCGCACTTTGCACGGTTCCCATTTCCTCTTTCTCTCCCGTTCTCTTGTCTCTACCATTCTTTCGGTTGTGGCAGCTTAAGTAATGTCACTTCTTAATTTCAAGCCTTGCCATTTTTCAGTTTTTCATCTTTGTCTTCACGATGTCAATGTTGTCTCTGCCTGAGGATATATTATCTATACTTATCCTTTCGGAATTTCTGCCGTTTTTCCTTTTCGGCTCGAATCTGGCGTAATGGGCAGCTCTGCATTCTCCTAGAAGAAGAATCCTGGATCCTTTAATTGCAGTTGTAACATGTGTCTGTTGGCCATTGTTGACCCGAGTTCATTTCTGAATCTCCAAGTGAATGCCATGGATATGTATTAATGTCAACTCATTAGGCACTGCTAGCCATAATCACCAGATCACATCCTTGGGGAACCAACAGAAAATGCTGTCTCAGTTACAGCTTCAGGACTGTGAATTGGACTTGAATTTGTCGTCAGTTTGGAACTCTGAATCGACCACGTAGCAAAGCATAATTACAACTTAATCGCTTGACAAACAAAGCAAACAACCATAAACATAAACATAAACAGGACAGGGCAGGTGGCAGCCAGGGAGTGGAAAGGGCGAGGCGTTCATCTGAAGAAGTTTGGGGGCAATCTAGGATCTGTAGGCGTGCCTTAACTTTTAAACAGAAGACCAAACACTTTAAAGAGCTCCCCAATCTATTATTTCGCTTCCAGCTACTGCCGGTTTATGGAGTATTGTCCCTTAGTTAATAGTTAATAGGCGGTTACACAAAATAATAACAGACTAGCGAAGGTGGGCACAACAATTTATGACAGCAAAATATCTGAAATATATTCTAAATATTCCGATGTTAGCTTAGAAACTCTTAAGCTATTCTAGACACATTCTAATTATGGTATTTTAAATATTTAATTTGTGCTTCAGTTTGTATTTAAAAAAGTTTTTTAAAAATGTTTTAAAACTTTTTCTATAATCTGTAGACTTAGATCTATCGCTTTTTTTAGTATGTGTATATTAAGCTGAAGATTTGGATGATTTTGATTTTAAAAAAGGCTTTGTTTCTTATATTTAATGTTATTTCGTTTATCCATTCACTTGTACGCAGTAAAAACATTTTAATTACACTTAATTAATACTAGGTTTTAATATTACTTGCTTTCAATTATTTTAAACTTCTTTTGTGGCAACCCTCGAACAGTGTATAAGCAATTTTACGCATAAAACGAGTATTTTTACTAATGTAACTTTTAACACTGCTTTTATTATATTATATCTCCATAATATTTTCCACTTTTTTCGAGATATTTCTGTGACCACCCTCGCGCAGTGTACACACACTTTTACACGTATGTACACAGTACATTTGAATGTTTAGGGGACATGCAAAAACTATTTTCATGTTTAGCTACCTCCTCGCATCATTGAATATTTTATGTCAATTAAAATGTTAACTCTGTCAAGCGTCGAGGCACGCACAGAGACCAAGCATTAAGCTGCCCTAACCCCCCTTATCCGTTTCTCCACCCCTCAGACAGCACCTTTCTTTCCCCACCTTTCTGTTCCACCCAATGTGTTGCCCCATTTCTATGGTTTCACATTCAACATTCATACGAATAATGTTGCGGTCAATTTCGTTAGCCATGGTGTGTATCTGTGTGTGTTTATATGTGTGTGTGTGTTTATATGTGTGTATGTGAGTTGGGGTAGTTGGTTCAGCGAGGACATAGCTTTGGCTTATTGGCATTAGCAAAGGCTTGCCGTGACTTTAGAGGAAATGTCGGCCCCGTTGCATGCCGCTGATTTGACAGTCGCCTGCGGGTTGCATTGTTGTGGGTCATGAAAGCGACTTAAGCCGCTGCCTGGCCTCGACTTCTGATTTGGACTGACCTCACTCTTCAAATTGGGGGGGCTTTGCATATACATACATCTCCATCACTTCATTAAACTTATCAACGTCAACGCAGACGCTGCAACTGCAACTGCAACAGCCATGACAACGGCAGCATGCATCAATATCGTTGTTGACCATATGCCAGCTCATAACAGCATTAACATGCATCATTTGTCAATTTGTTGGCCAAAGTAGCGTCTCTCCGTTGCCCATTTGCTGCCGTCTAATTGCCGAAGCAGCGCAGTCGGCGTCGCAGTCGGCAAGGGCTTCGCTCTGACGTCAAACGCTGCGCACGACAAGGACGAGCGAGCGAGGATGAAGACTAGGACGAGAGACGGAGTTCGGCTTTGTTTATGTTACGGTTGTTGTCACTCGCAAAGCCTTTAATTTCAGACAGAGAGCGAAGCATATTAAGTATACGCCACATATTAAGCATACAGCGTGTGAGCTGCATTTGGACTGTAGATTTCGTTCAAATAAAAAACATAAAATTGTTATTTGATGACGGAAGAGGTTGGGACTTGACTGTGAGTCAGCTAATCTATAAATGAATTAATATAAATAATAATTAAAATACAAACAATTTAATACTTCAATTGAATTTCTTCTAAATGAAATATGCAACTATGCTTAAAATTCGTAAAATTCAGCTGGTAGAAACAGATACGTTTAACATTTAAAACTATTTATTGACTTACTGAAATTTTGCCAATGAATGTGAAAAACCAAAGAGCAGATAGAATGTAATCTAAACAAAAATACTCAAAATTAAATATATTTGGAGCCAATTTATTTGGATAAATAAATGCAAAAAATGCATCGAAGGGAATTTATTGAGGTAAATAACTAAAATTGTTTTATTTACTTTACGTTTGCTGGTATTATTGGCAATATTGAAATGTTAAACAAATGTGAGTACACAAAGTAAATAAACAACATTTGTAATGAATTGATTCATTTGCATTTGATATTAAATATAATAATCTAACCACATATTGCGTGACTTTGGCCATTGGCTGCAACATTTATGATATGCTATTAAATATTTAGAAAGTGCATTGTAAATATGATAAATAAATTAAAAGCTAAACAATTTTTATATGTGAACTCATTATTCATTTCGATTTTGTTTAAATATTAGTGAGGTAAATTGGAAAATGCTAACATGGCTCAATTGTCAACGATTGGTAAGGCGTTGCCTTAATTGATTTGTATTTGCACAATGTTCAGTTAAAACGCTTGGGAAAATTAATATAACGGTTGCCATTAAAGTGATTTCTTTTTATTGTCAATTAAATGAAAGTGAAATGCGACACATCACTATTGCATGCTTTATTTATTACAATTATGTATATACTCTGCAATAATGCAAAATATGTTAAATGGAAATGATACTTTATGTAGATACAAAAGGGTCCTTTATAGTAATGTATATAGATGTCTCAAACAAATCTAAGCAGAATCTGAAATTCTACTTACTGAAATAATAACTTAAAGATATACATTAATTTCTGATAAAGAATAAATTTTTTGTGCAATAGTTATTTAAATGTCTTCAATATGATTTACTAAGTTCGGTTTGCTATTTCCAGGGTAACACATAGTTAAACTCCCCTCATATTCTCATTGTCTTTTTTTCTTTTTTGTTCAACTTATTATGAAATTATGAATTAACAATGAAATATATGTAAGTAAATATATCGCCAAACCGATACATGCACGTGGCATACGCCTATTAAATGTGACACATGGCGTATACATAATTGAGTGTACAGCTTTTAATCAATTAAACTGAAATAAATTGTAGCTGCAAGCAAATTAGAAATAAATTATGCAAAATTCACCGTCATCTGCGAGCGAGTGTAAAGTCACCTAGCAAATAAATTGAAAATTAATTTTATTTTAATTTTTTTTTAAACTAATTGTCCTTTGAAACTTGCAGTTAAACTTCAGTTAAAATGTGGCTTTGATTACATAATAACAACAAAGCTAGCAATTTAAAACAATTTTATTTTATTAGAACCTCACTGTTCAATTGAATTTAAAGGATAGAGCTTATAATCAGATGCTGAAAACCAGATACAAGCGCTTTAATGCCCCTATAAACTTCAAGAGTTCTATTAGCTTTACTATTATTTAGCAGTTTTACAGATATGAACTTTTAAAGCTCCTTAGAAATATTTAAATCTCACGGGAAATAACTTGCAATATTTATAGGTCTTGGTATACATATTAGATTAAAATCCCGCACTTAATGAGAATAGCTGCATTGAATTTGAGTTTGATATGTTCTAATATAAAGCCTTCAATTATATTCTCAATTATTGCATAAATTCAATAATTAATTGAAAACATAATTCTGTATTCAAACCCAACATTCGTATTCAGTAATTACAAATTGAAACGTGATTATTGGCATTATATTCAAAATTATTATTATAATTATTACATTCAAAAATGTTGATGCAATTATTGTGAATTCCATAATTAGAAATGGATACTCTGAAAAATTATTAATTATGCACATATTTAAATGATAAGTATTATTAATTGGCGACACTTTTGAACTGCCAAAGAAGAACAGCAATTTCAGCGGCAATTACCCAACGTATTCATCTTCATACTCACACTCATATTCATGTACATAGAGCCAAAAGGCTCATTAGAAACTTCTGTCAGATAATTTATAAAAAAAATCAGCTTAATTTTAGCTGGGATGTCGGGCCCATTAGGTGAATTCATGTTGCCACGGCATTTTTTTGGAGGATGAGCACGTCAAAAATATTAAGATACCAGATACAAGATACGAAAGCTCAGAGATACATACATTCGGAGTATGTATGCAGACGATACACAATTTAAATGCGTTAATTTTGCGACAATATTTTTGAAATCTAGCGAAGCGTGCCAAGCTCTGTTCGAGTCAGACACACACACACACACACACACACACAAACACACACACACATGTTCACACATACTGTCACATATGACTGTCATCTTTCCGGCGGGCACACGTGCAACGGGCGGACGCAGAAATGATGGAAACGTTGACGTCATTTTCAACTACGTCTTTATCTGTGCTGCTTCCTGGCTCTGATGCTACCTGCCAGGATATCCTTTTGTTGTTAACGTCTTCGACTTTTATCGATGCTAATATGCGTGGCTCGTCGGCAGCGACTTCAACGGCTTCTTGCCAGGTTCTTGCCACGTTTCACACGTCTGGCAACTGCAGCCGACGGCAAATCTACTAACAGCTCAACAAACTCGCTTTTAAGTGTACCAAATTTCATGCATCAGTTAACGCAGTCTACCATATATGTATGTATGTGTACGGCATATTTGATAACTTTTGATCCTGCCCCATCGTGAGGCATATGAAAAATTATACACATAACTCGAACTTGACTACAACATCTTCAGCAATAAACAATTTAACAAGTCTTGCAACAGCATCAAAATCTCAGTTATTTTTTTGATTTTTTAAACATCAACTATTTACAGCTCCTCCACAAATTCCAACTACATAATTAGTTAAGGTTTAAAGTTGCCCCATTCCCTCATTTTGCACAATTTGTGGCATGCAATGGTGCTACTTATCGTTGGTTGCAGGTCACAAAACTGGCAACAGCCAAACTGCCAACTGCCAACTGCAAACTATGCGGTTAGTTATGTGAGAAGTTTCAGTTTATGTTGGGGGATAAGTGCTCTTAACAGTTGGTCACATGTTAAACGCCTGTTAACAGGTTGTTGGTAACAGCCTGCTAGCTGTCATACTCATATTCTTGTGGCTTTTGGCTTTTATGTCTCTGCGGTCTAAGGCAAATTGCAGCCAATCCATTACTTAACATTTTTTATGAATTTGTCAACAGGCACTAAGCTACTTTTAACTGTTAGTAGCAACAACTAAGCTCAAATATAAAAGATGAAACATTTCTTCCAAAATCTCCCTCTAACATAATCACAACTTTACCAAATTCAAATTTTATAAATAACCTATAAATTGACTCTGCATATAAATTTTCTTCGTTTGCAAAACTAAAATTTTTACGAAAACTTTCGACATTTTCCAATCTTACACATATCAGTAACTACGCAATGAGCTATGTATGTTTGATGCACAAATGGATGCTGCATCTATATTTAATTAAATTAATAATATAAATAAATTAAATTTTGTACCTTTATTTTTTTAAACTGTTTTAAATTATGTCTCTAGAACTTTTGGACAACTTTTGGATTAGTTTGGGAGCAGTGGGCGTTAGAAAATGCACTTAAGGAAATGTCTTATTCAATTGATGAGGAGTGTAAATACACTCTTGGCTATCTTATGCTCTGTTAACTATCATTGCTCAACTTTGGTACACTTCCATTTATTTGTTAATATCTTTTGCATCAGTTAATAAATTCACAATTTCCTGATGTCTGTAAGCTTTGCATAACATTCCATTATAATAATTTCCATGTTTCGAATAGCGTTTAAACAGTTTCTGCATTTCCTTCAGTTAATCACACTTGGGTGCTTAATTAAAGACCATTAATTGAGGCTGCATGTTAATTAGCCCACAATATTTTTCCATTTTACCAAACATGCAAAAGTTCACTTTATTATTTGGCCATTAAAAGCGAAAATAGATTACTAAAAATATAAATTCAAAATATATAACAGCGCCATGTTAGCTAACAGTCAACTTCTTACACCCGCTGTCGACGTCGCGACGTTGCGTCGCTGCCAGCACTTCGTGTCGCACTGCTAACGACAATAACATTGAGAGTTCGGCTGCTGTTAAGTCCGATGCTGCTGCAGCGCTGCCTGCGTTGCCGTTGCCGTTGTGTTATTTCAGTTCTTGGCTTGAGGCTTGTTGTCGCTTGTTTCAGTCACCTGCTAAGGTTTGAGCGCGTCGCAACGTAGCGGCAACATCGCAACGCTTTCTAACGGTGTGAGTGTCATATCTGTGTGTATGCGCGAGTGTGAGTGTTAAGCGCGTCGTTTGTGTTTGTGTGTGCTTTGTTTTTATTTACAGTTAACACTTTGACACATTCCTTAAATGGTCTCTGTCAAATTCGAAATACAAATCCTGTTCAAATTTCAAAAACCAGTTTGATGTATTTATTAAATTAAACACTTGATTTGTTACAAATACTCGATTCGGCTTTGGTAATTGGCTGGCATGCAAGAATTTAAAGCGGTCGCCGCGTGACTTTGCTCGCTTTTCTTCTTCTTTCGGTCTTCCCCTCTCTCTCTTTTTTTTGCTCCAACTATCGATAGAATTCTTTACGATTTTTGTTGTTGTTGTTGTTGTTGTTTACCGTTAGCGGTTAGCTCTCAAGTTCTCATCTAGTATTTCTCTATCCGATTGTTGTTCTTGTTCTTTCTCGAGTGTTGGCCACCTTTTCTTCAACTTCTACTTCTACTTCTTCCTCTTCCTCTTCCACTTCTGCTTCTCTTCTACTTCAACTTGGCGCCCCTCTGGCCAACGAAGCGTATGGTGGATCTTGTCTTTAGAAAGCCACTTGGCGACTCCAGACATATTTTACAGCTTCTCCCTCTCTCCCTCTATCCAAGTCTTCTCCTTGTTTCGTATTTACTCTATCAACGGTTTTCAAGTCTGGCTTTGGTTCTTTAAAAATGCTTAATTAAATTTAAAGCACCTCACTCGTAACTTCTGTAGAGTCTACAGACATAAATTGACCGACTTCTTGTACCGAAACCGAAATACCGTTAATTAATTCGATTGTTCATTTTTAATTTTTTTATCGCATATCTTGTTTTTGCCTATATACTACAATAAAACGCATTAATTAAAACAATGCATTTGAAATCAATCAACAATAAAATATAAACAACAAAACCAAATGATAAGAAATTATAAAATTGTTGTTTGACATGTTTTACATTTAGTTTACATATTTGTAAATATTTATGATTCAAAGAAAATATATGGTAACATAATATTTTACAGTTAATAATCATACATTTTTAGCCAGTTTTGCAATTTATAATACTTAGTTTTGAAATTTCTCTAATTTAATAAATTTGTCACTTATTTAAGAACTTTTCATTTAATTTTCCTCATGAAAACAACTCTTTATTGCATTTATAAATTAACCGTACATCATTTGGAATGTTTCGGCCAAAACTCATACTGTAATTAGCCCACAATTTGCATATTAGCCAATTTCATATTTGGTATTTGCCATTGGCATTCCTCTGTAGTTTAACCAAATATTTGAAATTCTTTTGGCAAACAGGTTGCCAAAAGCAACAGCAACAACAACAACAACAACAGTAGCACGTGCAGAGCCGCCGCAAGAAAATCATCATTGACAACAACAACAAGAACGACAAAAAATAACGTGAAAATTACAAAAGGCAAAAAACCCACTAACCGCATAAAAATTTAAAAAACGCGCGCGCCAAATAAAACAAATTAAACGAAACAAAAATACGACAAACAAAAAACATAAAAAAAACCAAAAAGTCAAAAAAGGCTCGTAAAAAATTAAAAAAAAAAGGAATTTTAAGCGCTTGCGTTTTGTCAACCAGAAAAGGGCCAAGCGACAATAAAAGCGCACAAGTGGCAGCAGCAGCAGCAGAAACAACAACAACGAGAACAACAACTACAACAACTACAAAAGGAAGCAGCACTTCGACCCTGTGAACCAAAAACAAAATACGAAAAAAAATAGAAAAAGAAAAATAGAGAACTGAGGCCCAAACCGAAAACCCTTTTAAACCCGAGGCAGGAAAACGCTTGTTTCGACAAGGCAGTGACAAAAACAACAACAACGACAAGAACAACTACAGGAGCAACAAGAACAACGACAACAACACAGGTGAGCACAGTGTATGAATGAAGTGAATAAATGAATGTATGAATGGAAACCGCCTGGCAGTCAGCCTAGTGGTGTTTGGTGGTTGCGATTGACACCCCCAACCACTTTCCTCCTCCCTCTGCGATTGAGTGATTGAAAACTGATAAAAAAAAAAATATAAAGACAACAACAACAACAAAACAAAGGAAAAACAGGAGCATAATAAAAGGCACTGTAGAAGAGATGAAAGACACACACACATATGTACATACAACAAAATAATGTACAAGTTGTTCTTGCTTTTCTTTTCATTTCTTTTATTTTCCATTTGTTAAAAACAGAATACCCATCTTGTATCCCGCTCCCCGCTCCCCGCTCCCCTCTCCCCGCCCCCTTTCTCAGTGTCGTGTCGCCTGCTCAATAAGCAATTAATATGCACAAGTGTCTGCGAGGGCTGCAAACTGAATTTGGTTCGTTTCGATAAGCGAGCTTCGAACCGGTTCGGGGGTTGGAGGCATTGTCTGGGACACTGCCACTGCCACTTGTATAACAATAAACGTTAACCAAAATCGCTGCCAAAGCCCCAAAAACCAAAGCGGGTTTTCCTCCATTGTGTGAAAAACGTGGCACATTGTTTTACTTGTGCCACAAAACGAAACAAGGGAGACAAAGTGAGATAGGAGAACAGAGACCATATATATTTTATTCAACTTGAATTTTTTAGATTTTTTAGAGCAATTAAATGTTTGTATTATTTTAAATTTTAGTAAGAGTAAGGTTCGAGTTATTTTTTTTAGTAATAAAATTGAACAATAATTTTGGAAAATTGTAAAAATATTTGCATCAAACATTGCATAATCTTACAAATTTTACTTTTTTGCGATTTAAAAATGTTTGATCATACTTCATAAAATCATAATTGACTTGCATTATATTCCCTCATTTAAAATGTACTACTTTATAAATTGATATAATCTAAGTTTAATTGAAACAAATCAACCGATTTCCATTATTTCTCAATTTAGTCGAAATAAATACTTCCTCAAACTATAAACTCAAGATTATAATAATTACTTTAAAAAGATACAGAAATAAACATTAGTTCAACCGATTCCAAAAAATGTTATAGTTAGTTCTACTTTTAGAGAGATAACTTGTGAATATGGTTAGCAGTTAACAAATCAAAGATGTAGTTGTCATTGAAGATTTTTCCCATATTCTTTTAGTTTTCTAACTGCCTGCCAGTTTAACTCTAAAAAAAACCCTAATAAATTAAATTATTATATAATGCTCATTATCACATTGAGAAAACTCCCCTTTTAGTCTCATTTCGATGTTGAAAAGAATCCGAAATTCTTACAGCGCTTTTGCTGATTTGCTTCATTGTGATTATAATAGTGGCCTTAACTTGATTTTTACTGTTACAGTCACGACTCTTTTAATCTAAGGCAATTTGTATTCGCCTTTGTTAGAAGCAAATGTAAAAAAAAAATGGAAAATGGGAAAAACAAGAAGAATAAAGTCAAACTATTGCTTTAATCCCAGCTCTGTCGCAGAACTTTTACAAACCCAGTTGAAGTTGCAGGAAAAAAAAAGAAGGGGAGGGAGGAGGGGAAAGGAAACTAGATATGAAAATAAAGGAATCTTAAGATGTAGAAAATGCGTAAAAGGAAAAACAAAGAGCACAAAAAGGGGGCAGCATCACAGTCGGACTCGAGATGAGTTGAATTTGAGTTGACTTGAGTTGAGTCGAGTTTTAGTCAAGTCAACTCAAGATGAGGCAAAATATCGCACATTGCATATACATATATAGAAGTTGTTATCGTTGGTAAAAATAGAAATTGAAGAAAAGTTCAAATAAACAGAAGAAAATACAAGTAAACAGACAGTCAAATGCAAAGGGGGTAGAGGGGGAAACGGAGCAACAAAACACAAACAAAAAGCGCCGCACAAGTAATGTAAAACACAATAAAAGTGTCTAACTGTATAAAGAAATGAAAGTCAAAATGTGTTGGGCTCCAGTTTGTTCTCCCCTCTATCTCTCTTTACACTCTCTCTACTCTCTTCCATCTTCTCATTCTCTTTCTTCAGTAATCCCCCCCCCCCCCCACCGTATTTGCCACATTCGCAGCATCTTTGCCATCATTAGAGGCAATTGAGTTTTGGCTAAGTCGTTTGGTCCGACACAATTTTTACTGTCATTTCTCTGTCTTTCTTTCTCATATTCTTACTCTTTCCCTCTACAAATATGATCAACAGATTCTTAAGTCATTCTCTCTCTCTGTCTTTCGAAGATCATCATCATCAACTCTTGAGGTTGATCGTGAACTCAAAAGATGTGAAAAATGTGCTAAGGTGCCGCAGACACAGAATTAACTTTTGAAAGACGAAAGTCTCTGACTAAGTCGAGAAGAAAGCGTGCAAATCTGAAATACAGTGGTAAAGTGTACATCGAAAAATATACCAGATTTAAAGCTTAAAGCTTTTAATTTGAAGAAGCATTTATGATTTAAACCACCAAATAATAACCTTTGTGTTTAGCTCCCTATTAGCTTTTGTTAGCTCGCAGAACCGTTTCGGTTCGGGATTTTAAGCAATCCGAACCGGATCATCAACCTTTAAAATTATTTACCTCTGAACCGAACCACTTTCTTAAAAAAAATTATTATTATATACATTTTAAGTTTTTCTAAAACTACGCATCTATTTGAGGCTGTAAATAAAAATCATAAAATAACCAGTCAGATTTAAATCTTCAACTTAATTTAGATAATTTACAAAATTTCAATATTTTTGGAATAAAAACGTTTTTATGAACTAATTTGAACCAAGGCTAGAACCCAAGTTCAGGCAGAACCACTTCGCGATCCGAAGGCGTTTGAACCACCGAACCAAACCATTACCAAAATTTTGATGGTTTGCCTTGGTTCTTAACTTAATTTCAGATGGATTAATCTAAGGCATACAAAATGTAGAATAATCGTCAACTTGTCTTGTTCTTTAAATCTCGATTATTATAGCTTTTAGAGCTTACACCTCTGAAATGTACTTCCTGCTCAACTAATTTTACACATTTTACCTGAGAAAATTATCTAATTTGAAGAGCTATAAAGCTTCAATTTGTCTAATGTCTTGCACTTCCTTTAAACCAAAAACCCAACTAATTTCTAATAGCTCAGGTAAAAGAGAATTAAAAAAGACAAAGGGTGAATACAAATGGTTCCCACTGTGGCGTTGGTTGGTTTCTCATAATTGAATTATGATCACTGACTGTGTCAAGCGTTCACTCAGACAGACGAAACTAATGAACACGCCAAGCCAAGAAGGGTAGTCAACTGAAGCGCATGATGAGAATGGTTACGATGATGATGATAATGATAATGTTGTTGCCACTTGCAGATGCAAAGCGAATGAATGTGAAAAGGAAGTGCAAGTGCCAGACTCAGAGTCAGAATCAGAATCAGAGTCAGAGAGAACCAAAACTCTACAGAGATGCGGCAATGAACTCAAAAGAAATGCCAGACAAACAAATGTTAAAGAAGAACGAGGCGAAACCCAAACAGCAGCAACAGCATCAATAAGAAATGCAGTTAACAAATTCCAAAGATGCAACATTATGTGGCAGCCTTTACATTCTTTTCAGACATGTCCGTTGCAAGGCATTCTGAACTCAGCCTATTCGAGAACTGGACGCACTCATAATATTTATTTGTGCAACTGCAACGGCAACATCTCTGGTTGCAGCTGCAAGTGTAACAGATTTTGGTTATCAACAAAGCGGAGAAAGAGAGAGAGAGAGTGAGAGGAGGAAAGATAGATAAACTGAGCACACATGCCAGCCGAGAGGTCATTCATCCAACGAAGCGTTTATCACGTTTATCATGCCTGCCTGGGCTCACTTTATTAACATATTTCTGTACCCTGTACAAACAGATAATTTGGGGTATTTTAGGTAATGATAACAGGCACAACATGTTTGGAATTTCTAAACATATTTGCATAACCTACGCAAAGAGAATGGAGATTAGATTTATATTGTACCATATAATCGTGTAAAACTCTTTTTTTCAACTAACTATCAATCTCACGTCATGTACGTCACACTCAAGCCTTTCAACTAGATACCCTGTAATATTTAATCTGCTTTATGTATTAATGTATTTTTATAACCAGGGATTAAAACCTTAACCGAAACCGTAACCTTTAACCGATGAAAACCGATTGAAATTTGTAATCGTAACTAAAACCGTAACCGAAAATATGTTTTTCAGCTGTACCGAAACCCACAAACCGAAACTCTTTAAACCGAAATAACCGTTTCGTAACCGATTCATTTAAAAAGGTTAATTTCGGATCTGGACTTCGCAACTACTGGGCAACTTTGATAACTCTGAACTGCCATAACTTTGTCAAAAGTCAATCAATTTCCAAGCGCAATGTAAATTTCAGCACGATTTTACCTCTAAATTCGTTCTGCATTTTGAATTTTTTTCATTTTGAAAATTCGAAATTTTTCAAAAAATTTAAAATTTCTAAAAAATTCGAAATTTTCTAATTTTGATAATGAAAACAATTTAAATGCAGAACGAATTTAGAGGTAAAATCGTGCTGAAATTTACATTGCGCTTGGAAATTGATTGACAAAGTTATGGCAGTTCAAGGTTAATAAAAATCATTACATTACACTGCATCATACCAGTAACTAGATAACATTATTTTCCAGGCTAATAAAAGCATTAAGTCTTTTTTCATGTAAAGCAATAAAAACGCTTCTTGTTTTGGTCAACCGAAAGCCTTAATTTTTATTTTTTTTGTTAATCGAAACCATACCGGTATTTTTAAACCGAAACTTTTAAAAAACCGATAACCATTACGAAACCGATGCTCCAAGATTTTGCATAACCGATAACCGAAAACTTTAATTCGAGCATAACCGAAACCGTAACTGAAGCCGATATTCATTTCGGTTTTAATCCCTGTTTATAACATTTTCAATCAAAATTAGTGTATAAACTTAAGTGTATACCCTGTGATTGAGTAAAACATTAATTGTGTCTGAGTTTTATAAGAGATGTAAACAAGTAATGTATTTTTTTTTTAAATTAAATTTAAAATAATTTTTAAGCAACATACAATGTATACATTTTTTTATAGCGTATCTTAAAGTACGCTTCATTAAGTCTGCTGCAAATGTTGTTGTTGATGTTTTTGTGTGGTGCTGTGGTCTCATTTCCTTTGCAAGTTCCTTTACCGTCGCGCCAAGAAAAAAGCCCAAACGAGAAACCTAGGCCATAGTTAACCCAACCTCGCATAGTCAGAGGGAGACTCAATCCTGACCACTCATCCTACCCATTTTCACCAGTTCCATTTCCATTTCCATTCCCCACACGTTGTTGCCCCCGCTGTTGCAACTGCTGCTGCTGTTGCTGCTGCTGGTGACGCACAAGATAGTTTCACTTTATGCATTTTAGAATGCCAGACGCAGAGAATGAGTTAACAAGGCAGAGAGGAGGAGATGATGGAGGGGAAGATAGAAAGAGTGTTTGGGCTTTTAGCTGTGTGCTGCGTTGTCGTTTTGGCCAACAGGAAATGGCCAACATTAGACAGTGTGGCACGTGTTTGTCTGCCAGCTGAGTATTTTTCATGCACCCTGCGGACGGAAGTGCGACAGGAAGGCTTTCTAACAACTTTTCACGGCATTCCTTTGTAGCAAACTATTTATTTTTACATTTCATAAATAACAATTTCGAGACTCTCGTACTTCAGCTGTATTTATAAATTTAAAAATAAATAATAATCAAAAGATACATATATGTAAATATAAATATAACCAACGAAAAAGTCACCATTATTTAATGGTATTAATTTCTTTATCATATAAATATAAATATATTAATAGTATTTTATACTCTTCATATGTAGTTAAAACTCAAAATTTACTTCTGCTACGAGAATTAAGAATTTGCCGCAATGTTTTAAGTACCTTGTTGAAAATGTCGTTACGCTGAAATCCAAGTTAGAAGCAAGTTAGTTGCCAGCCAGAGTTTATTGTGAACTGATTTATGCCTTCACTTTTTAAAGGAAAGGAAACTTCTGCAGTTCATGCAGCTCATTAAAGAATTACTCTCTATCCCTCTTTGTCATTCTCTCTTTCTCTCTTACTTATTGTTAGCAATTCGTTGGCACTCAGAAGTCACGCTTACCAAACAGCTGCTGTTATACCCCATACCCTATACCCACTTCCCTCCTCTTCAGTAACCTCTGCCACTTGGTATCAACAACGTGCAGCTTCTGGCCAGAACGTTGCCTCATCATTGAGTAAAACGATGCAACAACGTGAAAGAACAACATAAAGGAAAATAAGAAAAGGAAACGAAAAATAGAAGAAAAACGTATTTCTTTTGTTCTCTCGGTTATTCTTGCCCCACAGTTTTCCCCCGTGTTCCTTAGCTAACCGCGTTCTCTTTGTATTTTCATTTTTTTCGACCTCTCTCTCTCATAGTTTATTTTGTGGCTCATTTGCATTATTTTAATTCATTTCGCCTTGGTAATCGCCAATGATGACTCTCCTCTCCTCTCCTCTCCTCTTAACAAAAACCTTTTCAACCATTCTGAGTAAAGTTTGTATAATTTTTTGGCTGTTACCGCTGTTGCTTCCACTTGGAGAATACCAATAAATAAAATGAATTCTGAAGTGAAAACGTTTCTTGGCCGTTATGCATGCAACATGCACTTAATTAATTTTGACCAAGTATAATGAATCGAAAAACCAAGAAACAACTGTTACAAGAAATGCCATAAAGAGAAAAGAATCAAAAATATAAATGTAATGAAATCATATGCCAAACTTTTCAATTCAATTTATATTTCAAAAACGAGAGCCAAAAGACAAATTACCAACTTTTTAGGTCCAACTGAAATCACAGCAGATAGTTTTTCACTTCTTCAGGTGGAAAACAGAGAGCAAGAAAAGGGAGAAGAGAAAGAAAAAGAGGAGTGTGAGCCAGACACAAAGCCATTGGAAACTTGGTCCTGGTTCGGCCAGCAGGACACTTGAAATAAATTGCAATTTGTTCCATGCCAACACGCAGTTCATACTGAGGGATAAAGAATGAGGGAACAAAAAAGAGGTAGAAAGGTAGTGCAAAGGTTGCCTATAAATTAAGTGCTGCAATTAATAATTAAAATGTGTGTTAATTAGAGAACGGGCCCAACATTCGCAACTCTCCATCTAATTGCAATTTCAATTAGTCGCATTAGAAAAACCATGGGGTGGGTTCTCATTCAATAGCTAATCAAGTGATTTTTAAAGATTGTAGGGAAATGAGTGTATAAAAAACTAAGAAATAAATTTAATTTAATTATTTCAGCTTTTAAATTAAATAAAGTTTAAATTAGCATTGTAATTTTTTGAAATGCTAGAAAATATTGCAGATGTTTTGGAATTTAAAAATAATATTCAATTATGTATTGAGAACACTCTGAATGAACTTAAAATTATAAACAAGCTTAGGAATAAATTACAGCTAAGGATTTCTAACAGGAAGAATCTGCCATGGAATCCCCAATGCAAATTTAACTATATTTATATTCGATTTACAACAACAAATCTTAATAGGCCGATTACAAATTTTGATATGCTGTTAAGTAACGCAGCAAGTGCACAAAACATATTTCCAAATAAAACGCAACG